>JAJMFT010000011.1:0-428929 GCA_030574895.1 Yamadazyma insectorum
ATTGGTAGACGGGTCTTTATTTCAATGTTTACTGAGAGAAAACCACTGTAACTTCAGAAAAACGATCAACAGATGGGAATTTTGAAATTCGATTATTTCAATTTGAGACGAGAACTCTCAAAAGCCCAAATATGACCTAGCCCATCTACTAGTTTACTCTGTATCGCTTTGGTTTTAATTCCGTATATTATCATTGGAAACTGGTCGTTAGGTCCTTTTCTTGTGATATAAGTATCCCATATCTTCCTACTTCACTGACTCCATTTCAACTACAGATAAGTATGTTAGAAATCGACCTACTTTTCTAGAATTTATGAACATCGCTCAATTACGGAATTGACCATGTCTCTTTGGAAATGGATATCAGATGATACTGTACCAAGCAATACTTACCCCTTATATATTACATACTGTGTGATAATCCTGCTTTGTTCTTTAGTTACATACCTGGAGTCCTTTTGAATACTCATGAGACATTCTGTCAAATTTAGGAGACACTGAAGCTACCACAGTTATGCAATATATGCTCTCTGATATTTCTTCATCTATCAAATTGTATTGAAAAGCTGATCGAAAAATTTGATCCATCTAAAAGAAGTGCTTTTTTTGTATGTCTTGTTTTCTGGTCCTTATCTTTTCATTATGAATGAGATTTCAGCTCTTAGAGTTCCTTTCCACATTAATCCTGTCGAAACAAGCTTGAAATAAGACATTTTATATGAATAAATGTTATTTCAAATATATTTCATTTCGGGTTCTAAGGAGTATTAGTTAGCCCGTGATGATTTGTTTTTACGATGTACTCTTTAATATTGCTCCCAAAACAAATATCTCTACAGCTCTTTGTTTACATAGTATGATGAATATTGGACGTCAAACTTGGAACGTTGTTTTGTATAGAATTAGAAAAGCTAACTTGACCCGAGACTTGTCATTAAAAGCTTCTACGAGAGAGAATCCTCGGTTTTTCAGTAATACATTCAATTCTTAAATTATGGACTCTGAGTTAGGGAATCTAGCTTTGACTGATTATGAAATGTTTGTTCGAACATATCAACTGGAGGCTTCATTACAAATTCTGTCTAAATACAGTATTATGATAGTTGGGGCTTAATGAAAGAACCAATATAACAGTCCTTAAAGCTGTTACTTGTGAGAATCTAGAAAGCAAACTTTACATGGTACACTTAAGATTTTATCTAGATCAAATAGCAGTGTAGTCTAATTTATTAAATTTTGCTTCTTTTGCAGCTTTTACATCATTATTCCTAAGTTGCGAATTTTGCACTTTTTGGTAAAACTCGTTAGTTCTTTTAGGTAAAACACGTTAGAGTTCAATAATAAACTTGACGTATAAATAATTTATAACTCTTAAAAGCGAATCAATGAGGCATGGATTTTCTTTATTCCTAATCTTGTCAATAGTATAAAAATATCGTAGAGCATGTTCCGAATTAACAAGCCAGATTGTCTAAAATGATATATCCAGCACAGAAATCAATCTTACGAGAAAGACATTCTTCTCTAGACTTGAACTTCTAGCTCCAAAATTTGTGTTGATTTTGGAGTACATTTGAATTTTGAAATATGATATTATCATCCGTGGACTGACAACCTCAATATATTGTGATATCTGTAACATAAGAACATCTGAGAAAAGTCTTAATATTTAATTGTATTGTTGACACACAAAGAAAAGGCGATCACTCATCTCCACCAGGGAGAATGTAGTATTTGCAGGTTAAAACTCCAAGTTGAATCAAGCAAGACTAATCTAGATAATGAATATTGTTTACTGGTTATCCAGAGTTCTAGCTTAAGCTTTGGTGTACAGTTCGAAAGTACCGAAAAATACAACAACTTATTAACACAATATCTATAATGATACATTCTTATGTGAATTTCTAAAGCATCTCGCTAAATATACGGCCTCTTTAGTATTCCCACCCTGAAAGTGTGAAATTTTTGGGGAGACAGTCTTAATATTGTCTAACCCTTATAAAACAATAGACAATTTACTTTATATGACTTGAGAGATAAGGCTTCTGTATTCAACATTACATGTCACTTTTCCAAACAATGGGATCTATATATGCTAGTAGGATACTACTATCGAGGCAATTCGATGTCCTTTGCGTTAAAACTAAGAGCCTAACTACCTGAGGAAGTAGTGTTTACGTTTAGACACAATAAATTGATGATAGATTTCCAGTCTTTGAATCCATGATTCAATTTAAACAAAAAAAAGGCCTGCATATTCAGATTTTTGAAAACCTCCGTGACAGAAAGACTGTAAATTGTTAATGCAAGACTGTGTATACATCCTAGAGAGGGATCACCGTAATCAGCTCTGGGTAAGTGGTAACACTGAGAGGAAATAATGATCTTAGATGTTTCGAAGCTACAGAAGGGAAACAAATTTTTATTCTAAACAAGAGTTTCGTTAATCATTGATGGTGCAATTTGGCTCATCGAATCAAAACTAACATGGTTTTGGTAGTACAAGTTGGTTGGGATATTGGCAATATCTTCTTTAGACTCAACAAAAACAGCAGCCATACCAGCGGACAAATGAGTAGCAATATGACAGTGGATCATCCAGACACCTGGATTATCAGCAGTGAATCTTACAATAGCATATCCTCCAGTCATGACTGAAACGTTATCCACATAAGCAGCAGTTTCAAAGTTGAACATATCATCCTTACCATCTTCTAAAGCATCAGCAACAGTATCATATCCAAAGGTTGAGATAGAATCATTCATTGCAATAACCCAGAAAGTGTGTCCGTGTAAGTGCATTGGGTGATCAGCAACGTTACTGTTTTGGAAGATAATATCAACAACATCACCGTCTTTGATACCTTCGTCGATCATGACTTGGGAGATAACTTCGGTAATGTTAACGGATCTAGATTCATCAGAAGTTATTTCAAATAAAGCAGGGTAATCCAATTCCATACCTCCACTCATAGGAACATCATCACGAATGGCAAAGCTTGTCATTCCCAAACGGTTCAAGTATAAGTAGATAGTAACGTTAGCTGAACCGGATGGTGGAACCAAACTACTGTTATAAGGAGCTTGAATACGAGGGTCGATGAGTGTCAAACTAGAGTCAGTCAATTCACCACTAGTAAATTGGTACTTGACACCATTGTCTGGATCAGCAACTTCTTGGATGTCGGTGGCATTAACTTCTTCTGGAGTTCCATAAACCAAATAAGAAATACCTTCAATAATTTGAGGCATATCATTACTAGCAGTTCTAATAGCGAAAGGTTGGCTAACGTCATCATGGTCCATTTCATTGGTTTCAACCAAGGCAGTAACTCTTTGACCAATTGGCAAGTAAATTTGTTGACCAACAACTGGCTTGATAAATTCACCATCAACAGCAATAACTGTGATATTGTGATCATCGATACTAAACATCTTGGAAAATTCACCACCCATATTTAAAATGTTCAACATAACATATTCGTTATCATTGGTATAGACAATTTCTCTTTCAGTAGTAGCATTAACACAATCAGTATTGTAACCAGGGAAAGTAAGTAAGGATTTATCGTATTCAATTTCAGTAAAACCGTTAAGAGCCATCAAATCTAAACAACCATATTGGTCAACAGTGATATTATCAGGACTGGTTTGGAGGAAAGTAGCCAATTTACTACGCTTACTTAAAGCAGCGTCGTAACGAACAGTTTCGTCCATACAAACGTGACGACCTTTACCATTGGTTAAGAAACTTCTGACACAAGTAGGATCCATACCATAATCAAACATCTTAGCAGCAACAGAGTCGTAAGTTTCCTTGAAAAGATCAGAAAACAATAAAGCTTGTGGTTGCTTTTCTAATTCATAAAGTAACTCAAGAGTGCTGTTATCAGTGGTGATTTCTTCGTAAGGTCTAGTAACTTCGTCAGAAGGTCTAATATAAATACCACCAATCAAACCATCATTGGAGTAACCTCTGTAATGGGCATGATACCAATAGAATCCGTGTTGTTCTAATTTGTAAACGTAAGTGTAACTATCACCAGATAAGATAGGGTATTGAGTTACACCTGGAGCACCATCTGAGAATGGAGTATTCTTTTGATGGATACCGTGCCAGTGGAGGGTAATTGGGACAGTCAAGTAATTGTTAACTTTAATAACTACCCAATCACCTTGGTCACCTTCAACCATAGGACCAGGACTTTGACCGTTAATAAGATACATTTGTCTGTAGATACCGTCAACGTTTTCAGATCTAACGGTAACATTCCAGTCGAAATAGTTAACGTTAGCACCATGAGGAATAACATCTTCAGGGTGAATTAATTGAGGTTGATGTCTCCAATCAACTTCTTTACTTTTGTGCTTACCACTTTCGTGAGCCAAAGCGAAATAACTTAAAAATAAGAGTGATAATACTCTAGAAACTTGCATGGTTAAAGATACAAAAAAGAGGGGGAATGGGGCTCTTTAAAGTATTTTTCTAGTTACAGATATAATGCAACAAAAATTCTCCAAAAATGCCTTAGGAAAACAAAGGAATTCTGATTCTAAAATGGGCATCTGAATATTAATTTAGGGAAAAACTTGTATAAGTGCAATTGATTTCCAAAAACTGCCCATTTAAACATCAATTGATTAATCTAACCATGGATTCATAAGAATATAAATATACCTGTTAATTTGCTCTACCATGAGCATATTTAACTACCATTAGTTATCATGTTTAATTCGATTACTGTTTTTTCTGTCTTTCTCTATGTATCACGGGTAAACCTGTACATAATTTTGGAAATTAGTTTTCAGGATAAACAGTATACCTGTCAAAACCGAATGTCGCAAGACAAAAATCCCGCCCTTGTCCAATTAAATAACCCCTATAATGAGCCGTACTCCCCTAAACGGCTGGTAGAAAATGCGACATCCATATAAGAAAGGTTATTGGGCATTTATAAACACATCTATTGTGCGTCGATCGTTCGATGTGCATTGTTTCCGAATCGAAAAGATTTACAAATTAGGCCTTCTGCTCATTCAGCTATTGTTCAAATTCCATGTTTTCTATTTTAATCATTATCATGCAGCGAGAGTCTGACTCGGGGTCTTAATAATAGATTACAAACAAACTAGAAGCGGAGTAGAATTTTGTCAGAGATAAGGTTTTTATGACATGTACGCTTGTAATAGTATTTGGTATGTGAATATGGTCACATTTTGCATTGTGCTGGACCAAACATTTCATGGGTGACAGGTACTCATTAGGAATCGATGCATTGATAATAATTTATAATTTAGATTATTTGTCATTTACTAATTTCTATTGTTTAGTTTTTTTAGACCTGTTTCGTTAATCATGCAGGTCCATACTTGAAGAATTTTTCGGCTGTTATTTTAGTGAAAAAATTCCTTCCGTTGAATAAATTTTCACAAATAATTAAAAAAAAAATAGTTTGTTTACACGGACTTTAGTCTTGGTGGCTCTTAGGTCTACGTTACTACCCTAAAAGTGTCGTCGTGGTCGTCAATTTTCCTATCATAACAGCAGTGCTCAAACCTCATACAATAACCGATTAAATAATCGTAGATCGTCGTCCGGGAAACTGGTTTGAATAAAACTATTATTTCTTATTCGGCAAAAGATACGCGGGATGGCTCATGGATACAGTCTTACAATTGGGAAACAATCGTTTTAGAGAATGTAAGCTGAAACCTCACTTAACAGAATTTTTATTTAATTTCACCGTTTGTCTCCATCATTTCCTTATTTGGGGTATTAGGCAAGCTGTGTTATTGGCGGACGAACCGAGATGAGCTACACAGCGGAATTTACGAGTGCCGAATTTTATTAATTTTAACTGAAACTTGTCTAATTAGAGCCCTTACGTCTGTAATTGAAGTATTAATAATTAGGGCTTTTAACTATCAGTTAAGAATTAAGAATAAATAAGCTTTGTTCTTTCGTGCTAAAATTAAGGCTTAGGATTATGAACAACATAAAGTCCACGTCGTGGGAAGAATTGAGTTTCCACGTTTTTGTAAAAAGACAACAATGGTAAATATCTTTTTCGGATAACATGCTTTTCTTCCCGAGCCGTTTTGGTTGCAGATCATGGAATCGTATCGTCAGACTTTTTTAAGTCATCGCTGTAATTGGAAGCACCTGAAATTGACACAAAGTCGTCAATAAATATTTATTAATCTATTCTATATATAGGAAAATCTAGAAGAATCCTTGTTTGGACAAATGGTCGATAATTTTCTTAATGAAATCGGAGAAATCAGTCTCATTTGAGTTCAAATTGAAGTAGTTTTCTTTATCTGTTTGTTCATCTACATTAATAACCACGGTGTTTGCAGAACCCACAACAGATTCAATTTCTTTAACATCAGAAGTTAAAGCAATAACACCAGAGCCAGCTTTAACTAATTCATTGATGATAAATGAATCATTTGTGTTATTCAATTTGGTAATTCTTCTGTTGGTATTTATTTCGTTCAAAACTGATTGTAAACCGAATGATAAATAGTCAGATTGGCTCAATTTCTTGGAATTGTTAATGATGATAACAAAACCTTGTTGCTTTCTAGGAGGGTTGGTGGCTCTTAAGATTTGAACAACTTCTGGGTATGAAAACCATTCAGGAATTTCGGTACCATCTTTCAATCTTTGTCTTAATTCAGTACCAGAAATGTTTGCAGTCTTGGTGGTTTTCAAATCAATGGTATCGATTGGTGCATATCTGTCTTCATCTGGTAAATAAGTGACCATTCTAAATGGAACAATATTGATAGGTAATTCATCTTTGACAGTTTCTAACAATTCTTGAGCATCATAAGGTCCATAAAAGTCAACACCTTGAGAGTTCTTACCTGGTCCAGCATGGTCTCTTCCAACAATAAAATGGTCAACTCCATAGTTTTGTCTGATCAATGCATGCCATAAAGCTTCCTTGTCACCTCCCATTCTCATAGCCAATGGTAATAAAGACAAGGTTGCCAAGTTTTCTGGGAACTTCTTCATGATTTGTTTGTATACCTTAACCCTGGTATGATGGTCAATATCACCAGGCTTGGTTAAACCAACAACTGGGTGGATTAAAATGTGTCCATTCTCACCCAAATCTTTGGCAGCCCTGATGGTTAATTCTCTGTGAGCCCTGTGCATTGGGTTTCTGGTTTGGAAAGCAACAGTTTTGTGACTTTCGTTATCCCATCCAGATTGCTTGAATTCAGCTCTTAATTCAGAAGGATTCTTTCTGATTTCAACATAGTCATAATGCTTTGGATAATTCAACCCTTGGATAGAACCACCAATGTAGTAATCACCAGCAGTGCTGTATAAGTACTTGACAGCTGGATGTTCAGGGTCTCCTCTGAAAACTTTTTTGGCTTCAACTTCTTTGTTTGGTTTATAAATGGATTCGATGGACAATAAAGCTAAGCTGTTGTCATCTCTTAAATCGGTCAAAACCAACTTGTCACCAACACTAACGGTTTTAGCAAATGATTCATCAACGTCTAAAGTAATGGGCATTGGCCATAATAAACCTTTACCCGAGTCATTCTTGACTGAAGTTAACCTCATGTCGTTAACAACCGAGTTATAGTCTTGTTCATTCAAGAATCCGGTCAATGGACTGAATCCTCCATTCAAGATCAATTCCAAATCACATAATTGTCTATCAGTCAAAATCAACTTCTTGTAGTTGTTTGAGACAATTTTTTGGAGTAAATCTGATTTGATATCAGCATCTCTAATGACTAAGTCTTGTAATTTTCCACCGTGGGGTTGAGGAATCATGTTTGTATTAGTTTGGAAGGTAAAATGAAAAATTGTCAGATCTGTGATATATTAACCACACAATTAACAAATTGCACGTGACATGGCAAATTGGTAGATGTCAGCAGCAAAACGGGTGCGACACGCGAGGGAGAACTTGGCGCCGGGCCACGACCGCTCCAGGGCACGACCGCAGTGGCCCTAAGCGCCCACCAGCGGGTGGGTAGGATGGGGGAGGGAACCCCCACTTTCCATCTCCCGATTTGGATGGCGCAAACGTGGGGGTTCCCAAGTGCTCGTTTGTCGCCCTCATCCTCCGTTCCCAACAAACGTGGGGGTGATTTGAATCCTCCACTCTTGGCCTCCATCCCTCCACAATCCCAATCCCATACCCGTCCTCTCCCCCGTACGCTACCTATTACTCTTGCCCGAATTATCACCGCGCTTATTAGTAAGATTTCGGTCTAGAAGGTTCCGACCCAAAATTTGTAGGTCGAAACGGCGAGATATTTGGGTGGAATCATTTCCCGAACTTCTCGCTGAACGGGATTATGTCCGATATCAACACATGCAAAAACAGGGGAAATCCGTAAGCTCAGGTCAAATGATGTATCATGTACCAATTGTAAAATTGTAAACGTAAACAATCAATTTAATCTAAATCAGATCATTGATTAATAATTATGCTCCTTCGCCGAAAGCGGTCGTGTCTCTCAATCCGAACATGATTCATATAAAGGCCAACGAAATTTCCACCTGAATCTTTTTTGGTTTTTTGATCAATTGCAAGTTTTTTGTTTTACGCTTATAAACTAATAACTAAAGAATCTATTTAAAATGTCTACTACTCCAACGTATGTATAAATTCAATAAACCGAGGTTAATTGGAATTTTAATGGGTTATTTTTCACGGCCAATTTCTTGCTCTTTTTTCATAGGACCGTCATTTGAAAAGTTTCAAATTTATCCATGTCAAGAAGATTATCCTTAATTAAGAATCATTTGATGAATACTAACATAATTCCTAGAGGTGATATTGGTTTAATTGGTTTGGCCGTCATGGGTCAAAATTTGATCTTAAACGCTGCCGACCACGGATTTACCGTTGTCGCTTACAACAGAACTGTTTCCAAAGTTGATGAATTCTTAGATAACGAAGCTAAGGGTAAATCTATCATTGGTGCCAAATCCATTGAAGAATTGGTTGCTAACTTAAAGAGACCAAGAAGAATCATCTTATTGGTTAAAGCCGGTAAACCAGTTGATGCTTTTATTGAACAATTATTACCTCACTTAGATCAAGGTGATATCATTATCGATGGTGGTAACTCCCACTTCCCTGATTCTAACAGAAGATTCGAAGATTTGAAACAAAAGGGTATTTTGTTTGTTGGTTCCGGTGTTTCTGGTGGTGAAGAAGGTGCTAGATACGGTCCTTCTTTAATGCCTGGTGGTCACCCAGACGCTTGGCCTCACATTAAAGAAATCTTCCAATCAATTGCCGCCAAATCTGATGGTGAACCATGTTGTGATTGGGTTGGTGATGCCGGTGCCGGTCATTACGTTAAAATGGTCCACAATGGTATTGAATATGGTGATATGCAATTGATTTGTGAAGCCTACGATTTAATGAAGAGATGTGGTAAATTCACCAACAAAGAAATGGGTGACGTCTTTGCTAAATGGAACAAGGGTGTTTTGGACTCTTTCTTAGTTGAAATTACCAGAGATATCTTATACTTCAATGATCCAACTGACAACACTCCATTATTAGAAAAAATATTGGATTCTGCTGGTCAAAAAGGTACTGGTAAATGGACTGCCATTAATGCCTTAGATTTAGGTATGCCTGTTACTTTAATTGGTGAAGCCGTCTTCTCCAGATGTTTATCTGCTTTAAAGACCGAAAGAACCACTGCTTCCAAGAAATTGGCTGGCCCAGCTCCTATCGAAATCACCGACAAACAACAATTTGTTGACGACTTAGAACAAGCTTTATATGCCTCCAAGATCATTTCTTACGCTCAAGGTTTCATGTTAATCAGAGAAGCTGCTAAAGAATACGGTTGGAAATTAAACAACCCAGCTATTGCTTTAATGTGGAGAGGTGGTTGTATTATTAGATCTGTTTTCTTAGGTGAAATAACTTCTGCTTTCAGAGAAAACCCAGACTTAGAAAACTTATTATTCCACCCATTCTTCAACGATGCTATCACCAAAGCTCAATCCGGTTGGAGAGCTACTATTGGTAAAGCTGTTGCTTCTGGTATTCCAGTTCCAGCTTTCACCACCGCTTTATCTTTCTACGATGGTTACAGATCTGAAACTTTACCAGCTAACTTATTACAAGCTCAAAGAGATTACTTCGGTGCTCACACCTTCAAGGTCTTGCCAGGTAAAGAAAATGACTACTTAAAGGGCGACTGGATCCACGTTAACTGGACTGGTAAAGGTGGTAACGTTTCTGCTTCTACTTACGATGCTTAAATAGTTTATAGTCTAATTTGAAGATAATTTAACTTTCGAAACATACTTCTATTTCTAAACATAAATTAAACAGTTAATGGATCTCTCTTGTTCCATTCTAAAATCAAATCATCCTTAGGGAAAATAGTTGCAAACACCTTTATTTCTTCTGATAATTCAGTGGTGTGGTGAACTAAATCAGCGTATAATAAGAACTTACCTAACATGGCAGTGAAAGTGGTTAAGACGTAGTTCTTACCAATACAAGCATGAGAACCATAACCAAAAACTAACCAGTTACGTTTGCTCATTTCTTCTGTTGCATCATACCATCTTTCTGGGAGGAATTCTTCTGGATTCTCATAGATTTCTGGATCATGCAATGAAGGGTAAAAGGTTGGAATAACCATGGCTCCTTTTGGAACCGTATAATCTTTAGTAATTGGGAAAGGTTGTTTTGCCAAGTAAGGAACCATCAAGACAGGTGGTTTGACTCTAAGAGATTCCTTGACCACATTAGCAGTGTAGGTCATTTTATCGATTAAATCCAAATCTATTGGCATGGACAAATCATTGTTTCTTACTCTTAATTGTTCTTCTCTGATCTTTTTTGCAATGTCTGGTCTGTCAGCAACAATTTGGAATAACCAACAAGCTAAAGAAGAAGAAGCATCTTGTGAAGCGAATAAGAAAGTGAAAACAGCTTCACTAATTTCTCTTGAAGTAAAGTCTCTGGTCAACAATTTGGCTTCTTCCCCAGTCAATTTATGTTCTCTAGCTAATTTCATTTGGTGGATCCATTTCTCCATTAAAGATTCTGGTTGTTTGTCGTTTTCAAAAATGTCTTTCTTAGCTCTATCAGCACAATCTTGGAAAATCAACATAGTTTCATTAGCAATCTTTTTCCCATACCAAGTGGTAGTGTAAGGAATAATGATAGGGAAGTTAACCAATTCTAATGCAGCAGTAATTCTGAAATAGTTATCAGCAATTAAAGAGATTTGTTCTTCACTAATATAGTCACCACAGAAGGTTTTTAAAGACAAAGCACACAATAATTCTCTGAATTCAGGGAAGAACTTTCTTGGTCCATCGTAGTTCAAGTATCTGTGTAAGTACTGGGTCATGTATTTCTCTTGAATTGGAATATAACTTTCCAAAGCTTTAGTTGTAAATAAACCATTTAAGGATTTTCTATAGTCAGAATGAGCTTTACCATCCAAGAAAACCCAGTTACTAGGTCTTAAAATCTTGGTAGCAACATCAACCAAGCATGGCTTTACATACTTAGGAGAACTTAAGATTTTTCTGGATAAATCCCTGGTGGAAGCCAAAACAACGAATTTGTGGAAAACAGCGACACACGATAATGGTCCACTGGCCCATTTAGCCTGATATTCTTCAAACTTTGGGTCCAAACTTTCTAAGAATGGTCCAATCACAGGCCACACCTTGAATCTGGGACCTTCAATCGTACCTTTCATCCTGATATAAGAAACTTGTTCATATGTTAAGAGCAAAACAATGGATGTAACAACCCATTGCCAGGTGCTTACTTGGCCTAAAAACGCCTGCAATGAAGCAATAAGTCCTTGGGATTGACTCAAAGAATCAACCCTAATGTCTGTAGTATTGAAATCCATCTTCTATAAATATTTTAGGGAATATAACAGTACTAAAAAAACAATCGAATCACTCCCTCTGAATTTGTAAAAAAAATTTGTACGATCGTTTGATCGGTTAAACGATCGTATTTAAATTTTTCATCGTGAGGGACCACACTTTGACAGCACGGGCCACAGAAGAAGGTGGAGGCGGCCTGGGACCGTGTTGTTGGGGACTCGTAGAGGTTGGTGGTGGCTGGATATGTGGTGTTAGTTTTGGACTGATTGCTGGAACAGGTCAGGTGCTGGCCCTGGTTGCAAAATTTGCTATGCTGAGATAAGTGACGCCGAAGAGTTGCTAATGGGCCGAAAACCTGGGGAATTGGTAAGAGATGCTTTTCCAGATACGTGCGTCCAGGACCCATAGACACCCACTTGTTCCGGGAACCTGAAGCAGCTGTATTCTCCAATAGTGTACTTACCAATACAATCTTATACGACTACATTTCTGGCCTTTAAGGTCCTACAGCCAAGTTAGAAGTATTTAGAGAGTTTAAGGACAAACAAGTAGTGAGTCTGGTAGACTCCCGAGAGTATAACCATTCCGACTAAAATGTTACAGACCAGTAATTCTCTACCACGAGCCCCACGGGGCGGCCCCATCGCACCACGAGCCCACCACCGCGGGTGGGGGCCTCACCTCATCTCATCGCGATGCGAATTTTTTTTAGACCAGAATGGCTAAGAGAAAGACCAAAGTAAGTGAAGAAAGAAGGAAGAAGTTCAAACAGGATGCTGACGCATTGCTCTCCAATGGATCCTTTAGTACAAGTGCGGATACCAAGCCAGAAGATTGGGAGAATGCCGAACAAAGCTATGAACTTAGGCCAAGAGCAACCGCCAAAGAAGTAGTCGAAGGTTTACCAATTAAGAAATTAGATGGTACTGTGGAAAGAATACAAAGAGAAAAGGAAGTACAAAAGGAGACTGAAGAAGAGTCAAAAGCCCCTCAACCACAAAAGGAAGAGGAATCCGAAAGTGAGGACGAGTTTAATGATTCTAGTCTTAGTCCCAAGGAAAGGTTAATCAAAATCAAAGAAGAAACGGCTGATTTAGCAAACAAATTGATGGAAGATCCAGAAGAGAACATCTCGTGTCTCACAAGGCTTCGTAAGATGACAATGTCAAAGAATCTTGTTGTAAGTCAGTTAGCAATAATAGCATTAGTACCTGTGTTTAAGAGTTTGGCTCCAGGTTATAAGATCAGACAATTAACTGAATCAGAGAAAAGAGAGAAAGTAAGTAAGGAAGTTGCTAGATTAAGGCAGTTCGAGCAATCATTGATCTACAATTATTCTTTATACATTGATCATTTGGGAAAATTGTCAAAGATTTCTAGGCTGAACTCATTGAATAATAAAAAAGTAACAGAAGGACAAATTAAACTCGGTCAGCTAGCCTTAAAAACCTGTTGCGAGTTGTGTTTATCATCACTTAGATCTTTCAATAGCAGAAACGATCTTTTGACTATTATTATCAAGAGGTTGAATAAAAAACCACAAGACGTTGAAGATTTTAGAATTTTCACCAAATGCATACGAGTCCTCGAACAATTACTTGTTGAGGACCAGGAACATGGAGAATTGTCACACGATTTAGTAAAAATATTGACAAAATCTATTAGTGATAAGAAGTACAGAATTGACGAATCTGTTTTGAATATTTTCTTATCTTTAAGTTTATTGAATGACTATCATCCAGATAATGACGAAAAGCCAAAGGAAAAGTTAAAGAAAAAAGACAGAGTTCACCTTTCCAAAAAGCAGAGAAAGGCCAGAAAAGAAATGAAAGAAATTGAAGAAGAATTAGAAAAGGCTAAGCAGACCATTACAGCAGAAGAAAGAGAAAAATATCAGGCTAAGGTTTTACAGATGATTCTTAAATTATATTTGGAAATACTCAAAGCTGGTACCATGATACTTACTGACAAAAATGATGCAAAACTATTAATGGCATCTGTTTTGGAAGGGTTATCTAAATTCGGGAAAATGGCCAATTTTGATCTTCTTGGGGACTTTTTGGAAGTTTTAAGGGAAATAATGATAGATACTATTAACTTGAATAGCTTCAATGAAGAAGAAGATATCGAAACAACAGGTCTATATGATTCCACTCAAATCAGAACAATCTTATTATGCATAGTGACATCTTTCCAGCTCACTTTGAACCATTTATCGGTCGGAAAAATCCCAATATCTATAGACTTGTCCAAGTTCATTGCATCACTCTACTTCATACTTTCGGAGTTAAGTGTCGACTGTGATTTAGAGTTCAGTTCCAAGACCTTAAGACTTCTTGATCCATTATCTACCACCAATCACATAGACAAGCCAAACGTCAATGTTTCCACAAAATCTGAACTAATCCTTAATTGTTTGGACTCAATCTTTTTCAGGTCAAAGAATGGTAGTGTTTCAAGAGGAGTAAGCTTTACCAAAAGACTATACTTATCCATACTTCACACTCCAGAGAAAACATCATTAGCCACACTTAAATTTGTGGGTAAGTTGGTCAGCAAATACGGAGAGTCCATAAAAGGGCTTTGGAATACCGAAGACAGGATCAGTGGTGAAGGATCATACGTTTTAGGCACAGAATTAGTAAGAGACATTGAATTGGAAAGAAGTAATGCTGATGCTGCCACATTATGGGAAAATGTTCTTCTTGATAAACATTATTCTCCAATGGTCAGAGACGGGTCCCGGTCCTTGATGAAAATGAGTAAGAAGTAGACTTAAATACACGATACATCACTTGATTTCTCTTTCTTCCTAAAGTTGCCCAGTTTCTGCTTGTTCTGTTCTCGTTATTTCTCCATACTTCGCACAATCCCTACCATGAAACTAGAAAGCACAGAAGTATTTGGGCTCCTGTTGGCGCTTACAATAAGTGTGTTTGTGATACTCTTTCTTGTGGCGTTTTGCTGTTGTACCAGTGGTTATACTCGAATAAGCAGCGAGATTGGTTCGTCAGATGTTCCAGGAGAGTTTCTTAATGATGAAGAATCCCTTAAGAATTTAGCTAACGAGTATGATTTCACTCACTTATCACCAGAGGAGCAACTGGCATACTTACGAGGAGAGAGATTCACCGAAGCAAACCCCCCGGAGTTTCATAATACCAGAGGAAGGTCAATAACGGTAGAACAGGATATTTCCATAAGAGAAAAGGGAATAGGAGCATTTGAGTTTGATCAAGACGTTTATAGTCTTCAACCTCGGTTTATTGTCCAGGATAAGACAGAAATAAGCTTCATAGATAATGATTCTCCTTATTCAACTGCTACATCTGTGCTAAATATTTGTTTACCAGTGAAAAATAGAACATTTAGTGATTGTATTTACTTTGAGACCAAGATATTTGAATACGTTAATACTCCCAATAGCCATTTTAGTATTGGACTAGTGACAAAACCATACCCGAATGAATTCAGATTACCTGGGTACAATTCGTTTTCCATAGCATACGAGAGCACAGGAAATTTAAAGATCAATAAACCATTTCCAACTCCCTTACAACAACATTTAGGCGAAAACAGCTTATTCAATGCTTTAGTACTACCTCCCCTCGAGCAGAGTGATGTTGTTGGGTTCGGATACCACATAATATCAGGTACTGTCTTTATAACAAGGAACGGTAAAAAAATCATGGATGTAATGAGAGGACTATACGTGGATATGTATCCTGCTATAGGGTGCTTTTCATCCAATGGGAAGTTCCAGGTGAACCTTGGTCAATTAGGATTTGTATGGATAGAAGCTAATGTCAAGAAATATGGTTTCATATCTACCAGCGATTATAAAAAGCTCAAAGGAGAAAGAGGTCTAGCTGTTCTTCCACAATACGGAATCCCCTCCAACTCTAAGGGTGACCAGCTCCTTGAAAAAGGTGAAGAGTTACCTCCCGACTATCCTACAGAAGAATTGGATTTTTTTGGCCGGACCAGAACACTAGTTGGAACATCTCAACAGCACAGGATGATTAATGAAAAAGATAATTTACTTTCGGCCAGTCCCAAAGTAACACACCACCCAGAAGAGGTCATGGACCTAAGAGAAAGAATGTATGAACGAATGACCAGTGAAACAGAAACCACTCCCTTATTAATGAAGGGATCCACAAGGTCAGACCAGGAATCAGGAGACTCACAAGACTCAGAACTGAGTCCCATAGGATCCTACATGGAGTCAATTACATAAATCTACATTTTCGTCAATTATTATACATACTAATACGCTTGAGGAAGTTTCTTTGGCCTTCCTCTGGGCCTTTTAATTACGTTTGGATCAGGATCGACTTTCTTCCTTTTATGCTTAAGTCCTCCGATTTTAACTCCTTTGACAGTAATACCAGTCTCTTCAACCGTGAACTTTCTAGGTCTACCTCTTTTGTCCTTTTTAGCCATTAATTTACTGGCTTCTCCTGCATCATATTCTTGATGTAAGAATGAAGGAGTTTGTCTGTCAAGGTATGTTGTCACTATAGAACTATCACCATGCTTTAATTGATCTCTTAATGCTTTGTAATTAGGGTGATTGGAGTCAATATATTGATTGAGCGTTGGATCAAGTATAAGTAACTTTGGTCTACCTCTTTTCTTCTTTTCTGGTGGTTGGTCTGGTTGTCTATCTGGTGTATCAAACTGATGAAATGTGGGGTTTGTGGCTTCCAATGTTTGATTTTTAGGCTTTCTACCTCTTTTACGAATGGTCTGCTCTTTCAAAATAGGTTTTATCTCTTGTTGTTGATTCGGAGTAGCATTCCGGGGAGATTTATCCTCTGTAGGTTGTTTTTGAAGTTCAAAATCGGGGTGATAATTGTCGAAATGGTCAACTTCACCGTAACCTAAATTTCCATTCATATGCCCCCCATACTGATTGGCCATCTTCAATTGATCATATGTATATCTTGCATTGAGCAGGCTCATTTGTTGTTGTGGCAGCTGGTGTTGAGACACATGTTGCAGCTGTTGGTTGTTCCGTTGGTTCATTTGCTGCTGAAGTTGGAGTTGCATTTGCTGCTGGAATTGCTGTTGGAGTTGTTGCTGTTGTTGTTGCTGTTGTTGCTGCTGTTGCTGCTGCTGGAGCTGTTGTTGGAGCTGTTGAGGTTGCATTTGTTGTTGAAGTAGCTGAGTTGGAGTCTGTGCTTGTTGTTGCAGTTGTTGTTGCAGCAGTTGTTGTTGTTGTTGCAGTTGTTGCAGCAGTTGCAGTTGTTGTTGCTGAAACTGAGCCATTTGGGCTTGTATCTGCTGTTGATTATAATGTTGTTGATATTGTTGATACTGCTGATATTGTTGATACTGTTGGGGATGAACAACAAAGTTGTTGTCATATAAATTGGAGCCATAGGACCGGTTTTGGTTTTGAAGTTGTTGAGACTGCTGAAGTTGTTGTTGTTGCAGTTGATGTTGTGATTGTTGCAGTTGTTGAACTTGTTGGACTTGTTGATTTTGATTATAATAGTTACGAGGACCAAGACCCAAATGACTAACATTAGGAGGAACATTGGTTATACGATTATTAGAACCCTGATAATTATTATAGTTTCTATTAGGATTTTGACCTGGTACTTGACCTGGTACTTGACCTGGAACTTGATTGGGTATCAGACCTGGAATTTGATTGGTGACCTGACCAGGAATTTGACCAGGAGCTTGAGGAACTTGTCCCACATTAGGTATTTGATTGATTTGATTAGATGTTTGCCCATTATTCCCTAAATTTTGATTCATTTGTCCAGCTTGTGAACCTCCATATAATTTAGGACTGGTACCAGTTCCCGTCATACCATTCATGTTGACCGATTTCCTTTCGGGCTGATTAATGGGGAAATTCGGAAATGGATTATACATTTTAACGATAGAATTTAATCTTTTAATTAATTAATCTCAATTTAATTAATTAATGTTATACAATGGCCTTTATTATCTAAATCAAACCTATAACTTGAAAATTCAACTTTGATTTATTTTTTTTTATTTTTTTTTCCATTATTCTTAGAGCAGCGCGCAGAAGGGATGAGGACACTAAATGGTGCTACAGTGGTTTAACATGGAAGGAAGTACGGTGGAATAATCTGTGCCACAATAGGAGAAGTGCCGTATACTGCACAGAGCCCAACGCTTGTTCGCAGTGTGCCGGAAGAATGCCTCGAGTTATGCAGTTCTGGAACGCGGGCCCGGGCGGTGCGAGGTGGTGGGAGCAGCGCACGACGTGGTGGAACGAGTGGTGGGAGGTGCGCAACGGCGCAACGGGACAGGGCGGCGACGTGCAGGGTGGGCGGTGAGAGCTGGTGGTAAGGTGGTGGTAGATTAATCTCTAACTATGTAATTGGTGGGGACTTGTTCTAAGAGGTATCCCTGGAAGAAATCGACAAATTCAGTTGAATCGAGCATTTTATCATCGTATTTGACTTTGAATTCCACTTCAACCGATCCGGTGCTTTCAGATGCTTTGCCGGGAACAGACATTAAATCATCAAAAATATCAATTGGTGCAAATTGTGGTTGCGAAACTGGGAATTTGTATTTGATGTCAAACACCTCGAATCTTGGCTTTGTTGGACCTGGAGTTAATAATTCATCGAATAAATCATTGGAGTTCAGTATTTGGGTTGGAGATGTAGAAAATTCAGGAAATTTAGCGGCGTAGGTCTTCTTTATAGCTGAGTGAATAGCATTTTCAAATGAAAATTTGAATTGATTCTTTGGTACATCGAAAATAGCAGATAACTTTAATGTGAGTAAGTTCTTTGGCTTAACTGGTTCAACTGGAGCTGATTTGGTGTCCTTTGGTGGCTCAACTTCTTTTAATTTGATGTTAGATAAGTCCAAGTGCAGTCTAGCTTGAATGAAATTTGCAACTGATTCAACAGCACTTTTATCGATTTTACCCAAATATGCCAATACATCACCCTTCAATAATCTACCGTTTGGTCCTGTAGCTTCGATCTTGGAAAAGGCGTCTTCGGTTGAAATGTGGTTTTGGTGTAATAAGATTTCAACTGAAGGAAGGAGCTTTTGGCTGGGATTAGCTTTCACAAATACCCCAGAAGAACCAGAAGATTTTGGTGCTGGCTTGGATTCTGGTGTAGGTTCTGGCTTTTCAGGTTCAGGTGCCGTTTCCTTAGACTCTTGAGGAGCTTCAACCTTTGGCTTCTCAAGTGTCTTAATATCATCACCTGGCTCCGCCAAAAAGGCAATTGGCTTCCCAACAGGAATACCAGAAGCACCATTCTGCTCCAAGATCTCAAACATAATCCCATCATCTTGTGCTTCAACGTCAATAGTTGCTTTATCAGTTTCGATCTCTAACAAAACGTCTCCGGCAGAAAATTCATCCCCCGGCTGCACTTTCCAGGAGGTGATACCTCCCTCCGTCATGGTGGGAGACATGGCGGGCATGTTGAACACAGACGCTGCTCCTCTAAGTGCTGTTCCATGGAAACTTCTAGCTCCAATTCTACTTTTAACAATTGCCCTAAACATATATGGTAGACTACGGATATTAAACCTCGATGTTTCGGGTGCGACATCACCGGGTCGCACGCTTACCAAGCAAACGACACCAGGTGTCATGTGGGCAAACGCGCCAATCACACGACACCCCGGCGGTTCACGCATCATCAAATTTTTACTACAACCGTCACAAACTGATATAAATCACATTACAGGTCGTCTATTTATAGGTTTAATCATTGATATAAGCGCTAAAAATGACGGTGATTCGAGTAATCAAAAAATATATGAAGTTTATAGGCCCTGGACTAATGGTTTCGGTGGCCTATATGGATCCAGGTAACTATTCTACTGCTGTAGCAGCTGGTTCTGCTTATAAGTATAAATTACTATTCCTGATTTTTTTATCCAATTGTCTTGCTATTTTCCTTCAAATTTTGAGTGCTAGATTGGGGTGTGTTACGGGTTTAGATCTTGCAACTAACTGTAGAGTTCATTTAAGTCACAGAGTAAACATTATTATATATATCATGGCAGAAATCGCCATTATTGCAACTGATTTAGCAGAAGTGGTGGGAACAGCTATTGCATTAAACATATTATTCAATTTACCATTGGTGGCTGGGGTTATCATAACTATTATTGATGTTTTAATTGTTTTGATGGCTTATAGACCTAAAGGTCCTTTGTTATTCGTTAGAATATTTGAAAGTTTTGTGAGTCTTTTGGTAACAGCAACAGTTATATGTTTTGGAATTGAATTGTACCAAGTTAGTCACGATAAATCGATTAATTTCAGTACTATTGAGGTTTTAAAAGGGTTCTTACCAAATGATAAAGTATTGGATATGAGCGACAGAGAGGGCGGAAATGGTCTCTTTTTAAGTTTAGCCATCTTAGGTGCTACGGTCATGCCTCACTCTCTTTATCTAGGCTCAGGTTTGGTCCAAAGTAGACTTAAAGACTATGATATTAAGAACGGCCATTACAAAGTAACCGAAACAGAAGAAGTAGAGGAAGAAAATGATGATGGAATAGATGACTATAGACCTTCAATTCATGCTATAAACGAAACCATGTCCTATACTATTGTTGAATTGGTAATTTCATTATTTACAGTTGCATTATTTGTGAATTCAGCCATTTTGATCGTTGCTGGAGCCACCTTAACAAATAACAAAAGAGACGATGCTGACTCCGATTCAGACTCAGACTCTGACGATGATTATGATAACGCTGATTTGTTCACCATATATCATTTGCTTTCGTCCCATTTATCCAAAACAGCGGGTTTGGTGTTTGCATTGGCCCTTCTATTCTCGGGGCAAAGTGCTGGTATAGTTTGTACCTTAGCAGGGCAAATGGTATCCGAGGGTTTCTTAAGCTGGTCTTTTCCTCCTGTCATAAGAAGATTAGTGACCAGAGCTCTCGCCATTTTACCCTGTTTCATAGTGGTGTTGACCAGTGGTAGAGAAGGGTTATCAAATGTATTGAATCTAAGTCAAGTGGTTTTATCTTTATTATTACCTGCTGTTACCGCCCCATTGATTATTTTCACATGTTCCAAAGAGATTATGAGAGTTCCAATCCAGAATAATGGTGTTTTGGATGATATACCGACGGATTATGATCACTTAAAGTATAAATCAAGCGAACCAGCCATAAGATTAGAAGATTTTAGAAACAGTCACCCCTGTGCAGGGTTCGAAGAAGAGGACCAAACAAATGGCCAACTCGATATCGAGGAAAACCAAAGCTTGATAAAGCACGTAAACGAAGTAAGAAACACAACGGGCCCCGAATACCCAAGTAGTCAAAGTCAAACTCAACAAGAAGACGATAGTTATAGAGTATCTGCATATGAGGACCTTAGTAACGGTCCAATAACCGCATTCCTAGCAGTAGTAGTATGGGGCTTCATAACCCTCTTAAACTTATTCCTCATAGGAAGTTTAATTTTGGGTTATGACGTTCCATTGTAATGTATAATGATAGGCAACTCTTTGAAAAATTCGCAGCTCTAATTTTCAGAAAACGCTGAAAACCCACCACATGAATCTTGACACATTTATCGAGTCTGCTGCTCTGATGTTGAGTGCTTACCCAACTTCAACGCTTGTATCGATAACTTATTCCAATCAACATAAGAAATTGGCCAAAAACACCAAAAAACCCAAAAACATAAGTGAGAAATCTGCACAAAATGCCGTGAAGGTCAAATTGTATGAGCCAAATCACGGTAAAGTAATCAAATTTAAGACATATAAGTCCAAAGAATTGTCCAAATTGATAACATTTTTGGGACCAAGAGGAGTCACCAATGGATCTGACAAAATTACCGGATTAAGTAGCATAATGTCCAATAAAGTATTTGAAGAAGAAATACCCAAACCAACAGAACCAAAAGAAGATGAAGACAAGAAGAAGAAGAAAAAGAAAAAGTCAAAGAAGTAAAACATTATATTTATAACTATCAAAGTATAAATAAGTATATAAAATAAACCAAACCATTAATTCCCACATATTATCACAATTTTCCCCAGGTCTAGGACCTGAACATTCAGGTCTAGTACCTGAATAACCCCTTGAATTTAGAAATGAGAGTTTCCCTCCTCTTAGACGAAGAATCAGTTGCAGGGCTGGAGGGATACGCCCCTGGAATCCGGATTTCGTCCGGCTTATTGAGAGTTGAGTTGGAGTCTGATAAGCTCATACCTGGAGTAAGATTAGACTCAGGCTCTGAAGCCTTGGTAACTTCTGGAGTATCTGTCTCCAAAGCTGGCTCTGGCTCTTCAGAATCTTCATTTTTAGCCGCCAAGTCCTCAAACTTATCGCTGGGAATAGACACAGCGGCAAAAGATGAAGAACTGGTGACCACATGATGAATATCATTCTCTTCTTGTTCAAACTCTTCATAAATAACCACATCTTCTGCATCAAAATAGTTGTTTTCTATGCCACTTTCGTCCACACAGATCTTGTAATCCGAATTCACTAACCAATCACTATCATTGATAATAAACTTAAATAAAAGCTTCTGTTTGACAGGTAATTTAATCGTACCATAAAACTTATGCTCTCCTTTGGTAAGAGGTGGATTGATCTTGCTCCAGTTATCAAAGTTGCCGGTCACCTGGACCGTGTGCACGCCTTCTGAACATGGCCTATTGTTAGTTTAACTCAATTATTCATTATATACATACCATTCAAACTTGTAGTAACTCATACAAGATATTTTAGGGATCTATTCAAATCAGGAGAGGCGTCCCATCACGGGACTGGGGGTCCCGTGCGGGCTCTGCCCACGATCTGCCGCGCACGACACTGCGCACTTGAAAATTCCGTACGCGTAAATAACACTTGTTAACATGCCCAAGAAGACAGAGAAAACAGGTGGACCAAGTGTTGAAGATCCTTTGGATGAATTGAAGTTCTCCAAAGGAGATTCCAGACAATTTATACATACCACGCCCTCCAAGAAGTTGGCAGATGCCCGGAAATTGTCCCCAAAAGAGTATGTGTACTTGGGGATCTTGGGACTTTTAGCATTCAATATTAGATTATCTTCATTATCTTATCCAGATTCAGTGGTATTTGATGAAGTTCACTTTGGGGGTTTCACTAAGAAGTATATCTTGGGGACCTATTTCATGGATGTACATCCTCCTTTGGCAAAAATGTTGTTTGCAGCGGTTGGATTACTTTCTGGTTTTAAGGGAGATTTTTCATTCGAAAAAATTGGTTTAGAATATCCAGATTCTACTCCTTATGTTGCTTTAAGAACTTTCCCTGCTACTTTAGGTATTGGTACTTTATTTTTTTGCTATTTAACTTTAAAGGCTTCTGGTTGTAAACCAATTGTGTGTCTTTTAACCAGTTTACTTTTATTAATCGAAAATTCAAATGTAACCATTTCTCGTTACATTTTACTTGATTCTCCTTTAATGTTCTTTATTGCAGCTGCTGTTTACCTGTTCAAGAAGTTTGAATACCAAATTCCTTTCTCATTTGGTTGGTATAAAACCTTAATTGCAACCGGTCTTGGTTTAGGTTTAGCTTTAAGTTCTAAATGGGTGGGTCTTTTCACAATCGCTTGGTGCGGAGTTCTTTGTCTCATTCAATTATGGTTCGTAATTGGTGATTTAACCGTTCCAACCAATAAAATTGTGGGTCAATTTTTTGCTAGAGGAACCATTTTACTTGGTATTCCAATTACTTTATACTTGACTTTCTTTGCAGTTCACTTTTCTTTATTACCAAATGAAGGTGATGGTTCTGCTTTTATGTCAAGTGCCTTCAGAGCTAGTTTGAACGGTAATAGTATTCCAAAAGATATTGAAGCTAAAGTTGGTCTTGGTTCGATTGTGACAATTCGTCATTTAGAAACTCAAGGTGGTTACTTACACTCACACAGTCATTTCTACCCTACTGGTTCTAAGCAACAACAAATCACCTTATATCCACATTTGGATAGTAACAACAACTGGTTAATTGAACACTACAATAAAACCACCCCAGATGATGAATTTGTTCCACTTGAAGATGGTATTAAAATCAGATTGAAGCACGTCAACACCGGAAGAAGACTTCATTCTCACGATGAAAAGCCTCCTGTTAGTGAAAGAGACTGGCAAAAGGAAGCCAGTTGTTACGGTTTCGAAGGTTTTGCTGGTGATGCTAATGATGACTTCATTGTTGAAATCGTCGAAAGAAAAACCAAAGACGAAGAAAGTAAGAAACATGTCAAGGCTTTAACTACTGTTTTCAGATTGAGACATGCCATGACCGGTCATTACTTATTCTCTAGTGAAACTAAATTGCCAAGTTGGGGTTTCGAGCAACAAGAAGTCTCCACTGCTGGTCAAGGTGCTAGAGGATTAACTTACTGGTACATTGAAACCAACGAAAACTCAAGAATCAATGAAACAACCTCTGAAATCATCAACTATCCAAAATTATCAGTTTGGGACAAAATTGTTGAATCCCACATCAGAATGTGGAAAGTTAACAAAGGTTTGACTGACCATCATCCATGGCAATCAAGTCCAACTGAATGGCCATTATTGTTGAGAGGTATCAACTACTGGGCCCATGATGCTAGACATGTATATTTTATGGGTAACGCAGTTACTTGGATTGGTTCAACTATTTGTATTTTAGCTTTCTTAGTATACTTTGGTGTCCAAGTCGTAAGATGGCAATTGGGTGCTACAATTGGTCAAGATAAACATGTTTACAACTTCAATTACCAAGTTTCAACTTATTTCTTGGGATGGTTGCTACACTATTTCCCCTTCTTTATCATGGGTAGACAATTGTTTTTACATCACTATTTGCCAGCTTTGTACTTTGGAATTTTAACTTTGGGACACTTTTTTGATATTCTGTTAAGTTATTTTGCTGCAAAGATCCAAAACGCTAAATACGTGGTTTATGTTGGATTCTGTTTATTCTTGGCTGCAAGTGCTTGGTTCTACCAAACATACAGTCCTTTGATTTATGGTCAACCATGGACCAAATCTCAATGTTTACAAGCCAAGCATTTGAATTGGGATTTCGATTGTAACACATTCCACAATAATCTCAGTGAATATAACTTTGATGTTCCTTCTAATAAGGTTACAAAGGAAGCCGTTCCAAACGTCAACAACGTTGAACCAAAAGAACCAAAAGAAACTCCAGTTGAAATCATTCAAAAGGAAGAAGACAAAGAAAGAGAGATCAAGTCAGAAGATGAACCAAAAGAACATTCACCTAAGGAAGAACAAGTTGTTCCACCTTTTGAAGATGAAACTAAAAAAAATTAAACTAAATAAAATATATACGGTATATTTCTTATTTTAACAAAATACTATAGATATTTTTCATGTGGTTGCTCCTCTAGTGGATTAGTTGCAGAGTTACTGGAGTATTGTGTGTGATGGCTGCAAAAATCGCAAAGTAGTAAATATCACAGAAACGTTTCACACATTTTCACAATATGCCAACTACAAGATTTTGTTCCTATATCACGGTTGGTATACCACTCTAGACACTAAGACACTCCTGGCAACGAAAAAGCATATTTGTATACTGTAGATTAACCATCTCAAAGCATATACTGACTATACTCACAGCCCCAACTGCCAACTAAAACTCCAGAAAACCCATAAAACCCCCAACAGACGCAATAAGCAACACAAGCACCAAAGACCACCGCTACCCACACACCATTCGACATGTAACACATGATACATCACATGACCGTTGAACGTGTCTCTCTCAAAACCTTCGCATCATCAACGGCAATTCACACAATTCTTTAAGCATGGAGCTCTGTAGAATTTGCCGGGGAGAGGACACTCCACGGGAGCCTTTACTTCATCCGTGTAAGTGTAAAGGATCAATTAAATATATACATCAACATTGTTTGATGGAATGGCTTAAACACAGTAACAAATCCGTGAAGCAGTGTGATATTTGTAATACACCATATCGGTTTAGAACTATTTATGATCCACAAATGCCAGATAAAATTCCCATGAATTTGGTATTTATGAAGTTTGTTAATCGATTGACGAGTAGTTTCATCAAAGGAGTATCGATTTATTTGTATATATCATGTGTGCTCATTCAAGTGCCGTTATGTTGGAAGTTTATTGGTAGATTATATACTTGGGCCATAGATGGTCACCTTCCAAGGGCAAATCCAAATTTCATAGATGCACTTGTCTTTGGAGAGTCTGCTCCTGAAGTAGGAGACATGTGGCTCGTACTTAAGAGCTTTTTTGGTAATACTTATTTCAGCGGATTGCGGTACATTTTTGTATATATAATCGTTCATTTGGCATTATTCGTTGAACATGAGTGGGTAGTACGAGATGAAGGATATACCAAGCTTCTTTTGCGTAAGATAGGTAAAGAACCTAAACTGAGATTACTGGATATGTTTCAGAATGCTTTAAATGGTTTAAGACAGGATGCCATTAATGGGGATGAAAGAGCAGGTGATGTTGTTGATAGAATGGAATTGATAGCTCAAGCGCTCAATGACTTGAACCATCCTCCTGCACGTGCCGAAAACCTTATTGAAGATTTGGATGGTGCTATGGAAAGATTCGAGGCATCTGACAGTGAAGAAGACTCTCCAACCACAAATAATCAACATGATGATACTCACGACTTACCAGATTACAGAGATTTGGCCAACACTCCAGACAACACTAATCACGAACCTGCTGGGAATGGGATGCAGGGAGAATTAAGAAGAGCGTCTGATATATTTATGGGACAAATGCCTGATTTGAATCAAAACCAGAATGAAGTGCCCCTAGCTCATCCAAATCTCCCAACTCCAACAAATGACCGTGATGATACTGATGATTTAGTTGCTAGGCTAGGCACTGGATTAGAAGTAAATGATGAATCTGACCAAGATGATCTGGATTTTGAACATGCACAAGCGGATCTTGATCAAATGATCGATGAAGCAATGAATGAAGAGGTAGATGACAATAATATTTTGGCTATTCTAGGTCTTAATCTCAATTTATCAACCCCGATATTTGTAATGGTAATGTGTGATATAGTGATAGCGATATATTTATTTATCACATATTTAATACCTCAAGCTTTGGGTACCAGCTTAATACTGGCAATTTCATTCTTGACCAGGTTTATAATACTGTACACTAAAGTACCACAATTTAAACTAGACATAAACTGGTATAAGGTTCAAATACCGAGCTTTGGCTCAGATTTTTTGGCATATGTTATCAGCAATACTTATACACCAGTTAAACAAACATGCATAAATCTCATAGTAGGTGATCAACCAACATTGATAGAAAGATCTATAACTATGTTACTAGGATACTCATTGATTGGATTCTTCATATATCAGATCATGAATGGGTTGTCTAAAAGTGCAAAACCACTTACAGGCTCAGCAAGAAAAATATTTTCAGTTCTCTTTGAGTGTACATCGACAGTCAAAGTGTTTTTCATATTTGCAATAGAAATATTCTTTTTCCCTGTTTTTTGTGGTTATTTGCTTGATTTCTGTGTTGCTCCCGTGCTTTTGGATAAGTTTTACGAGGATTCTAGCTATGTGGTGCTTTTCACTTCAGCTTCTTCATATTTCAGAATAAGCTATATAAGAATTGCATTGTATTGGGCATTTGGTACTCTTTATATGCTTTCATTTGCCCTTTTTGTTGGTATGGTAAGAAATAAGGTGCTAAGACCAGGTGTATTGTTTTTTATCAGAAGCCCTGAAGACCCAAACGCCCGATTGATTCACGACGCATTAGTGAGACCTTTAGGCTTGCAGTTATCCAGAATATATCTTAGTGGGAAAGTTTATACTGCTTTTATTATTATTGGAATCGGTAGTGTAACGTGGGGATTGAGATACATTTTAAATCCAAACTTTTTCAAGGACGAAAACGTGATTTTGCCAGTAAAAACTTATAACTTGTTCGATTTGGTGCTTCTTGCGTGGACAATATTGATATGTTTGAATGGAAAGCAGAGAATAAGCATTTATGTGGAAAAGTATTGGAAAAAAGCATTTGAATTATCATGCCATAAACTTAGATTATCCCATTTCATTTTGGGAAAGCCATATCCCCAAGAGAGAGGCTATATTGTGTATCGTAATATGTGGGAACAATTGAAAGGAACTGCAGTTCCTGATTATAACAATCCTGTGACTGCCAAAGAGGCTAAAGAATTATTCAAAACCACCGATGCCAAATGTTTTTTCATTCCAAATGGGTCATATGTACGTGTGCCAGATAATGACACAATTTCTCGTAAGTACATCAAGAAGTTATTTGTTTCTGTTACCAAGGATGATAGGCTTTTGGAACGTCAAGCAGAACCTGATGCAACCGATGAAGATGAATCCAGTGATGATGAATACAACAATGAAAACAACTATGCAGTTGTGTACAAGCCACCTGCTTTGAAGTTCAAATGCTTTCAATTGATTCTTATGTTGTGGGTTTTTGCTGTCTTACTACTTGTGAGTTTGAGCTTTACTGCACTTTTAATTGGAAAGCCTATCACTAGGGCCTTAAGCATTGCTAGTGGATATAGATCATACTTATTGAGTGATCAATCAATTTCAAGTATGGAGGCAGTTGAAAGACACATGAATGCATATAACTGGAAATTAGCAGATATAGGGTCATTGAGTTTTGGCGTAACCTTCGAACTCATGGCTCTTTACTACTACCATGATAGATTTGCACTCAACAATGAAGTTGAAAATAGGAATTTCTTGCCTAATTTACTTAACAACAATGAAATTATGGGAGTTGGTTTGGGATTCGAGAGATTGAATAGAGCACAAACCTTCAGCGTTTTAGCCATCACGACCTTATCAGCTCTTTTGAATGCCATTTGGATGATCAACTGTCACGTATTTGTGATTGATATTCCATATAAGATTTACACAAATCAAAATATCTTCCCCATTCTCCAGACCCAATTCAACATCTACACAATGATGTTCCATATGCTTATACTTCCTTGGTCAACAGTTCCTAGTTTGAGACTATTTTTCAACCAAGAACTCAGGGATATCGAACAGTTTAACCTAAAAGAAGTTATTAAGAAATCCAAACTTTTGAACGTAATTGTCCGCCTTGGCTGCGTTCATTTACCTTATGGATTATATTTGTATTATCATATCCACCGGGAATCATTCAACGTTCAACAGCTTTATGGAGCTCCAATAATATTTGGTATTTATTTGATCACCGACTCAATAATAAGAATAAGAAGATTGTTGAAAGATTACGACATGGAAATTAAGAATGAGAAGTATGTTAGAGGTAGAGCATTAGAAAATAACGAAGAGTGATAGGTTTATAGAGTATAGTAATCCTATTATACATTATTTTATGAATACCCAACGATCCTATGTATCCTTTTTCTTCTTCTTTTTGGATTTCTTCTTCTTATCTTCATCTTCATCCTCTTCATCTTCGTCCTCATCATCCCCATAGTTAGCTAATCTCTTGTCATCTTCATCAAAAATCTTCTTGGCTCGTTCGATCTTCTGTTGCTGATTGATGATGTATTCAAGTCTACTAAGCTTGAATGGATCATTTCTTAAAGCAAATGGTAGGTCATCTACTTTTATTCTGCTTCTGTTTTTACTCTTAGCATAAGTTAATGTGGCAGTACTTAAATCACATAAATATTCAATAAGTGATTCTTCTAAAGCATTCACTGTAGAATCAAGAGAATATGGTCCATCTCCCAACGAGTATAGAAGCTGCTCTATGTCTCTGGTGAAAAGTCTCTGCTTTCTTCTCTTCTTGGGGTTGAAAGACATGGCGACAAATTACCACACAAGAGCGCGAAAGAGACATAGGCGGAGGTACAGCGACAGTTTATTCTACTTAGTGCGGGAGCTCGCGGTACACTATGTTTTGTAGCACCCGTGACTTGTTGGACTCAAACTCCTTCAATACCACTTTACCCGATAGTATATCATCCATTAACCCGGTAAGAGTCGGCACATCAAGTTGAGTGGACGACACAATGGAGCAAAAGCCCGACCTCTTAAGCTCATGGGCAATTTCGTACTGGTGGTTCCCCATAAGATTCTCGTTATACACCACCACCAACGGCTTTTTATATTTTAAGATGTCTATGATGGTACCTGTACCTCCATGTGACACAATGACGTCGGCCTCGGCGATATGCTTCTCAAGTGTATTGGTGTATGGGAACAACTGAAGTTTCATTGACTTATACACAAACTGGGTCGGGTTTAAGGTCTCAACTTGGAATTTAATCGATTTTAAACACCTATTGACCACCATCTGGGACACATGCGTTCCCTCCACAATCTCATTTCCGTATTGGATCACTAATTCATCGAATCTAGATTCAGCCCATTCAAGAAAACATTCCAGAACAACTGTTTGTACCAATTCTTTGAAAGTTACCGTTCCCCCAGTAGTAACAAGCAACCTCATTTTGTGAATTTCACGAAAATATATTGACTTGTGCGCACCCCTCTATTTCCGAACCCAACATCTTTATGCCCCTCTTAAACGGATGATTTGTCGTTAGTCCGAAACTGGAAGCGACTTGGACCACCAAACGCCAGGGTCAAATCTACCGTCATTTCAGGAATAAGCGCCCCCAATAATAATCTCTCGGGTAATGTTTCCAGTTGTCGGCGTAATTAACCCGGGGAAATAATTCGCCTTGACCTGCAGAAATGGATCTCGGATTCGGAGTTGATGACCAAGATCCAATGATGACCCCAGGGCCCTGGAATCCTGAGGAATTGGCACTCGGGTTTCCATCGGACTAAAAATCCGTTACTAATTTAACCCTTTAAATAAACTTATCTCTAACTCCGTAGACTTGCGTATACCCCAGATTAATGAGTCGGATTCTATTGGTCGTACTGCGGTTTGTGATACTTTTTTGCTGTTTTTCGCTTTTTGTGTCACCGACGCATTTTCTGGGGAAATTCGAGTGGAAATTTTTTATCCTTTTGTAGTGTCAGTTATATGAAATAATTATACAGACGTTAAATTAGTAGGAATGAATAATAATATGGCTCAAACATTTTCTGAAATCCATGCCCCAGACATCTCCAATCCAGGTCTGGATCCCATGTCAAATTTGGACCCTAATCTCACCACTCCACATTCAGTTACCCCCATAAGGTCCAATTCAACCCCCACTCAACCCATACCGAAGAAAAGTCAACAAATTAAAACCGATAAACCAAGAAATCATATTTGTACCATTTGTACTAGAGCTTTTGCTCGTCTTGAACACTTAAAACGTCATGAAAGGTCTCATACAAATGAAAAACCCTTCCAATGTGCTGCGTGTGGAAGATGCTTTGCCAGAAGGGATTTGGTGTTACGTCACCAACAAAAGCTCCATACAAGTCTTCCAAACATTACCAGAAGAAATAGCAAAGATGCCGATGTTCCAAACCTCAATAATGAACACATCATAGTTCTTCGAAATAACACGAATGCTAATGCTCCATTACCATCTCCTTCAACTTCTTCCCCAATGGTTAATGAAGTTGCAACTCCTACAGACAAAAAACAAATGAGACCTTTAAGTTTATCATCTGCTAAATCCAAAAACATGTCTTTTGGGGACAACAAAAACTTATTCCCCCGTCATTCGTCTTTCAGCGCCGGTTCGGCAAATTCGTATACAAATTTTAAAGATGCTTTCAATGTTATTAAAGAAGAATCTGTCATGGATAATGTCGAGTTTTCAACTCCTCAGTTCAATCATTTTGATGTGAATTTTGATTGGAACAACATGGAAAACCTTGATTTATACCTGACGCAGCCTCATGACTCCCAGTCTTCTGAAACTCAACCCCTTAATCAAATGCTATTCAAGAAAGACTATCTCGAGTCAAAAACTCCATATCAGACCCAATTAAGAACCTCTTATGAAATCGGAGAGTCTCCACACGATCCTATAAGTGACAAAAAGAGAAAAAGTACCGACAGCCACATGAATTATAATTTCGATCTCGATATGAACATGGATCCTAAAAGAAGGTCTCAGTCTATGGATAATGGTCTTAACACACATTCAACGAACACTCCTGGCTCTCATGATGCTATAGTAACCGAAAGAGAATCAATATCGGAGAATGAAAATTGGCTACAAGACATAATCAACACACCATATGAACCTAATTTCACCCACATTGAAATGACTTCACCCAAGAACTTTGATGAAATTACGAATCTCTTTAAGTCAAGACAACTGGACTTGAGCAAACACTTGGAATATACTCAACCATTTACCGATCATCAATCACCTTTACCTCCTTTACCGGAACCTAATTCTTCAATAAAGAAAGATGCTGAACACACAAAAACCGACAGTAATCCCGTGGTCTTTAATTTGGATACCAACATTAATAAGGGAATATTTGAAGATCTCATTGTTAAGGAACCGAACCAGATATTTTGTGGAGAATTGAGAGATAAAATCATGTTAATGAGCAATTTGAGTGACATGCAGTTTCCAAAAGTCAACGAACTCAACAATTACATGAAATTATATGAGAAAGAGTTCAACAAATATTTCCTGTTCATCCATTTACCTTCGTTGAGAAATCCTATGGTTGACAAGTTTGAAAATATTCCTTTATTATTGGCCATGGCGTCTATTGGTGCTTTGTATTCCTATAATGATTCCAACACTTTACTTCTTTTCAACTTGTCTAAGTATCACATCCAGAACTTTTTTGAAAAAGAGGTTACACTCGATAATCTTCAATTCAAGAAAGTACCATTAATGGCTCACCAGTGTTTAGTCCTCCATATCTTCATTTCAATGTTTTTGAATGAACCACCGATGATTGACATAACATCAAGGCAAATGAAATCTATGGTTGGTCTCATAAAGTCCACCAATTTTCATAAGCCTTTAGAGAAGTTCTTGATTCCACCAAACTCAATAATTCAGGGAAACAATTTTACTACAGACGAAGGATTGGTTCAAAATAACTTTGACTACTTTATTATGGCACAATCAAGGATTAGGACTGTGTTCGTTTTCTACATGCTTCAACAGATCAGAACTTCGACACTCCTCGATCTTAACATACTTTTCAATGCTTCAAGCATTTCGTCAGGGAACTTCTGTCTCAATGAAAATCTCTGGAAATGTGAAAACAGTTCTAGTTGGTTGGAAGAATTGAAAAGAACGAATAATCGACAAAACATCGTCGAATTAAGTAATAATGGAGACATGAAACAGCTCATCCACAATTTGAACAACTTGAAATCAATGGACCTTAGTTTCAATAACTTATTATACTTATTGATATATGTCCATGAAAGGATTCAAGACCAATTTGGTAAGTTAAAAGATCATCATAATCAAGTCTCAAACTTCCTCACATTTGACTACATGAAATGGAGATTGAACAACCAAGGATTGAGAGATTTAATCAAATCCTGGGAAATTATTTACGCCAAGAATGGAGGATGGTTAATGATCAATGGAACAAACAATTATTTGTTCGATGAACACAACGAACTCAAATTAATTTTACCACTTTACAACCTTGCAAAGATCAAAATAGCCATTAATTTGACCCCAATCGTCGAAAGAATTGTATACAAAGATTGGGATAACATGAATAAGTACCTTGATAATCTTCATAAGGATTTTGAAGGATTGAAAGAATCAATAGAATATTCTATAGATATCATGAATTTATGGAATCAGAATATCGTGGTTGTGAACAACTCCATCGAGAACAATTTGAGAACTCCTGTTTTCTTTGTTACCTGTGTTTCCATAGCATTACTTTTGATAAGTCAATTTTTGTGCTTTGTTGAACAGATCAATGATAAAGATAACGGCATTCAATTGGGCGTGACAGAGAAAACTTTATGGTTGAAGTGTGAAAAGGTCTTGAAAGACTGTGAGAAGGTCATATCTTTGAATTACTCCCAGAAGAACTTATTCATGAAGGATTACGAGAATTTAGAATCCATCAGGAAATTAATCGAAACTAATACAAACTCTAAATTAATCGTTAACTCATTAAAGTTAATCAAATTGAGTAACAAATGCTTGTTTTTAGGAGTTAGAATATTGGCAGATGCTCCCATTTGGCCCTTGGCAATGGGTTTCGCCGAAGCATTGAAGAATAGGGCTAATTATTTGTCTAAAATTTAATGTATGATTTACGAAGCTTATCACCTCTAAACTTCAAAAAAACCCTGAACTTGGCTCAAAAGTTCACCTCTTCAGCGCCACCGACCCGACAGCTCTAGTACCACCATACCGTCCTACCACCTTCCACATTCCCTACCACCTTCCACCTAACATCGGAAATGGCCGGCGCACGCACCTATACTTTTCAGCTCATCGCTCATTTATATCTACATTCACAGTGATTTGCCTCAAAAGATCGTTCATGACCGCCACAAAACTCAACGGGAGACAACTCTATGAAAGTATAGGTAAACCCAAGACCATAGTTGCACCTATGGTTGATCAGAGTGAGCTTGCGTGGAGAATACTCTCCAGAAGATATGGAGCCGATTTATGTTATACTCCAATGTTTCATTCAAGACTCTTTGCAACTGAAGAGAAGTACCGAAAGAACATGTGGAGTGAGTTTGATGGGAATAAGGATATTGATAGACCATTAATTGTTCAGTTTTGTGCCAATGATCCTGACTATTTGCTTAAAGCAGCTCAGTTAGTCCAAGATAAGTGTGATGCTGTGGACTTAAATTTAGGATGTCCTCAGGGAATTGCTAGGAAAGGGAACTATGGGGCGTTTTTGATGGATGACTGGGATTTGGTGCACAAGCTTATTCGAAACTTACATGATAATTTGAAAGTACCTGTCACGGCTAAGATTAGAGTGTATGATGATTGGGAGAAATCATTAGAGTATGCCAAAATGGTTTTGGATGCAGGTGCCCAGTTCATAACGATCCATGGAAGAACAAGAGATATGAAGGGACAACAAACAGGCTTGGCTAATTGGGATATTTTGAAGTATTTACGTGATAATTTGCCTGAAGATCAAGTTTTCTTTGCCAATGGAAATATTATTTACCCCAACGACTTGAAAAGGTGTGAGGATGAAACTGGATGTGACGCAGTTATGTCGGCTGAAGGAAACTTGTACAATCCAGGAATATTCTGGACAAAAGATGACAATAAGGATAAACAATTTCCAAGAGTTGATAAGCTTTTGAGAGAGTATTTTGAAATCATAAGACAATATCCAACCGATGCAAATAAACACTCCATGAAAGCACACTTCTTCAAAATGTTACATGAATTTCTTAATGTGCATAAAGAATTAAGACCAGTAATAGGTAGAACAAGTGTACATGCCAACTTAGATGATTGGGATAGTATAGTAAAGCAGATCGAAGATATCGTCGAGGAAATCTACAAGAAGGATAACATCGAACAGATAGATGTGATAACCACCGGAGAAACGGAGAGTTGGGGTGGACAATACCGGGAGGTTCCTTATTGGAGGTGCCAGCCTTACTTCCGTAGAGTTGATGGAGAAAAGCAAAATTGTAGAGTTTTAAAGATAGCTGCTTCTAAAGACTTGGCCAACACCAATAAGAGGAAAGCAGACGAAATCGTGGAACAACCCAAAAGGCAAAAGGAAGCAGTAGCATAGATATGTAGTAATGAATAGGTTAAGTAAGTGGAGGTCGTGTGGCCCATAAAGTGAAAATTCAGACGCACACCAATTTAATATGTCAGTACCAGCCATAAGAATACCCGCCAAAGCTAGCGCCAAAGCCGCCATAATCTTCGTTCATGGACTTGGTGATTCGGGAGAAGGGTGGTCTTGGTTTCCCCAGTTCTTGTCCCAGTCCCGAGTTTTACCGGCATCCACTCTTGATTCCATTAACTATGTATTTCCCAATGCCCCCACGATTCCTATTACTGCTAATGGCGGATACAAAATGCCCGGATGGTTTGATATTTTTGAGTTTGGGAACCCCAATGCCAAGCAGGATACCGAAGGATACTTAAAATCCATCGAACTTGTTAAGAAATTGGTTCAAGAACAGGTAGATTTGAATATACCAAGAGAAAACATTATCATAGGTGGATTCTCTCAAGGAGCAGCCTTGAGTACCGGAACAATCGCCACATTAGAGTATAAGATTGGTGGAGCGGTTATACTTAGTGGGTTCTTACCAAATGCCCAAGTTATTGGCAAAATGGTCCCGGAAACCATGCCAAATAAAGATACACCTATTTTTCAAGGCCATGGTACTGCTGACCCCATAGTTCCATTTGATTACGGTAAGGCCACCAGTCAGATGATTAAGGACATGGGTTTCACTAACCTGAGCTTCAAGGAGTATAGTGGTGTTGCTCATAGTGCCAGTGAAGAAGAATTGGCTGATTTAGCCCAGTTTATCCATGGAGTATTAAATTTATAGTATTGAATAAACACCGTGCTGCAGTTCTCGTTCCATCCCACCGCCACTCCTGGCGAGAAACCGCCATTTCCCGCCAATCCTGGCCCCAAGCCTTAAATGTCAACGCGCAGTTTCCTCTATCAACCTGTCATAATCACAAATTTATAACCCATGAAATCGTCACGATCGAAGGTCACTGAAGCCCAATTGTCGTCGAAAGATAAAAGGTATCTACAAACAGTGGAGAAATCTCTTCAAACATTCGAGACTTTGGAGGAATGGGCCGATTATATTGCATTTTTATCTAGGCTCCAGAAATCACTTACTTTGGATACAACTCATTCAACTGACTGGATTCCCAAGGCAAATGATATTGCTAACAAATTATCACTTTGTTTGGCATCAAACTTACCCAATGGAGTCCACCAAAAGGCTTTGTCGTTATATTCATCAATTTTTGACGCTTTGTCTATTGATACTTTTAACGATCAAATAAGTATTTGGTTACCAGGCCTATTACCTGTATTATCGTTTGGTTCTATCCAGGTAAAATCCGAAATTGTTAAGATATTTAAAAAGGTTTTGAATATGGCGTCTGTTAAAGTTTTAAAGGTCATCACCAAACCATTGATTTTGAGTTTCCTTTCAGCTCTTGATGATGAAAACTCAGAGAGTTACCCAGAGATCTTTGATTTAATGGATAAATTAAAAGCTAAATTGCAACAAGATTCCCATTTTTGGAAGTGTGTGTTCTTATCTATCATTTCCAATCCTGAAAGAAGATTAGGTGCATTGTACTGGTGTAATAAAAGACTTCCAATATTCACTGTAATCAAAACAGACTCCGGGTTTAAATATGGAGATGAAGCAAAGGCATGTTTGGAGCCTTCTCCAGGATTATTGGTGAGAGCATTTGCTGCTGCAATCAACACACAGACCAGCTTTAATCCTGCGAATGATATTTTGATAATAAGAGGTTTTTTTGATTTAATGTTGGACCATTTACCCTTAAACTGTAACGTTTTAACATCTTCTATTAAAGATAAAGAAATATTGATGGAACAGGTCATGAAGGTTCTTCTAAAGAAGGATATGAGTTTGAATAGAAGACTCTGGAATTGGTTATTGGGACCAGATTCAGAAACAGATTCCACTGGGGTCAGATCCCAGTATTTCAAAGATAACGGATTGGAAATTCTTGTCAAAGTTCTCATCGAGATGATCAATGATACAGAAACACCGGCAAGACAAGTGGCAGCGTTTAAAATGAGCTTATCCTTTGTGATCGACAAGTGGGAAATAAGCCATCAGCTTATTCCCAAAATTCTTTGCCCAATTATAAATGCACTGTTTGAACAGAAGGACAGCTCTAAGTTTCTGGAAATTTTAAGTGACAGTCAGGAATTTTTCAATGGAATTGAAGCTTCATATATTTGGAAACTTATAAACGAGCTAATTCAGCAAGAAAACTTCCAGTTATTGGAGTTCATTGTTCTTCATTACGGAATAAATGAAGAGGACATGAAAATAACACATATTCCTTTTGCTTTGATCTCGCTTCTTTGTAAGTATCTGTCCAAGAGAGAATGGATTGGTAGCTTAAAAGTCCTCATTGATCTTCTGACTCCCAAAGCCATGGAACCGTTAGAAATAAAAGAGTGGTCTATAGGCCAAATCCCCTCAAAAATAAATGGATATTATGAAAAACTCGTGGATGACGAAGTAGAACCTCCTTTCACAAAGTTTGAAATAACTTCCATGACATACTATTTATTCAAAACTATTATTATTCAAGAGATAAACAGTGATAATTCTTTTCAATTATGTGAATTGTTTGAGAAGCTTGTGTATATAATTCCAGGACAAATCAAATTGCGGGACAGTCAGCTCATAGACTTGATGAAAAATCAGCCTCAATCTTCTAGATCATCAAGCCCTCAAGAGGAAGAAAAGAATTTGACGATAGCATTCAGTTTATCAAGATTATTAAATTTAATGGCTACAGGATTGTCAATTATTGAAAAAAATCAAATAATTAAGATCATTTCGACAAATTTGTGGCCTTCCTTGATATCCTGTGATCCAACTCGACATCAAGTGGAAGCTGTGAAATGTCTATTTGATCTCACTATCAACAGTTCTACGTATACTATTGAAGCGGCAATATCAAAACTTGTGTTGAAATCAAACTTTCATAATAGAACTAGAGCACTTATAACTCTTTGGTCCCATTCAAACTCACATGAATCTGATTTGGTTCTTCAAAGGCCTCTTCAATTAATACTTGATGATTTATTTGAAGATAATATAAACAAGTTGAATGTCAGAGAGTTTTTGGCCAGTATTCTAAAGAGTGGTCACTCCAACAGACTCCTCAAGATGTTAACGAATCCCCTTTTAGACTTTGGATTTATACATTTCTCCAGAACGTCTATAAAACCCCACGATGAGCTTGCCAAGTTTTCTTATCATTTGAGAACTATATTAAATGTAATTGAGAGTAACCCTAAGAGTTTGAAAGAAGCTTTCAATAACGAATTCGCTGTTATGGATAATAGCTCCAAATTAAAAATCATTAGAACAAACGAATGGGATATTTCCACTTACAGATCATTGATATTCAATGTAGTTGAAAAGTTTTTGAGCTTAAAAGTGCTGGATGTTATTTTAAGCGACGAAGAATTGCTTAATGACTACTATCACTGTGTGGAGTCTTGTTTGGAGCTTTTTACAATCCTTATTAATGGTAATGAACCAGAGTTCAACGAATTATTTCACAAGTTTATCCAAAATTGCTTTTACTACATCACACTACCAGAGATTCCATATCAAATTGAGTTAGCACAGTGCCAGTACTTGAAGAGTATATTTCATTTCCTCAAGTTGTCAGAGGATGCGAAGATTAACTTGAATCTTCTTCACATAGAAGACGAGGGGAGAGAGCCATTGATAATAAAGTTTATTGTAAAAGGTATAAAGTCCTCTCAAACTTCAGTTTTGTTGGGACAGTGGATGAAGTTGTTGACCAGGTCATTATATCTATTCAATGAATCAATTTTTAGTGTTTTATCCATATTGAATACGTCAATAATCGAAAAGATTGATGATTTATTCACTCAGATTGTTAATAAGGTACCAATAAACCCTTTGGTAGACTTAGAATCATCTATCAACGAACTCATTGGCGGAATAGAAGACCTTTTATCCATTAGTCACAGTTACCTATTGACCTCCAAATTCAAAAAACAGGACACCAAGCTTAACTCCAATGGAGATTCCAGTTTTATAGGAAATGTTATCCAAGGAGTTTTTCTGATTGAATCACCAGCTGTCAGGACATCTGAACAGAATAAACTATATTCTATTCTCATTTCTTTCCAGGATTGTATCAAGATTGGATTCAAGATCTGGAACTGGTCAGACTCCAGTAGTAGAAATGATATTGACAAGTCCAGCATTCATTTAGCGAACAAGCTTAAGTTTAGATCAAAGAAATTGCTAGAGACTTTGATGGATCTTGAAAGACAGGAAGTCATTGAGAACTTGGTTGAAATTGATCAGACCTCTTCGATCAAACTTCTCAACTTATTAGATGGAGGAAGAAGTCAGATAACCTTACCAAGCTTATTTAACTCAATTATGACGAAATGTTATCCAGCTTTGGTAGACGAGGCCCATAAATCCCACCTCAATGTAGCTGTCACCGAAAAAGATATCAGCAGGTTCCTTATCAAGTATTTTGAGTCCATTGATACAGACTCTATAACAGATATTTGGGGTTTTACCATCCAATTTTTCAAAGATATAATTTCTCATTACCATCACTTCAAAACCATTATACCTTACATACTTCTAGTTATCCAAAATTTGAGCCATAAGCTTAGTAATTCAAAGTTCAGTGATGACAAGAAGTACAAGAAGGAACTTAGCGATATTTTCATAAAATTGCTTGGATTGTTGGGATCAGGCAAGCGTATACTATTCAGTTCTGCCGAGGAGTCAGTCGAAACAGAGAAACCAGAGGAAGATGATGAAACAATACCCCAGAGTGTTCAAGATGAATTGATTGATGTGTTGGGAGAAATAATGGAGAAGATTGACGTAATCGTTACAGAGCCTGAGAGAATATCAAGTTGTATCAATCAAATCATTGTTAGCATTGTTAATCCACAAATTAAGAATAAGAAGCTAGTTGATGTACCAAACAGAGTATTAAACCTCATAAAAAACATGGGAAAGGTCAGTTCAAATAGAGTTTGGAAATCCCTTGTTAACGACTTATTCATGGACTCTACATTCTTTACTATCCCGTCATCCAAAATTGAGTTATGGAAGCATATTTTAAGTACATGGATTAAATCAGAGCCAGAAAAATTAAACGAATTAATCTTAAAGATTCCAATATCTAATACTGGAAGTGCTGGTACATTATTCATGTATAATGAGAAAGTTGAAATAGAGAACAAGATCTTGATTCTCAAAAGAATTTCGTTCCTTTTACTTATCCAACCAGAAGACTTCTTCCTCAACTATTTGGATGAAATATTTAATAAAGTAGAATCATCTACCATGTCATCAGTACCCTTCAGCTACACCAGTTATATACTCTTATTATTCCGGGTGATAACAGTCAAATTCAACGAATTATACCTATTACCAAGATGGATAGTTATAACTCAGCAGTTATGTTCAGTGTTCGAAAGATTACTTGAGAAGTCTATTAAAGAGTTAAATTTCATGAATGAAGAAGAGCTTCAAATGACATTATATGGATGCAAGTTGTTAGATCAACTGTTACTTTTAAGTAATGATGAATTCAATCTTCAAGAATGGCTTTTTATTAATGGAACATCCGATATAAACACATCTATGGAAGACTTTTTCATCTCCATGGTGGAGAAATTGATCAGGAGCAATGATTTGACCATTCTTAAGGAACCAGCCATCAAGATTGACATAGTAGCTCACGGAATGAAGGTCCCCCTTTTGAGAGGAATTAGAAGCATAAAATCAGTTGCCAATTTAAGAAACTTTTTTGAAAGCATTGGTTACTTGAATTTTGATAGAGTGTATGGACTCTATGAGTTAAATAGGGATGCTTGTGAGGAAGATTTAGTCAATGACTTATTTGCTTAGCTTCCTTGGTAATATACGAAAATACTAATGTTTCAATACCCTTGTACCACCTTACCGCGAATATGGTGGTAAAATAGTGGAATGCTCAGTCCATCTCTCCCTAGATTCTTATGTGTACTTCGCACCCAATAATTATTACACGCGTATGAACACATCTAATATAGACAAGAATTCCAATATAAACCTTCCGTCATCGGCTCCTGACTTCTCCGACAAGTTCAAGGTTTTGGAGAGTGACTCAGATGATTCAGAGTTCGAAGCGCTTGATACGCCCAAGTTTGTGAGAAGTAGCAGAAGTAATACAGTTTTTAAACCTTCAGAGAGAGCTCCTTTAAACGACTCTCCTACGAAAAAACCAAGTCCATATGCCAGAAAGACGCCTAATAAAGATCGAGAGGACAGTTTGATTCGAGAGCAGAAACTCATATCTGACGACAATAAGTTTTCCCCCAATTATAAGGGAAGGATAGGATACTTAAAACCACAAAAGAGTCCCAAGTCACCTGTTAGAGTTAGGATAAGTAGCCTAGACTTCCGGTTGGACAAAGAGAAAAACAAAGACGCTTCTCCTACTCTCCCGCTCCCTGAATCGCAACAACCTGCTTCAGTTGTCCCCGAACCTCCTTCCAGAGCAGAACAATCCAATCCAGATACACATTTAAGATCAACACAACCTCCTAAAATGCAGTCATTCGACAACATTGCCCGTCAGCCACATCAGGAAATTATCCGCTCAGACCCAGCTGTTTCTACCCGCTCCATTGGAATACCGCTGGATTCTGTTCCTTCAAAACCAACACTGGAGAAGAAACGGCCCTTCGAAAATACATTTTTCAGCCCCAACCAAATGATGTCACAACACAACTACAATCTTGCGTCTAGCGTGGAAACAGACTCTGTTTCAATAAGCGCCATAGATAAAGGAAGTCTTCAGGTTGCTCCATCCAGGATAGAAATGGAAATTTCTCAGTCAATTAAAAATCCTCCGATGAGTTCCATTAATGAACAACCTAATATTAATATGGAATTGAGAAGTTCCAGTTCAGATGAGCATGAAGTAAGCATGGATGAAAATCCAGGCGAATTACTAAACGAACTCAATTCGTATAATTTCATGCCTAATAAGAGCCCTACAAAAGTGCCCAATGCTAAATCAAAAAAACCAACTTCGAGAGCGGAAACTCCACAATTCAAGAAATTTAAAGCTAAAAAGTCATCCACACCAACTATAATACCCAGGAGCAATCCTTTTATTTCCAAGACACAAATAAATAAACCCGAAATGACACCAATTAGGAGGCACTATGGGAGATTAGAGAACAGATACTCAAAGTTCTTAGAACAGAAGAAAGAGAGTGCTACTGAATCGAAAGAAGAAGAGCAAGCCATCCCCTCAGAGCTCAATAAGCCATGGTCCCAGCAAAACTGGAATAAATTGGACCAGCTTATCAAATCGCCTACATTGACAGTGGAAGATATAATTACCAGTAAATTAGTTCAAAAGCAATTGAACATTTGCCAAACCGATCTAGAAGCAAGAGTAAAGTTCTTGATTGATTTAACCAAGTATAAACGGAGAAAACTCCTATGAATGTATCGAATCATGTATATTATGTATTAAAACACCTTTGATAAAATGTCATTTAATTTTTCATCTGGTTTATCCCTCTTGAATTCTTCCTTAGCATCTGCCCTGGTACTTGCAACATTTCTTTGCTTGAAGTTCCTCCTTATCTCAATATCATCCTCATTGTTTCTTTTCTTCTTTATGTTCTTGATCATCTTGGATTGATCAAGGTTATTTATAAATGCTTTATTCAACTTTTGCTGTTGAGATAATTCAAGAGCCAACTTAGACTGTTTGATTTCATTCTCCTTAGATATTTGTTGAGTCAAGTCAATCCACTTGAATTTTGGTAGGTACTTTATGTTCATTATATCGTCATAGTAATAGGAAGTTTTCTTACCACCAATCTTATTACCGTTCATAGTAGAAGCACATAATTTGGCATCTTTCTTATTCAAAAACTCCACCCATCCTTCAGTATAGTTTTTCTTCTTATTACCACCATACTTGACTCTTTTCTTATATATCTTGGTATCTTCTGGCTTCAAAAATAATCGGTCCACTTCTCCAAATCTTGACATTATAGATCTTACCTTGGAAGGTTTCATATACGGAGGAATAGTCGAGAGATAACAAACTCCTGTCTTTTTGATTTTCTTCTGTTCTTTCTCCAACTGTTCGGGTGTCATAGCCTTCAATTTGGGCCTTTTAGACTTAACTTGGGTGATTTCTTCCACTTCATCATCTCCTACAATCTCTTCTTCTTGATCACTTAAGTCATCATGCAAAGGCTCCTCGGCTTCGCTTTCAACGTCAAAATCATCCTGGTATGACTTCTTTTGTACTCTAACAACCGGAAGGTCATCTTCCGATCCAGAATGGAAATCGTCGTCTGATTCGTAGGCACTAGACATGAAGAGATGAGATTGTGTGAATGCGACTTAAAAGATAGTGTCCGGGTAACAAATCAGAAGAAGAAAGAAGCATATTAGTAGTTTAAGTGGAGAACGACCAATGAATGATATCTGGCGTGGACTGGGGAACTATTTGGAGATAGATATATCGACAGATAGCCAAATGGGGCGCTATGGCTTGCCTAAAGTGCACTTTTATTTGTGCGTGGTTTTTGCAGCCAATGTGAAGTAAGGCTAAAGACACCTACTAGAGTACTTCAGAACATTTAAAAATCTAATTTATATTACTAATTATCTATTTTTTACCTTCAGTGGCAGATTTAGCTCCTTCAGTAGCACCAGTAATGGCAGAGCTAACATAATTGGCAGCATTACCTAATTGCTCTTTGGCAGTATCAAGGTATTGAGCAGCAGTATCAGCTAAAGTTTCTTGTTCACCAGAAACTTTGGCCTTAGCATCATCGTGTCCTTGTTTGGCATTGTCAGCAATGGTTTGACCAAATGATTTTTGATCTTGTGGAGTAGCTTTGTTAGCTAAATCATCAGCCTTGTCAGTGACTTGTTCTTTGACTTTTTCAAATCCACTTTTGTCGTTTTCTGGGGTAACGGCTTCAGACACTTTATCAGAGAAATTTTTTCTTCCTAAATCAGACATTGTTATATTTAATTGTTAATGAATAAAAAATGTACCAAAACCCAAGTATTTATAGTTTTTAAAACTGGTTTAACCACAGCAATGTTTCAGACATGCCCAAGTACCAGCAAACTTTAATTTAAAAAAATTTTCCACTATACACGCCTAAGTCATTCAACCAATGTATACGAATTGTCTTTCAGGTTTAAGATTGCTAACCGATTTCCCAATCTGGTGCGCCACGCCTGTGGCTAGTGAATTACGGCTTATTATGGAAATAATAGAAGTTTAATTGTTCCATAACAGGCGGTTCCTCTGAAATTGATGGGTAATCCCGCAACCACATGATATGTAACTTATGGTGTGTGGTTAGTTGCTAAATTCACTAGTTGGACCTCAAACCTTAATTAGCAATCTACAAGGTCTAAGGGGATGTGAGACAATTAGTGTCACTTACCTGATGCCATCTTGATACTAAAACTACGGCAAGGTTGCTGAATTCTCGACAATAGGCGGCGTCATTGTTGCTACACAATTGTGGTGAATAAAGGGTTTAATTATATAATTGTACTGCATACAGACCATATCCAAAACTACCGTTTATGGGTATGGCAAATGAAACATTCCCGGAGGAGAGACACGTAATAAGAATGGCTGATATGTAATTTTCCCTGGGGGTATCCGTCCGAGGCTCTGTAGCCGTAAACTACTAATTTCAGATACCCTAAGCCGTAAATCCACTTTAGTACATTGGACAATACCTTTGTTTTATTCATTATTTAATAAATTCAGATATCTTATTGTTATCCAATACAATGAATATCCAATTGAGATATCTCCGGGCCCAAATCAGCTGTTCATACACCCCATTCACCTCTAACAAAGCAGATCACGTGATCCAAGATTTATCTATTCGCATTCATTCCTGAGATGAGATGCCATAACCGAACCGGAATGAAGAAAGGTTCAATAAATGCAAGCATAGATCAAAAGATTTATGACTTGATTCACAAGCTACTTGACGAGAAAACAGAGGAGAACAAACGGGGTCAAGAAGACAAGGATTCGTTCGACTATATTGCGTTGGCTAGAGATTTAAGTACAAGTGATATTCTACACTATGTTCAATTAAAAGACTTTCAACTTCGTAGAATGAAGAAGGTGACGTTGGAAAAGTCCATCGACAACATCATTAAGATTGTGAGAGCAGATGAGCTTGAAGAGTTGGGAGAAATGATGGAACAGAGGGACAAAGAAGTGGACAGTGATTTTGAGAATCTCGATGAAAGTAATATGATGACAGTGAAAGACACAAATTCATTAAATAAGTCAGTTATAAGCTCGTGGGCTACTCAAAGCCAAGATGTGGCAAAAGAGTCTTCAGAGGCCGGCGAAGAGGAAGAAAAGAAAAGGAAACGTAAAGAAAAGGAACCTATTACCAAATCCAAGAAGAAAAAAATAGACCACACACCTCCTACTATTAAGCTTTCAAATCTTGGGGGCATGGAAAAAATCACCACTCAATTAATGGAATTGATTGGATTACCTATCTTACACCCAGAAATATACCTTTCGACTGGTGTGGAGCCTCCTAGAGGAGTCTTGTTATATGGACCACCAGGTTGCGGTAAGACCACAATTGCAAATGCTTTAGCAGGGGAGCTTCAAGTTCCATTTATAAACATATCTGCCCCTTCAATCGTATCGGGGATGTCTGGTGAAAGTGAAAAGAAGCTCCGAGAGATCTTTGAAGAAGCCAAAAGTATTGCACCATGCTTAATATTCATGGATGAAATCGACTCCATTACCCCCAAAAGAGATGGAGGTGCACAAAGAGAGATGGAGAGAAGAATAGTTGCCCAACTTCTTACTCTTATGGATGAATTGAGCTTAGACAAAACAAATGGGAAACCAGTTATAATCATTGGCGCAACAAACAGACCCGACTCCTTGGATTCAGCCTTGAGAAGAGCAGGAAGGTTTGATAGAGAAATTTGTCTAAATGTGCCAAACGAAGGACAAAGAGTGTCGATTCTTGAAGCAATGACGTCTTCCTTAAAACTCAATTCGGAGTTCTTTGATTTCAAGAGACTTGCTAAATTGACACCAGGTTTTGTAGGAGCTGATTTGAAATCCCTTGTCACTGCAGCTGGTGTGTTTGCTATTAAAAGGATATTTGAAAGCCTTAGCGAAAAGGAGGATATACAGGAGCGTCTTGAGATGTCGACTTTAGAGAACCAGGATAATTCCATGGATATTGATAATCCTAAGCAATTACTTGAAACTTTCCAGACTAAGTCAGATGATGAAAAGTTATCTATAATCCAAAGATTTCTTATAAAACACCCAGCCCCTTTGACCAATGATCAATTAGAGCCATTGTATATTGATTTCAATGATTTTATTAATGCATTACCAACAATTCAACCAACTGCTAAAAGAGAGGGATTTGCAACCATTCCAGATGTAACATGGGATAATGTTGGTGCCTTGACGAAAATCCGTATGGAACTCCATATGTGTATTGTTCAACCAATTAAGAAACCAGAACTATTCGAAAAAGTTGGTATTACTGCCCCAGCTGGTGTATTGATGTGGGGCCCTCCAGGATGTGGTAAAACTTTATTGGCCAAGGCCGTCGCCAACGAGTCTAGAGCCAATTTTATTTCCATTAAAGGACCTGAATTATTGAATAAGTATGTTGGTGAGAGTGAAAGGGCTATTAGACAAGTATTTCAAAGGGCCAGAGCCAGTGTACCATGTATTATTTTCTTTGATGAATTAGATGCACTTGTACCAAAGAGAGATAATTCCATGAGTGAATCAAGTTCCAGAGTTGTGAACACTTTATTGACTGAATTAGATGGATTAAATGAAAGGAAGGGAGTGTTTGTTATTGGAGCAACCAATAGGCCTGATATAATTGATCCTGCCATGATTAGACCAGGAAGATTGGACAAATCATTATATATTGAGCTTCCAACAACTCAGGAAAGAGAAGATATTCTACACACTTTGATAAAGTCAAATAGAACTCCTATTGACAAGAGTGTTGACATGAAACAGATAGTCAATAATCCCAAATGTAGAAACTTCAGTGGTGCCGATTTATCTTCGCTCGTAAGAGAAGCAGGTGTAATTGCGTTAAAGAGAAGATTCTTTGACACTAGAGTTTCTGAACTCGATAAATCTGACTTTGTAACCGAGAAGGACACTCAGGAAATCAACGGGGAAGAATTGTTTGTAGATATGAATGATTTCATGGTTGCTCTTGGTAATATCAAACCAAGTGTGAGCGACAAAGACAGACTTAAATATGATAGATTGAACAAAAAAATGGGACCTGTAGTTGAAGGAACAGGTGAGTTGGAAGAGAAGGAAGCATAGATAGACGAATTAATGTATAATATCATTTTACTGGTCTCTTGTAGGAAAATGTCGACTCCAGTTGATGTGTAAGTTTTCTTGAAAAATAGTGAATGTAAAAAAGTGAATATATACTTATTTTACAATTTTCAAAACATATGGTATAATATTTCCGAGGATACTGATTCCAAATCCACTATCCAATTTATTCAAATCCTTTTCTATCCTTGGTTATTTGAGTTTTTGTTTTGCTCTTTTCCTCCACAATGTTCAGGCATATTTTACATTCATAATTGGAGGGATGGCCGAGTGGTCTAAGGCGGCAGACTTAAGATCTGTTGGAGGGTTCTCCGCGCGAGTTCGAACCTCGCTTCCTTCATTATTTTTTCGCTCCTAAAATCTCATTTTTTGCAGTAATTTTCCCACATATGATACATACTATGACACCTGAAACAGAACAATTCTACGACTGGCAAGTTAATTCCACCAGATTTCTTTCAGAAGAACCAACCACAAATAGTTCTGCTCAAAATTCTGAGTTTTCTGGGGTTTCTGTAGCTGGAGAATCTTTACCAACGCCAAATTCTTCCTTCGAGCCTGAAGATACAGGTTATAAAGAGTTTAAAGCCACCCAACTTGGATTTGTTAATACTGAAGAGTTTCTAAATGTGTATGTAGAGGGAAAGAGTACTATATGGATTCTTAAAACCCATATTCATCGGATTATTTTGATTGTTTTCTATGTTATTTTAAAATACTTGCTCAGGATCAAACAATTTGGCAAAGATATTCAAGAAATTATTTTAGTATGGTATCAATTATTCTCCGTTGACTTGTTGCTTTCCCCGTTGAGCCTTTACAGCTTTGTAGTTAGGTTCTTATTCCTTGAAGTAATGAGAGTAGAAAGTCCACTCAACTACTTGGACTTTGTTAACAAGGTCCCTAATTCCATCGGAATGATCGAAAATGTTAGAGAATTAAACATGAAATTACCACTAGTTCCTCAGCCTTACTTAGATCACTCTAAGAAAATGATCTATCCAACTCAAAAAGAATTGACTGAAGCTGAAAATCTAAGAAAGGAGACGGCTTTGGCTCAAAAGATTCATTATCTGGCGGAAAAGATCAGAATTTTATCAAATTTTGCTAAGTTGATCTCTTGGAGTGCACTCTTTAACATCAAGGAAGTTAACTTCGTTCTGAATGTGGAGTATGAGCATATGAGATCTATTCTATTAACCGAATTTAACGTTCAATTGGGAGGTTTGAAGTATGAAAGACATATTATGAACAGTTTAGTCCCAATTATTAGAATCAGATCTGAGTCCAATGAAATGCTAGTTGACCCATTGGATGAGGATTTGCAGCAATGTCCCGAATGGGAAGATGATAATCGAAGAGAGCTATTAGTCAACTTAGTCCCAAAGGTTTCTGATATCATCATCCTTCCTTCATCATCGTATGTAACATTACCACAGATTCCTACCGGGGGGCTCGTAAAATGTTTTATCTATAGCACTCCACATCGCTTTGGTCTCAAGGTGTTTATAAACAGTTTGCATCAGCTTCGCGATAAAAATATCTCACATAATTAATGTATAGGCTAATAAGAAATATTCGTGTTAACAGGAGTTATATAAGCCGAGGGTTCAGTAGTAGTTTCCGAGTGTTCAATGATGCAAACAAGGCTACTATTTCCAATGTGACGAATCAGATAAGTAGCATGGATGAGGCACAGATAAAGGGACATATACAGGATACCACTCCCATATCAACACCTAAGACGGAGGCCACAGATCCAACAAAAGCCAATTCAGAACCTTCTAAAAGCACGCCAGTAGAGGAGGAAGAAGACCAGTATCTTACCACTATTTTTGAGAAGATGGAACCCTATATGGATACTTATGATGTCTACAGACAATTAGTTGACTCAGGGTTCACCAAGTCTCAAGCAGATGAGGTTATAAATCTTCTTATAGTTCAGTTGAATAGTAAATTGTCCAAGCTTTCTACCAAATACAGTCAGATATATGAATTAGAGAATGAAAAGTACTTATTTGAAAGTGCTCAGCAAGAGCTTAGGGTTGATATAACTAGAAGTAGAGAACATCATATAAATGAACTTATAAGTTTAATTAATGACTTGGAGCGAGATTATACCATGATACAGGATGAACTTAATAATGATGTGTTACAGTTGAAGAACAATAATCAGGTCACAATTAATGATGAAAAACAGGAAAACACTTTAATGTCCAAAAAAATCTTCCTCAGAATTCAAGAAACCAACCATAAAATAACAACAGAATTAATGGGATCCATGAGATCAGAAATAGAAAGTTTAAGATGGCATTTAAGTAGATGGGGTATTATTAGTATACTCGTTTGTATCTTCAGTGGATGTGCTAGTTTTTATGTCTACAGGAGAAAGGTAGGTAATAATCCTCATAATTCTGATGAATTCATACCTTTGGTGATATATGAACCCAGTGAGTTTGATGAAGATGACTATCACTCAGATTTAGATGAAAGCATCATAAGATAAGAAGTTGGCTCTAAAAAGCAATAGGGTCATACCATCTTCCTAAAGTGCGAAGAGAAATCTCCCATTCGCAACCTTCAGGGCATATTCACCAGTTATTAGTGTCTATTCACCATGTCAAATGATCCCTGTAAATCCGAAGCTTGTGCAATCCAAAATTGCCTCCAGAAAAATGGATACAATGAATCAAAATGTACTGAATTAATCGATAAATTATACTTATGTTGTAAGAGTTACTATATTGAAAATGGAGATGTTCAAACAACTTGTTGTCCCAAACTAAACTTGCTAAATTTGAAACTCAAGCAACGAGAATTAGGTAGAATTGATGCTGAAATGATAGAAACTGGAAGAAGATAAATAGTTATGTAGTGAATGAAATTTAATGTAGATTTAAAACCGCATAGTTAACCATAAGATTAACACGACAAGGAGGCCAACTTAAACCCTTTACTCTAAGACTTACCCGAGCACGAAATCACATCCAATAGATGTAATGAAAATATGTGGATAGCATATTTACCGTGACTCTAATGGGCGTCTACAAAAAGACATTGTATAAAGAAGAAAAATTTTCAGGCATTTTTGGTGAGAGTAGAGAATTGGATTGATCACGTGACATTTACTAGCAAAATATTGGTTTATAGTAATTTGGTCATATATGTCTATATTAGTTCTTTTTTTCATAATCGTGAATATCAGGTATAAAGGCCTTTAAATTGGATGAGTCGTCTAACCAAAATGATTGACCGGTGACATTTTTTATAGAATTGTCTATTCTAACCGATTTTTCATACTCTTTTATAGCCCTTTCTATGGTGATGGGATCTACTTTAGCCTCTTCTAACTGCTTTCTTAATAACGCTATGTGAACTGAAAGTTTATACACTAATTTTTGGTGTTCCTTTCTCTCTTTTAAGAGCTGAAGGTCTTTGGTCTTTCTAACCTGTAAGTGATTAGCTTGCTGAATTTGTAAAGCCTTCAAGTTAATGGCAGAAGTTTCATTCACCAACTTCTCTAACCTTATTCTTTGAGTATAGTTGTCCACAGCAAAATAAGAAATCGTCATGATAGATAGCATAAAAGTAATCTCTTTTAATAGTCTTTCATCTCGAGGTGGTTTTTGATGGGAATTGTTCTCTTCTTGTGAAATTGTTGGCTGATTCTGTATTTCATCATACTTCGGAGGTATCTCCTTCGAATTGAAGTGGCTAGGAGGTTGGGCATGAGATATTGATCTGATCAATCGAATATTGTGCCTGATCATTGTGTGGAATTGCTGTGCGAATGCGTGCAAGTATAGGAGTAGAGTGGATTTGGAAGAATTAGAAAGTTATATTGTGAAGATTCCAGTATTTGTAGTTCAAGGCTCTTGGGTGTTTCAAGTGCTTGGTGTTGATCAAAATATTGGGATGAGCTATTTGGGAACACAGTTTAATATTTTGTGGAATTGCAAATTTCACATATACATAGTAGTAATAATACTGGAAACTAAGATTACAGTAAAAAACACTAAAAATGGCATAAAATCTTGATAACACGAGATTAAACTATTTTAGACAATCTTATTTGACAAACAAGCATTTGGGTTTATTTTCACTGAATCTACCCGTCTGTACTCATTGGCTGCAAATTAGAGATTTTAGGTTTCTCGTTTTACGGTTGATTGGGAGAAGAGAAGAGAAAGTTAGTACAATCTTGACCAAGTGAATGCCAATTAAGACTAACAGGTGTCAACTAACAACAACAGATGCCAATAAGAAAGTAGTATGTTTAATAAACTGGTGATAAACCAATTAAGAGTTTACTACCCTTGATTCTAAGACCAACTGAAAGATCAGACAGATGAGACTACAGGAAATTCAAATGAGGTACTTTATTAATGAATTTATTTATACATAAAAAATATTAAATTAAGTAATTTAATGTCTTCTAGATTCAGCGATGACTTTGTTCATATCTTCAACTTTCTTTAAAGATCTCTTGTGGGTACCTAATCTCTTTTTAGCTAATTTCTTAGCTCTCTTTTCACCAGCATTTCTGATTAATTCGATTAATCTTTTTTCGTATGGGGCTAATCCACTGACTTCTTTGACAATGTTTCTGACGAATTCAGTTCTCTTGGATAAAGCACCTTTTCTGTAAGAAATTTTTGGTTTAACTTCCTTTGGAGTAACTTTGTGACCTTTGTTTAATCCAGTAGCAATTCCTAAATGATTGTTAGTAATTAATTCACTTTATTGTGTGATGGAAAGTAATCCAAAATGATCCGTAGTTTGGGGTCAAAACAAGATTCTATACCCGCTCCATGTTTGATTTATATGAAGATCATTATAACACTGTTACATTACTCATTATATTCATTATTATGTTTGATAATCCAATTCTTTCTTATTGGGACTCAAGGATCTTTACTTCTTAATACAACCACATATCATATATCTGACGTCAAGCTAAATCTGAACATAGCTCACACAGATCATTCGATGTATTCAGTTTCATATCACACGTATTTTACACTTATTTCAACATACCTGACTTAACCATTATTGATGATGTTTGATAATAAAAAATCTAAAGTGAAAAATTTTTTTCTCTTGAGGAAAATTACTGAGAAGGCTGGGTGCAGGAAAAAGAGTATCGAATGGAGCGGGCGCACGACTTATTTAGCGCGAGCTAGGGCGAAGAAAATATGAAATGGCGCGAGGGAGGGCGGGCTAGGGCGAGGTGCTCGTGGTAGAGCAGGTTTGTAGTGCGAGGAGGACCAATATTTTATAGCGTAAGTGACTGCGAGAGAGTGAGGGCAGAAGCCCTAGATCAAATGGTATATTTAATTTACTACTTGTATTTGGTGGTAGAAACGGTTAATTTATATTTACAAGGTCTATACAAGGTTATACAGATATCTGGGAGAAATCAAAACCATGCTTGTTTAATTCTTCACATAATTCGTTACTGTTCATCCAACTATATTGTGCAGTGAAATGTTTTCTATCAATTGGATGGTAGCTATCTTTTTCAACGTATGGGAACAAATACTCAAGTAACTTTCTCTTACCAACTGTTATTTGATGATCTCCAAAAGATAAATAAACAGTTTTACCATCAACAACAGGTAATTCATCATTCTCTAATTTGGTCATGATATCATATTTGATTCTCCAGCCCATTTTCCCCATGGTTTTGGTTCTTGCAGGTTTATCCTTTAATAAATATTTATCCAAACCACCTTCCTTGGTTATAGTTTTCAAAACTTTAGTACTTATCTTGACTTTGAACACTTTGTCCAAGATTTCAGAGTATACAGATGCAGTGACGATATTTGGTTTATGGGTCCTCAAATTCTTGTTTTCTCCCGTCTCAGAACATGTATGACTAGAACCTCTTTGTAATCCACCATATAAACCTTTATTTTGTTGCTTGAAGAACATAGTTTCGTATTCGTAGATTGGGTAATGTCTCTTATTTGGAGGAATGGAAACTTTTTGTCCAACTGGAATAACATCACCGGCTTTGTAATCGGTCTTTGGCATGGGTTTGATGTACCTGGTAATCTTATGATACTTTTCCTTGGAGAAAAGTGATCTGGAAGTACTTATACTTCTGATGAATGTCAACATTATTCTGTAGGATGTGGTTCAGTAAGCTAAGAGAAAATTTGATCGCGCGGAAGGGTAGAGGTGACCAATGCTGACATAAGCTTTTGTAGTAAGGGAATTGAATAGTTAAAGGTGGTTTATTATGGTGTTTTCGGTGGTGTACACAGTACTGGAGGTGAAGTGAGATGTTAATGGGCTAGTATAAGGGGTCAGAAAAAGCTGATGTAGGATTTTGAGTCTAGAAAGTGGTGTTTTTATAGTTTTCCTAGAAGACTGAGAACTGAGATGATTGGGTGGTCTTTTAAAGTATGGTGTAAATAACATACAGGGGAGTACAATACCTGCCATTTCTATACTGTAAGCTTGATATGTTTGAATTTTCTTAAAGTGTCTCTTTAGGGTAGGTGTTATCAAGTCCATGGCAAATAGCCCTCATTGGCGGCTGACAAGTGGATTTTTCACACAATAATCAAAACATATCCTATACATTTACACTCCCATTGGTAATTCCTTGGACTATGGAGAGAAACACATGGAAAATAACGTCACACACACTGCGAACAAGATTTCTGGTACAAAAGCCCCAAAATATCATAATAAGGGTCCACACCCTGAGTTGGCTGCAAAATAAATATGCTTCCAAACTATGGTAATCAATGCCACTTTTTCAAGGACCATTCTTAGTGAATTCATGTATGATCCAGAAATAGTATTGATCACAAGAAGTTACAGTCGTTCTCCCCAGGAAAGAATCGACCAATAATTGAACCCATATGCCTAAGGTCAAACGGCATTTTCAGGGCACAAATAACATGAAACGGCACAATAACACCAAATACGGCACTTTCACCACATTAACCACCATCGAATCTAATTTTGTACCTGATTAGCGATAAAGAAGCAATTTACGGTGATATACCTCGAAAATAGAAACATGCCCGAGTGTTGTCATAATACCAAGAAATAAACTGTTTTGAGCACATGCATGAATCTAAAATTAGCTAGCCCGTACCATACTTACGAAACAACGTAAACAGTCCCTTACCATATTCCGTAATCCGGTATGAAATATGCTTCTTTTAATTGATGAAGTATAAAAAAGCCCCAAATGGCTTTGGATCTTTAATTTATCAATGAAATTTGCAGCTGCTTTATTTAGTGCTTTTGCTTTAGTTACCAGTGCCCCAGCATCCAAAGCCCGTCCCACCAGTGACCCTATAGTAGGACGTGCAGACAATGGTACCATTGTTTCATTAAAAATGGACTCAATCTGTAAGGACTATGATGGTCTTTATTTGGCTCCTTTATCTTCAGACGGTAAGTTTCGTTACGCTGGTGTTGGAGATGAACCCCAATTATTAAGGAAGATTGATGGGAACATCTACTTTGAAGAAGGTGACCAATTGTGGCCTCTTCGGGTATACAATAATTATATTGTTGCAAATGATGATGACGCAGACTTGGTTCTGGTATCAACCCAGAACTCATTGGCTTACCAAGACAGTATTGATGCTTTTGGCATTTGTCCCGATTCAGACGATGAACAACCTGCTTTAAGAAATTACTTCAACACTTCCATGCCATATGGGTGTGTTTCTGTAAGAATTGTTGTAACGGAGGTATAAGCTGGAATTTGGGAATATAGTGGGTTTAGGTTGAATATATGTTTGTTTATTATCCTCTGTTTCAAAACTTCTATGATACGTACTATGGAGGTCACATGATAGGTAATTTAAGACTAAGTAATGGGTCATGTTGGACCAAATATAGGTCCTTAGAACAAAGAGTAGCAAATACTAAAACAGCCAGTACCAAGACTAACATGCTTTCTTTCAACTATACCGTAACCACGTCTTGGGTGTTGGAAAACCGGGAACAATGGTAAAGCATTTTACCAGCACAATAAACTATTGTACAAATAGCCAATGCTTGTACCACTGAAAACATACTAGTGACTTTTGAAGTAAAAAAACCAGGTGGTTCGACCAAAATTGGAGCCCACGCCTTTTGTATGACACTTGAAGCAAGCAAAATCAAACTGGATATAGCTCCAGCCCTACTATACACGGAAAAGGCTCCTGTATAACCAAGCACAGTGAATACCACATACAAGAGTAAGATCAAGTACATACACCAGTGTCAAGAATGCGAAAATATGATTTGAGACGAATACCACACCACAAAATCAACACCAGAGAATGGAAATTCGCTTACAAGCTCCCAGGATGACTAAAATCATATCTGCTGTTCAAATTATGGCAAAATCGTTGAGGTTATAAGCCCCCTAGTGCCTGAACCATAAATCTAATTCCGTGTTTAGCCAGTACACGCAAAGTAGTTATCGCAGGACTACATGCAGGACAATATATCCAATATCGGTGTAATACGGAGTGTGGAAAGCAACAGGACGAGTGCCAGGGCGGATAGGAATGAGTTTACACATTACTTGTAACTTGGGAAGTCTCATTTCATTTTTGGAGGTCATTTGTGCCCAATTATAGTTTTCACATGTTTGAGTTTAAATAGCTGCAAATATGAGTCAAAAAGATCTTGAGCCACAATATTTCCAGAAGAGGTTCAAAGTCCACAAAAACTCACACACACCGGAATATAATCCATGTAAACACATAGAACCCCCCAAAGTCCACTTCATCCACCAACAGCACCCGTTTAACACTTATCACTTGCCAGGCCCCGATTGGGCCACACACGAAATTCGCTGACTCGGTTACACCAACATCCGAAAATTTTTAAGGGATAAATAAACCGTTGGATATATTATAGACAACTCCATTAATAGAAGTAGTTATAGAACTGGGATAAACCTATCGAAAGGAAATTCGATCTGTAACATTAAAATTGTAAAAATTTTGTATCCCACCACCCGAATCCCATTATTTATTAAAAATTGATAGGGCTAATTCTAATCACCAGTTGCATAGAAATATTTATTATCAAGTAATTTTCAATTCCAATTTACGTCAATCAATAAGATTCCAATAGGTTTATTAGTGGGATCATCTTTTACTTTATTTTACTTCCAAATAAAAAATTCTATACCAGTCAATATAGAATAACTAATAACTAATACTGATTAATTTTATAGACATTTATGAATAATGACAGACTTTGCTAAATCAATATTTGGATTCAGTTCATTAAAGAAAGAAAATTCCCATCAAGATAACGGAGAAAATTCTCTTTCACCATCACCAAGTCAACCTGAAAATAACAATGGGAACAAAATTTCAAAGATTTATCCCAAATCTTTAAATAATGTTACCCCCACAACCGCTTCTGATAGTTCGATGGTCTATGGGACAACTACTACCTCGAAAACCGAGAACAATAATAACTTTAACCAATTCCAATCCATGCATCAAATTCAAGAAAATTATCAGAATATTAGCCATTTGTCCACCCAATTTAATCAGTTCAATAGTCAAGGAAATGGTTCGACAACTCCATCTCAAGAATCTCAATCCACATTTGAATCTAACCAATCCAACACAGACCCAATCATTATTACTACCGATGAATCTGGTCAAACAAAAGACACTCAAAGTCAACCAAAAGGGAAATTGAAAGTTACAATTCTCGAAGCAAACAACTTGTTGATTCATTATAACAATGCTCAACCGTATGTTGTTTGTACATTTGAAAGCAGTGAATTTGTTACCAATGCTCCAGATTCGTTCAATAACAAAACACATGGAGAAAGTAAAATCCCAAGTAGACCACTAGTTCAAAGACAATCTTCATCCAATCATTTAACTATGAGTGACTACAAGGTGGGAGTATCCAATCCAGTATGGAATCATGAAGCTATATTTGATGTAGTTGGTAATAAATCTGAACTTGACATATCTATTTACGATTCAAGTTCTGATGATGCATTTTTAGGGCATGTTAGAATTCATCCTTTCTTGTATAACCAAAAGAGAAATAATGGTTCATGGTTCAATCTTACTTCAAGAGTAGCTGGAGAACGAGTCACTGGTTCAATCAAGATCAGATGGGAATACACAAACCTTATGAAGAAAAACTATGGTCCTCAAGATTTTGAAATCTTAAGATTATTGGGTAAGGGAACATTTGGTAAAGTATACCAGGTTAAAAAACGTGATAACAATAGGATTTATGCAATGAAAGTATTGAGCAAAAAAGTTATCGTTAAAAAGAAAGAAATTGCCCATACCATTGGAGAAAGAAATATTCTCGTTAGAACATCAGCTGCCCAATCACCTTTTATCGTAGGTTTGAAATTTTCTTTCCAAACTCCTACAGATTTATACTTAGTTACTGATTATATGTCTGGAGGAGAATTGTTCTGGCACTTACAAAAGGAAGGTCGGTTCCCGGAAGATAGAGCAAAATTCTATATTGCTGAATTGGTTTTGGCATTAGAACATTTACATGATAATGACATTGTTTACAGGGATTTAAAACCAGAGAATATTTTACTAGATGCCAATGGACACATCGTCTTATGTGACTTTGGTTTGTCCAAAGCAAATTTGAATAATGATGGTACCACAAATACATTTTGTGGTACAACCGAATATTTGGCTCCAGAAGTGTTGTTAGACGAAAGTGGATACACCAAAATGGTGGACTTTTGGTCTCTAGGAGTTCTTATATTTGAGATGTGTTGTGGTTGGTCTCCATTCTATGCTGAAAACACTCAACAAATGTATAAGAATATTGCATTTGGTAAAGTTAGATTTCCAAAAGAGATCTTAAGTGTGGAAGGAAGATCATTTGTTAAGGGTTTGTTAAATAGAAACCCTAAACATAGATTGGGTTCTGAGAATGATGCCAGAGAATTAAAAGCACATGCTTTTTTCCACGATATTGACTGGGAACTCTTGAAGAACAAGAATATTCCTCCTCCATTCAAACCTCACTTAACTTCTGAATTAGACACTTCTAATTTTGACCCTGAATTCACTAATGAATCAACTTCGGTGTTGAAAAAACAAATGGAAATGGCATCTACTCCTCTTAGTCCCGGTATTCAAGCTAATTTTAAGGGATTTACCTACGTTGATGATTCTGCAATGGAAGACCATTTCAGCAAAAGTCATAGATATAATAATTTTAAGGGCCCTGGTAGTTTTATACCCGGAAACCCCAATTTACCACCAGATGAAGACGTTATAGACGACCAGATAGATGAAGAGGATGAAATGGATGTGGATATGGATGATGAAGAGTTCATCAACGGAAGATTCGATCTCTAGTTGTAGTTTAGTTGTATATTATGGTATGTGCACGTATGCTTTTTTTCTCACCAAAATTCAGATTGTCGCAAGCCAGCTCCTAAAACATGGCACACCCTGGAAGACCCAGACGGAAAAATAAGATCGTCACTCCATCCATTCCTCAACCGGAACCACAGCAGTTTCTTAAGCCGATCCGAGAGGAACCAACCAACACATTACACGATGAAAGTGATTTAATATCGTTTAGAACGGAGGCAATTACTCGGTTTATCACCAACCAAGAGTTGTTAGAAAACGTCACCACAAAGTATATACACAGCAGTAAGATTATACCTCCGAGGAGTTTGCCAGAAAAGTTGGGATATAAGGAATTATCTGAGTTAAAATACAACGATGTGTACTTTGGGGACTTGGAAATTCTTAAACAGATACAGAAGAAGACTGATTCTGAAGATGATGTTAAGGCTGAATTTAGCGAAGAGTTTGAATTCCAGCAGAACAGTGTGAATGTGCTTACTGACTTGAACCTGAAACTTGGTGATAAGGAGAGTTTTGACAAATTAAAAGCTGAGTTCAATAGAATCTTACGCGAGTACTCTGAGAAGCATAAAAAGAGGTATAAGTCAAATAGAATCAGAAAGGTTAAATATCAACCTCCTTCGAGCTTAAAGGTAGATGAAGCACCCGCAGATTATAACCCGAGACTCATAGACTCAATGATAAACATGAAAGAGCCACCCAAACCAGACGAATATTTTGACAATTCATTCCTCGAGTTCCAACAACCACAAAAGGAGCTCTTGGATCTGATGGTTCCAGATGACATTGGAGCCGGATTGATGAACTTTCAAGACGATGACATGATGGGGGCAAATTTTGACGAAGACTTCTTATCCCAAATCGACCAGGGTTTAAGCTAGTTATACGATACTAACTCGCTGTACGACGAAATTCCCACGCCCATCTTCAATCCATAAGGATACAACGATACCATTGCCAGGCTGCTACCTGCCCATACCGCCCACCTGGGTGTCCTCGACCCAATTCACTGTACTTTAGTTTCCCTCTTAACTGTATTAATATAAATCCTCGTTTCGCACGTCAAATCCAAAACATGATTCCAAACACCAGAACCAAAATAAGACAACAAAAGCTACGAATAACGTTTTTTGGGTATCTTTTAGTCCTTGTGTCATTTCTTGTTCTTCAAGTGCTATCAGTCATATTCTTTTCTCAAGGATTTTTACTTTCCCGTCAAGTTCCTGGTACGATTTCAAATTGTGAAATCACCGGATGTTTCGATAAAAGATTTGATAAAGCCATTATTTTGGTAATAGATGCATTACGGTTTGACTTTACTATTCCAGTTGAAGGTAGTGATAAGTTCTATCACAATAATTTTCCAATTTTGCATGAATTACACCAAAAATCTAATTCTGTGTTATTAAAATTTATTGCAGACCCACCCACCACCACATTACAGCGTTTAAAAGGGTTAACTACTGGATCATTACCTACTTTCCTTGATGCAGGGTCAAACTTCAATGGAGAAGAAATCGACGAAGATAATTGGCTCTTACAGTTGCACGCTCAGAATAAATCAGTGGCATTTATGGGTGATGATACTTGGCAGGCATTGTTCAGTAAGTATTTGAATCCTTCTTTAAATTTCCCGTATCCATCCTTGAATGTGTGGGACTTCCACACGGTTGATAACGGAGTCATCGAACACTTATACCCTTTACTCGAAGATCAGAAAAAGTGGGATGTTTTAATTGGCCATTTTCTTGGAGTAGACCATATTGGACATAGATACGGGCCCAATCACCATACGATGAAAGAAAAGTTGAATCAGATGAACAAAGTCATCGAAGATGTTGTGGCTAAAATGGACGATTCGACTTTATTGATGGTGATGGGAGATCACGGCATGGATCCCACGGGAAACCATGGAGGTGACTCTAAGGATGAGTTGGAAGCTACATTATTTATGTATACGAAAAAGAGAGATTTCTATATGAACAAAAAGCCATTAATGAAAGAATATAACATAACAAACATGGGAGAATCTTACAGGTCAGTGAACCAAATTGATTTGGTCCCTACAATTTCTCATTTATTGGGTTTACCTATACCTCATAATAACCTTGGTATACCTATAAGTGAAGTATTTGAGAACGACCAACTTTACAATAAAGCGGTTTCGAAGACCATTCAGCAAATTAACAATTTCAGACTCAATTCTAACAATGAAAATTTGGAAAATAGTGTTGATTTGGGAGAGCAGTACGAGTTCTTGGCTGACCAACAAGAAAAGTTTGGAACCAAGAAGAAGTTCATACCAAATCTTATCCAGTTGTCCCGCCAATTCCAGGAAAACCATTTGGACTTTTGTAAACAGCTTTGGGCCAAATTTAATCTCAAGTCCATAATACTTGGTATTACATTATTGTTTCTTTCCTTCGTGGTAATTTTAACTTACTCCAGATCAATTCCATCGGTTAGAGTCTCTACAATGTCGTTCGAGTTCCTAGGTTCTATAATTGCCATGAGTTTGTTGGGGACTGTACTCAGTCTTTCAATATATGTGGTATTAATGCCTCAAGAGGTGAGTTTAAAAACTTGTCTTGGTGGAGGTGTCGGACTTGGAATAGTTATAGGCTTCTGGGCACCAATAATGGACAGATTTAGTGTTGGGTGGTTGATTCATCAAATATTCGATTTCTTCGTCTATAATTTTAACAGTTGGTCTTTCTTGGGGTTGGTTTATTTATTATTACATTGTCTCATATTTGCGTCTAATTCTTATGTTATATGGGAAGATAAAATGATTCACTTCTTTTTATTAACATTTGGAATTTGTGGTTTTATTTCAATCATTACCAATCTCAAATTACTGAAGAAGACCAAAATTCTTGCATTATCCAATTGCTTGACTTTCATTATGGTAACCAGACTTGTTTCGATGATAAACTTATGTAGGGAAGAACAGGGAGGATATTGTAGACCAACATTTGAAGTCACCTGGTGGAGTGTGTTGGCCCTACACGTCTTGGCGTTCTTTTTCCCATTATTGATAAAATCCTTTTACCGACTCACTAATAGTTATCATTCGGCTGGGCCATTATGGATCAACACTGGAGTAAAGTTCTTACTTATTTTGAATGCATTTTACTGGACATTTGAGTATATTGATAATAACAATCTACTTGCAAGGTTTAATTTACAGTCCAATTTGAACAGGTTTTTATCTGACAACCTTTTAAAATCATTCAAATTAGCAATTTCAAGAATTGTATTATTTATTAGTTTGATTGTAGCCAATTATGGTTGGTCAAGAGGTCCATTATGTGTTAAGATTGATATTTCAAGGCTGACAGATTTGGAACAAAAAACACAACACGAAGCAGATTCTAGCGATGACAGTGACGGTGTAGAAGAACAAAAGCCAACTGCTGTAATTCTTGGGTACGAAAATATCTATGGATCTTCATATTTCCTTTTGATTCTTAATATCACGGTGGCTATAATGCTCACATCCAAACCGCTAGGAGCATTATCCATTGCCGGATTAATCACCCAAATATTGTCGTTCTTAGAGTTACTCGATGTGCTAGAGATTAGAAGAAATCTTATCAGTCCAATAATATTTGGGTTATTAGGATATCAACATTTTTTCAGTACGGGCCACCAAGCTACCCTTCCCTCAATTCAATGGGACGTGGCGTTTTTAACCTCTGACAACATCATTTTCCCATTCACGCATATAAACTTGGTTTTAAACAATTTTGGATCATTTATAATTACATGTTTGGCAGTACCTTTAATCACATTATGGAGAATTCCTCCAAGTGCCAAACCAATCTCCGTATTATCACATGTTATAACGGTCATCACTTCATTGATAACCTATCAAACATTAATAAGTTTATCAAGTTTCATATTTACAGCTCATTTTAGAAGACATCTAATGGTTTGGAAGATTTTTGCACCCAGATTTATGTTAAATGGAGTGCTTTTACTTTTAATTGATGTAATGTTGATTTTTATAACTTTCTGGTTTGCAACTGGTAAAGTATTAACTCAAGTAAATAGAATATTCGGTAAATAATAGACTACACATTATGTATTGTAACATCAAACTCGGCATAGATTGAAAATTCATGCGATGGCAGATAAGATTTTCCTAATGGGGAAAAAGATTCCCTGTCAAAAAATTTCACCAAACCGTTTTATCAAGTGATACATCATATACATCTCCGGCAAAACTAACTAAGTGACGTCTTATCATAAATTGACGTGTTGAATAAATTGCTTTTTCTAAGTTCTAGTTTATCTCTGCCAGTAAAACCCTGGTGCCTGCAGAGAGCGCAAATAATTGCGTTTGTTATCTCAGATAACAATTGTAGTTAACTCTAAGTGGCCGATACAGGAGCCACAAAAATCGCCATAGGTTAGAAAGTTTAGGCGTTTCGGTTAAATTGGAGTTTCAATATTAAGTATGCCGGACGACAATTAGATAAGATCAAAAAAAAGATAAACTTTTAAATGGATTAATTATTGCTAAGTTTTGTAATTTTTACAAGTAATTATGGAACAAATAACCAGTGTTACCAGTCATGGACTTAAAAGTATTAAGTCTAGAACTGAGAATCATATAAATCAAGTTTTGTCTCATAGGTCAGAAGTTAGACACGTTGATGCACAGGAGGCAGCCAATGATGAGGATTTATTAGCTCAGATTGGGTATAAACAAGAATTAAAGAGATCTTATTCAACTTTCCAAGTGTTTGGGATTGCATTTTCAATCATGGGTCTTTTGCCTTCAATTGTATCCGTTTTGGCTCAGGGTTTTGAAGCTGGTCCCGCTGCTTTGGTTTGGGGATGGCTTATCAGTGGGTTTTTAATTTTGTGTATTGGGATATCCATGTCGGTATTATCGTCTTCAATTCCTACTTCGGGTGGTTTGTTCTACTGGACAAACTACTATTGCCCAGATTCCATGAGAGTTCCCTTATCCTTTGTCATTGGATGTTCTAATTCTTTGGCTTTATGTGCTGGATTCTGTTCCATCAACTACGGCTTCGCATTTGAAGTTTTAGCAGCCGTATATATTAGTAAAGATGGTGATTTTGAGATTACAAACGCCAAATTATACGGAGTTTTTGCTGGATGTGTAATTTCCCATGTGTTATTATGTTGTGCCACCACGGGACATGCAGCTAAAATGCAATCATTTTCAATTATCACCAACTGCTTTGTCATTGTATTATTTTTCATAGCCGTGCCAATTGGTGCATCCAAAAACGGATTCAATGATGGAGGTTTCATCTTTGGTAAGATTGAAAATTATAGAACTTGGTCAACTGGTTGGTCATTTATGTTAAGTTGGATGCCAGCGGTGTGGACCATTGGAGCATTCGATTCTTGTTTGCACATGAGTGAAGAGGCTGCAAATGCATCCAAATCGATTCCCGTTGGAATTAATGGTTCAATTACGGTGTGCTGGATTGTAGGATGGTTCATCTGTATTGTGTTTGCTGCATGCGTCAAAGATGGAGATGTCGAGAGAATCTTAAACACTCCAACTGGATCTGTGGGAGCTCAAATCATATTCGATGCATTGGGAAAGAAATGGGCCATTGCTTTCATGTCACTAATTGCATTTGCTCAGTACCTTATGGGAGCTTCTACCTTAATTGCTGCTTCTAGACAAATCTGGGCTTTTGCCAGAGATGACGGATTACCATTGGTTCACAATCTCGTGAAGAAAGTGAACCCCAAAATCAAGGTTCCTGTCAATGCTACAATTTTTGGAGGATGCTTGTCCTTGATATTGGGATTATTGATCCTTATTAATTCAACGGCTGCAAACGCCCTCTTTTCGCTTTATATTGCCGGGAATTATTTGGCTTGGGGGATGCCCATTTTGTTGGTGTTATTACCCTACGGGGCCAAAAAATTTTCTCCGGGTCCCTTCCATTTCGGTAAAACTATCACTACGGCAATTCATTTCACTACGGTTATCTGGATTGCCTACGTAATTGTCATGAGTATGTTCCCCGATAATAAACAGGTGGACAAAGATACCATGAATTATACAATTGCCATAAATGGAGGAGTGTGGTCTTTAACCCTTATCTACTACTATGTTCACGGATATAAGGTTTATTCGGGTCCCAAGTCTAATTTGGAAGAATACTCCGACTCAGACACTCACGTGATAGACGAAGTTCTTAATAGTAAAGAGTAAATAGAATATAATCGCCGTTTACCTTCAATCTTAGCGGCTACCCGATCCATAAAACCCTTAACGCCCTGGAAACCTGGCGGCAAGCGATGATTTACGAAAAACTGGGCCAGGTCGTCCGCCAATAGGAACAATGTCTCTGCAAGCCGCACGTATGTCAGGTGGAGTTATTTATAATTGCACAATTAAATCTTAGTAAAGTACCTCCACAAGGGTAATTTTCCCACAAAAAACATCCACAAACACCCCCCACTAAGAGTACAAATATCCCCCAGAATCACAAACACCCCCACAGGCGTTATCGGCGGCCCAATCAGCCCATCTTTCAGGTGAAAAGATCACCATCCGGAATAGGCAACCCGCCGGCCGCTATCAGCATCTCGGACCACCATGCAGATAAGGCCTGTATGCAGGCGGTATTTTTCGAAAGTATAAAATTATCCTAGTTGCTTTGTCTTTTTATACCAACAATGTCTCATCTTGCGTCCGTTACAAGTCATGGACTTACCAGTATGAAATCCAGAGCGGGGAATCATCTCCACAATATTACGTCCAACATGTCTGAGATCAGAGACGTGGATGCATCTGAGGCTGCAAATGACGAGGATTTATTGGCCCAAATTGGGTATAAACAGGAGTTAAATAGATCTTATTCCACTTTACAGGTATTTGGGATTGCGTTTTCCATCATGGGGCTTTTGCCGTCCATTGTGTCAACGTTGGCGTCCGGTTTAGAGGGTGGTCCAGCGGCTTTGGTTTGGGGTTGGTTTATCAGTGGAATCTTTATTTTGGTAATTGGGGTGTCTATGTCGGTATTATCGTCTTCAATTCCTACTTCTGGAGGATTATTTTACTGGACAAACTACTACTGTCCTGATTCTTTTAGGGTTCCGTTGTCATTTATTATTGGATGTTCGAATTCTTTGGCGTTGTGTGGAGGATTCTGTTCTATTAATTATGGGTTTGCATTTGAAGTGTTAGCTGCCGTTTACATAAGTAAAGATGGGGACTTCGAAATCACAAATGGTAAATTATACGGTGTTTTGGCAGGATGTATCATCTCCCATGTCATAATTTGTTGTCTTACCACTGGCCACACGGCTAAAATGCAATCTTTTTCAATCGTTATGAATTTATTCATTATTGTATTATTCTTTATTGCTGTACCAATTGGGGCTTCAAAGAATGGTTTCAATGATGCTGGTTATATTTTTGGTAAGATTGAAAATCTTAGAACTTGGACAACCGGTTGGTCTTTCATCTTGAGTTGGATGCCAGCCGTGTGGACCATTGGAGCCTTCGATTCTTGTTTGCATATGAGTGAAGAAGCTGCCAATGCATCCAAATCGATTCCTGTTGGGATCATTGGCTCGATTTCAGCATGTTGGATTCTTGGATGGTGTATTTGTATTGTTTTTGCCGCTTGTATTAAAGACGGAGATTTGGCAACCGTCATGGAAACCCCAACTGGATCTGTGGGAGCCCAAATCATTTATGATGCTTTGGGAAAGAAATGGGCTGTTGCATTTATGTCTTTGATTGCATTTGCTCAATATCTTATGGGGGCTTCTATATTGATAGCTGCTTCCAGGCAAATCTGGGCTTTTGCCAGAGATGACGGGTTACCAGTCGTACATAATATTGTTAAGAAAGTCAATCCAGCCGTTAAAGTTCCAGTTAATGCTACTATTTTTGGAGGTGTTTTATCATTAATACTAGGATTATTGGTATTAATTGATACTGCCGCTGCAAATGCTTTATTCTCTTTGGCAGTTGCAGGTAACTACTTAGCTTGGGGAATGCCAGTTTTCTTAGTATTATTACCTCATGGGTATAATAAGTTTAAACCAGGTCCTTTCCATTTTGGCCACAAAATTACAAATGCAATCCATGTTGTTTGTGTCTTATGGATTCTATTTATTATAATTATGTGCATGTTCCCAGATTCAACCCAGGTTGATAAAGATACCATGAATTATACGGTTGCAATTAATGGAGGAGTGTGGTTACTCTCAGCTATTTATTATTATGTTGTTGGATACAGATTTTATAGTGGACCTAAGAGTAATTTGGATGAAGATAGTAGCTCGGAGGCTGAACATCACATCGATGACGCCGTGGAATCGAAAGCCTAGGTACAGTGTATAGTGAATGAATAATACGTGAAAGTGTCACGTGCGTGAAATAATTCAAACGGCCTTTTTAGGAGTTGTGGGCCACTTAAGCGCCCCTGGAAGGGTCCTTAGCGCTATAGCGGTTACATGTTCCACTTCAGTGTCTCCGGTGCCGCCCCACGAATTGCCAGGTCCCCGTCCCACATGGTCATCTTCCAACTAATCTTTGCAGCCATTCCGCGCAACTCCTTATAGTTTATAAATAACTATTGACACTCCAAAATGGTCAAATTAACCAAAGAAAACGAGGTGCTGGTGGTAGCAGAAGGGTCTTCCCGGACGCCAGACGTGACCAGTCGAGAGGCCGACACTTCCAGTGGTCTGATACGAAATGAGGGTGTGTTTAGGAAAGCAACAGCCAGCAGCTCCAGCAATAACACGAGAAAGAATAGTCAAATTCCCATAGAGCCACCATCCGATAGATCATCTAGGGCACAAACGCCGATGTCCACAGACTCCAATGAAACCAGACCGCTTTTAAGCAGTCATTTCATGGCTTACAGCGAGTCTAATTTTGATACTTCGAGCAAGTATAGTGAGCTGATAAGTGATAGGATAGTACGGTTTTCTAAAAGACGATTTTGGTGGTTTTGTGGCCTTGGAATAGTAGCCATTATTATATTGAATCTTTCATTTTTGCCCAGAACGTCCTTAAGTAGGGATTATAGGAGGTGGCATGGTCTACACCTTACCAAGAATGACGTCAAGAGAGATTATCTTTTATATAGTGGCACCAAGAACTTTAATCAGTTTACCAACGAAGAGGAAATTAGTTGGCTACTTCAGAACTTCACGGCTCTTAATTCCAAGAACCCAGTGAATATGTTAAGTGATGACCACCCAGAGCTAACACAATATATTAAGCACAAATTTGAGTCATTTGGTATTGATACTGAGTTATACAAGTATGAGGTAAGTTTCCCTCACCCTGTGAGTGCAGAAGTGCTGTTATATGATGAAAAAGGAACATTAGTATATAAGCCTAAGCTACTAGATCCCAAATACATCACACCAAGTTATTTTGGTTATGGTTTTAGCGGCTCGTGTAAAGGGGAATATGTTTTGCTCGATAAAGGCACCGAAGAGGACTTTTACAGAGCAGAAGATACAGGCATGGAATTAGCTGGTAAAATTGCTATAGTGAAGAGTGACGAAAGCATTAGCTCCGTTATAAGTAGAGCTGAATATCATGGAATGATTGGAGTTTTACATTATCTGGACATAGCTCCCTCGGCTATAGTCAGAGACTCAGGAGTACAAGATAACTACGGTACCAAGAATTTCAAGACTCCTAAGATTCCCGCTATTCCTATCAGTTACAAAGAAATCCAACCCATTTTGGATGCCAATGATACATTCAGCTTGGAGCTTACTACCAAGTTTCAGAATAAAACAAGCCATGTCACAAATATAGTTGGAAGCATAGAAGGAATTATAAAAGACGCAGACATAGTGATAGGTGCTTCAAGCGATTCATTTGACTCTTCTAATCCGCTATCCAGTCAGGTGATTCTTCTTGAAATAATGAGGCACTTCCATAAACTCATTTTATTGGGGTGGAAGCCTCTAAGAAACATCAAATTTGTGTCCTTTGATGGTTCCAGAAATGGTGCATTGGGGTCCCAGTTGTTGCTCGAAGATTCAAGCTTCAAAAATAACATACTCACGTACATTAATATTGATGCGGATGCTGTTAGAGGAAGAGAATTTAAAGTTGAGGCCAATCCTTTGTTGAACCACATAATTAGAAAAGTCAGTAAACAAATTCCTTTTGAGAATGACGACGAGAGTTTGTATGACTACTGGAAACAACAGGAGATGGATTTAATCGACAACAGCCTTCTTAAAATGGAAACGGATCACTTTCCATTTCAGCTTCATGCAAATACACCTGTGGTAAATGTGAAGTTCGATAATAGGCCAGAAGATCCAAAATATGTGCCGAACGCCAACCACTACTCTTTCAAATGGCTTACCAGAGAAAAGGTGGATTCTGAGTTTTCCCTTCATAGACTGTTGATTCAGTATTTGGGGCTATTACTCATAAGTATAAGCGAACATGAAGTTATTGCTTTCAAAACTGCAGACTACTTCACTTTCATTAACGAAACCATCGGCCAAGTATTGGAACACAATCAACCATTATTACATGATTGGAGTAAAAAAGATATCACCAAGTACTTGGATGTTCCATTCTTCAATTTTAATGGGGATTTGGATGAAATTGTAACGTTCCATGATCTTTGGACCAAACTTCAACACACTACACAAAGCTCTGTTGAACTGTCTTATACGTTCGATGAGTATAATAAAGAGGTACAGGAAGACCTCATCCAGGACTACGCATGGTACAGATCCCTTAAGAAGCTCAAGATTTGGGCACAGTTCAAAGTTACCAACTATAAGTTGCTCCACTTGGAAAAGGATCTTTCTCGAAAAGATACCTGGTTCACCCACGTGATATATAATCACATCCGTCCCCTTCAGGACTTAAGTGAAGCCATGGACCTAGAAGATCTCCCCAAGTCGTGTAAGCTAATGTTTGAGCTACTTTTGAAACTCCGGGCCTTGGATAAAAAACTAGCCTAATGAATATACGACATTTTGCAGCCATTCGCGGTTTTAGTTATACATATCATGTTCTTTGACAAGGAGGAATTCAGTACAATTTGGTATTTGAGTACAATTGGAAGTAGGAATGTGTACCAAAAGGCTGACAGAGGTAAACTTATGAATCTTTCCATCCCCCGGGCGTGTGAAATGATAGTTGGAGGTGATAGTTTACGTGTAAATTCAACCTTGTTATACGGAGTTTCATTATTATATAAGCTTAAAGTCAACTATGTTATGAATGATTTGGGGCTTATATTGAACCAGCTTAAGTATCGAGTCATTGGAGTCCAGGAGCAGCAGGTTAAGCAGCTGTTGGTGAAGCCGATAAGTTTAATACCTGTGGATTCAAGTTTCACATTGGATGATTTTATAGGTTCTTTTGACTTGGAGTTGGGTAGGAATGTTGCTCCAATAGGAGTTGATCAGTCCTTTGAGGAAGAAAGGTTTGATGTCGAACTACTGGAGCAGTTTTTTGATCTTGAATTTGGTCCTTCGAGTCCGGTGGCTCCCCTTGAAGGTTTGGATTTTGAGCTTGATTTGGAAATGTCTACATCTATTCCTAGTACACCAACTCCAAACCCAAGAATCTCGAGCTTGACTGCTGGACAAGAAACTGACCAAGATTCAAGCCTGAAAGTGCCCAGAAAGAGGATTCATAGACTCATAGAGGATGATCCGACAGAATTGACCTCTGAGTTTCAAGATTTTGAGACGAATTATGATTTGATCAATCAAATTGGAGTGCTTAGTAGGGCCAAAAGGCTCTATAAGCCTAAATCTATTGAACAGATTGTAGACTCAGAGCTAGAGGACCCAAAAGATCCCCAAACCCCCGAAGTCGCTAGAAGAAGGCAAACATCTGAAGATTTTTCAGAATTTAATTTGGAAGATGGATTTGACTTTGATACTACTGGGTCAACAGAAGGTACCGGTGGAGTACAAGACCTCACCGGTGGAGCACAAGAACCCACGACTGAAACAGAGGATGTCACGAGTGGGACCATGAGGTTTCTAGGTTATATCCAGACATCATGTAGTTCAAGTACTAAGTTTGACGAAGTATGCCCAACTAGATGCCCCAAATCACTTGCATCCAAGTGTTTCATAAGCCTTTTGGAATTGAACTCCAATGGCTTCATCCAGATAAGCCCCTCTGTAAGCCACGAATTAAATAAGCCATCTGATATCTTCTTTACAGTGTTATGAAATAATTTTTAGTTTTTAAACTTCACTATAGTCTTACATATATTACAGCTAAATACTAAACGACAAATTAACAACTTTTACGACCAAACGTATCAACGCTATGACTTTCACTGAATTAATTAAACACCATTTTCATCGTGCTTGGCGAATTCTTCTTGAGCTTCGTCTAATTCTTCTTGTTCTGGTTCATCGTATTCGCTTTGGTGTAAAGATAAGGTTGGTTTAACAGCAGCAGAATCTAAGGTCCAAGAAGCTAAGGCGTTTTCAGCATCAATAATGATTTGTTTAGAAGCTTCGTAACCATCATAAGCTGGTCTAGTTTCACCTGGAGTAACAGCAGAATCATCTAATAATTCTAATAAAGCTTTACCGTAACCAGCGATCAAAGCGTATTTTTCAGCCAATTCTCTGGTAGCATCGAATTGATAGTTGTAAGCAGCCTTTAATTGTTCTCTGGTGATGTTGGACAATTGAGCTTCAGCGACTAAAGATTCAGCTTCAGCTCTGACCAATTCTTGTTCCAAAACAGGAATTTTAGGACTTTGTGGGTCTTTGTACTTCAAGTGAGCAATTTCATCGGTAATTTTTTGCTTTCTGTCCCTGGAAGGTTGGACAGATGACTCAATGTTTCTGATGGTCTTCAAAGTAATTCTGTATTGGTCATACTTGTCAATATATTGGTCTTCTAATTCACCAATTTCATAGATAAGGACACCTAATTTATCAGTAACATCAGACACATCATCATCATTTTCTTCACCCCAAGCACTCAATTGCTTAGCAACATCTCTTCTTTCTCTAGCAGTTAATTCAATGGCTCTCATAACATTTTTTTCCATCTTAATGTATTGACTTAACTTTCTGGACAATTCTGGTCCAGTGTTACCTGCCACAGCTTTTCTAAAGTGAGAAGAAATTCCACCTTTACCAAAGAATCTAGATTTAGTAGAAGATGGTGGAGGTGGAGGACTTTGCAATTGAGAAGCGGTTGGAGCTTTTTGTGATCTTAAAGAATAAGTTCTATGCATTTTGTGGTGGAAGAATTATGGAATTTCATCCCCCTTTATATTTTTCGGGGGTCGCACAACTTGCTCCAATTCCGTATTGGGCGACGCCTGTGTGCAGGCCGCATACTTGAGAACCACTGGACGATAGCGAGACCCGACGAGGCGGGCCTAAGACGACGTCTGGGAGGTGGCGGGTATGGCCAGGTGATAGGTCATATGATTAAGCGCTATAATTATAAGATATTACAGGTCTTCACTCAAGGAAACTTTGGTTTACGGGTCATCAGGGCGAGTTGCAATTGACTATAATTAGCGTCATGACGTATTTTAATTATACTTCCGACTCTTGCTGCCAACTTGGTCACGTAGGTGAGCGCGTGTGTGGCTGCAATTGCGAGAGATGGTGGCCCGGGATGGTGGGGGAGCTGGCGGTGGATCTGGGGCAGCGGTGGAGGGAGGGGGCAGCTACAGGTGGTGGATTTTTGGGGGAGGTGGGAGTGGACGGGTACCCTCGGAAATTAGTGGATTCTCGTCCCTCCCCCTCGGAAATGGCGTTGGGGGGCTGGGCTATAAATAAGTCCGAGGGCCTCGAATTACATTCCGACTTACATTCGTATAAACTTCTAGAAACTAACAGAGCCTGGGCTGCTAAATCTTAACTCGTTTACCGCCGGGATTGGTTCCGTCACTTCCACGCTTATAAAGGCTGAGGTTCGATAATATCCGGTAATAATCTTCTTCCAACGCCTGGTACGCCGTTTGCAATTTATCCATTCGAACTGGCTTCTCCAATGATAAGAGGGCTTCTTTATTCTTTTCGTATAGTCTCTTTTTGATGAATAATCTGACGTCTTTTACACTCAGGCTTTGGAATTGCTTTTGATTGCTTAAGAGAATCATTTCAAGGAGCCTGTTGAACTGTCTTTTCTCGAGTTTTTGTTCAATTCTAAACTGCTCACTCCAGTCTTTGATCTTGGTAATGGTGATATCTTCTAAGTTTATGATTGTTTTTAATCTCTTCAAATCACTTTTGTCTCTCATATCGTCGAAGTTTTCACTGGGGTCTTCAATGACGATCTCAACTATTTTGTCATCTTTTAACCACAATTTATATAATTCAGTATAGGTTCTGCTGCCAATAGATTTTCCCTGGTGCATTGGTAAAATAATGAACTGACTGATCTTCTTTCTGATTTGAGTTATTCCCTGGTCAAACTTTTCATATCCTGGATACTTCCAGTAATTATAAGCGGTTACAAACCCCACGATCGAGGGTTCTTCCTCAGGATCATTAGAATGTTCATAAATAACATATAAATCCCATAATTCATCTGTATAATCTATGAAAGAACCAGCTTCAATGAATAATAAAACCAAGATCTGGAGTCTCTTGTGTAGTTCAATTCCCGTGGCATCCTTAAGGTTTATGTTATATATATCGTAGTTATCAAACTCCGCCACTTTTGTACCAGGAATCTTATAGGTTTCCTTCTCTTCCTTAATGGAGTCCACCCATTGAATCTCATCCTTGAACACTGTGGACTCAGGGAGAAGCTTCATGAGCGCGTCTTTAGGATCCATCACCTCGTCATTCAATTTGGCGTCATACTTCACGTTCAAAAACGGGTAAAACGTATAATGGTCAAAACATAAAAATATCACCAAATTCTTGAACCCGAATATTGACTCGGAATCCCCGAATATTGGGTACGTGAACGTCGGTTTGAAGTTGATGGCGGTCCCTTCCGGTTCTGTCACAAACAATTTCAACGCTTCATTGGACGAAACTGTCCAAAGTTCCGGTTTAAGTGCTTCTGTTAAGTCTGTCATACGCGTGAAGAGTTGCTTTGGTAAAATTCGCATATATTTTAGTAATGGTCGTGCACCTGACCAATATCATGGTTGCAAAAAGTATCCAAGGGAATTTTACGGGAATAAACTCATTACATATATTATCTACTCAGTAACTACTACAAGATCACCAGCATCTACCATATCACCATTTTTGTGGTAAATTTTGACGACTTTTCCTGCTTTTGGAGCAACTACAACCATTTCTGTTTTCATGGCTTCCACCACAATAAGTCCGTCACCTTCCTTTACCACATCCCCAACTTCAACCAAAGGTTTCCAGAATCTTCCACTATATTCGGAATACACCATTTCAGCATCATCACTAAATTTCTCCTCAGTGGCAGCAACTGGCTTGGAGCTATTGGCCAATTCAGCATTGGAAATTTGAATCAATCTGTTGAATTCCTCCAATTTGTCTCCTCCTTGATTTTGTAAGAAAGATTCAATTGATTCAGAGTGTTCTTGAACCCATTGTAAGTATTGTTCATGGTCAAATACTGAATCCACAATGTCGACTTTGAATTTTCCAGCATTCATTTCTTCACTGAATTTATCAACTTCGGCTTCTGACACAGGATAGAACTCGACTTGGTCAAATGGCAGTAATAACCAAGGATGATCAGATGAATGAGCTCCCAAAGCTAATTTATCCCAAATAGGAACGGTTCTACCAACCAATTGGTAACCACCAGGAGATTCCATGGTATAGATACACATATAGTTACCTCCAATACCAACAGTACCATTAGGAGTGAAAGTTCTGGAAGGATTATATTTGGTACCCAACAATCTGTGTCTTGGATCTAAAGGAACAGCACAAGGAGCTCCCAAAAACACATCACCGAGTCCCAAAACCAAAAATCTTGCTTTGTACAACATATCCTTTACTTCCAGTCTTTCCATGCCATTAATAGATGCAATAAAATCAACATTATTTGGTAACCAAGGAGCATCACTTCTGATGGTTTCACTATATCTTTTAACAGCGTCCATGGTCTTAGAATCTTCAAAAGCCATTGGCAATTTGATAACTCTGGATTTGACTTTCCACTTATTGACAAAAATGATTTCCTTTTCAATGGATACAAGAGTTCTTAAAAGCTCTTCTTGGGATACACCATCGAATTCAATAAGAACAGATCTAACACCCTGGGACATCTCAACAATTCCAGCGGTTTTCTTTTCTTGAACAATTTCAATAAGCTTATGAATTCTGTAACTGAGATTCAAGTCCATCGTATTTTCACCATATTCCACCAAGATATATCTATCACCAGCTTGTCTATAAACAACTTTTGGAGCATTATCACTGGCTTTGAAAGTGTAAAGCACTGGATTTTCTGGTTCACTTAAAGCTTTAGAAGGAGTTGGGATTTGTCCATCTAATTCTTCAATGATCATATCCTGAGTAGTCTTCATACCCTTGGCATTTTCCCAGGACATTGGGATAAACTGGATTGAATCACCAGGTTTGACTTGACCAATCTTCCACATTTCAGCTTCGGCAACAACTGCTTCACAAACAAAACCACCCAAGGATGGACCATCACAAGTTAAAATAACCGGTTCATCTCCAGTAAAATTGATAGCACCCAAAGAATAGACGTAATCATGGGCATTAGAAGGATGTAAACCTGCATCACCACCATCAGGACGAGCCCATTTAGGCTTAGGACCAATTAATCTGACACCAAATCTGTTAGAATTGTAGTGGATCTTCCATTCGGATTTGAAAAATTCAACAACAGATTCTTGTTGGAAGAAATCTGGAGAACCGTGTGGACCACAGGTGACACCGACTTTCCAGGACTTCTTGCTGTTAAAGTCATAACTTGGAATCAAGCTTGAAGGAATTGGTTGAGGCTTGGAAATGGCAGCTGGTAAAGTACAACTAGGAAGTTCTGGTTGCCCTAAGAACAAAACATCACCCAATTTAAGAACTCTACCATTATAACCACCCAAATTACCCAAGGCAAAAGTAGATCTGGATCCCAAATATTCAGTAACATCTATACCACCTCTGATTGCAAGATAAGCTCTACAACCACTGGTTAATTTTCCAATGGTCAACTTGTCACCAGCTTTAATGTTAATTGGTTCCCATTGGTTTACTTTAGTACCATTAACGTCAACTGCTACTTCACCTCCAGTAACAGATACCACAGTTTCATGGTGGAATAAAATCTTAGGACCATTCAAGGTAATTTCAATTCCAGGAGCGGCTTTATGATTACCAACAGCTCTATTAGCAAGCCTAAAAGCATATTCATCCATACAACCACTTGGAGGAACACCAATATGCCAGTATCCTTTTCTACCGGGGAAGTCTTGGACCGTAGTATAAGCACCAGGAGCCAAAATTTCGAAAGCAGTTGGCTGATATTTATAAGAATCCAAAATCTTGGTATGCATTTGGCAGTTTTCAAACATCTTGGAGTTGGCAATGGAACGTAAATAGTCTACGTTGGTAATACATCCATAGACAACGGTTTCGTTCAATGCTTTTCTTAACTTCATCAAAGCTTCATTTCTGTCTTTACCGTGAACAATGATTTTGGCCAAAGTAGGATCATATTCAGCACTAACAACAGTTCCTTTTTCAACCCAACCATCAATTCTTGCCCATTCAGGGAACTTAACTTCGGTCAATTGACCAGGAGATGGCATGAAATCCTTGACGGGGTTTTCAGCGTATAATCTGGCTTCCATAGAAGCACCAGTAACAACAACCTTTTGTTGGTCTAAAGGTGGAGCCATATCAGCAGCGATCAATAACATCCATTCAACCAAGTCATAACCAGTAACCATTTCTGTAATTGGATGTTCAACTTGTAATCTAGCATTAACCTCCAAGAAGTAAAATTCGTCTCTTTTTTCATCATAAATAAATTCAACAGTACCAGCACATTTATACTTTAAAACAGAAGCCAAAGATTCACCAGCTTGTCTCATCTTTTGTCTAGTAGCTTCAGGTAAGTTTGGAGCAGGAGTTTCCTCAATAACTTTCTGGTTTCTTCTTTGTAAGGAACAATCTCTTTCTCCTACAGCAATCGCTTTTCCGTAACCATCTCCCAAGATTTGAATCTCTACGTGTCTAGCGTTTTCAACGAATCTTTCCAAGAAAACACCGTCGTCTCCAAAATATGATTTACCTTGGTGTTGAACAGTTTCAAAGATTCTTTCAATTTCATCTTCAGAATCACATTTTTGTAAACCAATACCTCCACCACCGGCAGTAGATTTAACCATAACTGGATATTCAAGTTTATTAGCAACTTGTCTTGCTTCCTTAGCATCTTTAATCAAATCAGAACCTGGAACCAATGGAACATTAGCTTTTTGGGCAATTTCTCTAGCACTGTGTTTAAGACCCAATCTTCTGATAGCATCACCAGCTGGACCCACGAAAACAATTCCTTCTTTTCCACATCTGTCAGAAAAGTCGGCATTTTCAGATAAGAAACCATAACCTGGAATAATAGCTTCTGCACCAGATTCTTTGGCTGCCAGTATGATTTTATCAATTGAAATATATGTTTCTGCAGCTGAAACACCATGTAATGGAATTGCAACATCTGCATTAAGAACATGTTGTGAATATTTATCAGGATCTGAGTACACAGCAATTGATTTGATTCCAAGTTTCTTCAAAGTCTTGATGATTCTGACGGCAATTTCACCTCTGTTAGCCACTAAAACTGAGTTAAAAGGTTTCTTAGAAGCCTTGGTAGATTCAATGTATTTAGCCCATCCACCAAATTCGGTGATATCTTCAGTCCCAGGACTATTGTAGCCAAATTCTTCACAAATGAATGACTTGATGTAAGAACCATCTTCAACTTCTACTGATCCAATACCCAAAGGTTGAGGAACCAACTTAATAAAGTCACCAAAAGTCTCCTGAGGAACGGAATAGATCTCTATAACAATTTGTTCACCGTTTTCAGCGACTCTTCTTAAACCAGGTTTCATAACTGGTCCAGTCTTTGGTAAGCAATACAATCTATAATTCTTAGAAGTCTTGGTTTGTTTAACAAAAGTAGCATTGACTTTTTGCAATTGCCAGTGTAATTCGAATCCCTTTAAGTGAGCTCCCACAACTGCCAAATTGATGGATGTTTGAGGATTTGGCTTTGGAATTGCATTTAATTCGTCACCAGTACCAACTAAAGTATCTTCAAGACACCCAACAAATCTGTTTGAGCTGTGAGCCTTCAAGAATTTGTTAGCCAAGTCCAATAAGGCGTAATCATTGAATTTCTTGGACATCAATGTAATACCAAATGGTAAACCATCAGATCTGAAACCTGCAGGAATGGCCAAAGCAGATAAATCAGCCAAATTAACAAAATTGGTGTAAGTACCTTGACAAGAGTTGACTTTTATTGGCTCATTTTGCACTTGTTCGATAGTTGGATTTAAAGGACAAGTTGGAAGTATAATCACATCATTTTGATCCATGATTTTGGTAATAAGTTTAACCAAAGCCTGTCTCTTGTAATCTGCCTTAAAACAGTTAGCAGCTGTATAATTTTCACCACCTCTAATAATTTTAGCAACAGTTGGATCCAAATCTTCTTCTGGAGGGTTTGTCTTTAAGAATTCTTCAGTAGCCACGTATCTTTCATTAACCCAAGGACCTTCGTATAATAACTTGGCCAAGGTTACAAACGGATCAATATCAAAAGATTGTAAATCAAATTTCAAATCTTCAAATACTTTCACTGCCTTTTTATATATTTTTGGATTCTCTTCTTCTCCGTACCATAATAAATTAGTTGGAATTCCAATTTTTGGTTTATAGAATGATAATAATGGATTACAAGGCATTGGTCTTGAAAATTCATCCTCATCATCTGGCTTGGCCATAATATCCAAACACAATTGAGCGTCTGAAAGATTTAAAGCAAAAATGGATACACAATCCAAAGATTTACAAGCAGGTACAACACCTTTACAGGAGAAAATTCCCTTGGAAGGTTTTAATCCAATTAAATTGTTTAACGCTGCTGGTACTCTACCACTACCTGCAGTGTCAGTACCCAAAGAAATTGGTACAATACCTCTAGCCACAACTGAAGCACTTCCAGCTGAAGAACCTCCACTAACATATTTTTTATTAAAAGTATTGGGGGTAACTCCATAGGGAGATCTGGTACCCACCAATCCAGTAGCAAATTGATCTAAATTTGTTTTACCAATTATAATAGCTCCATTATCTCTTAATAACTTTACCACGGTGGAATCTTCAGTAGGAGAATATGAAAAACTGGGACAAGCAGCAGTGGTATTCAAATTTTTCACGTCGATATTATCTTTAATGGCAACAGGTACCCCATAAAGTGGTAAATTGGTCTTATTGGAATTACTCTGTAAGAAATCCCATTGATGTTGAAGGAATTCAGGTGAAGATAATGAGATCCAGGCATTATCATCATCTGATTGAGACTTCAAAAGGGCTGATAAGAGCTTAAAAGATTCATCTGGTGTCGAATTAAAATGGAAATTAATCCAATCTTTTGAACTCCAACCAATGTATGACATTGTTAATTACTGATTTGAGAATCTATGGGAATGGTCGATATATGAATCAAAATCTGTCTATGGGGTTTTCCGGGGACGTGCACGGACCGACAGATCTGGCCCTCGCGGGCCGGCTCATCTTATCTCGAGACCGTTCGGGCTGCCGGTTGCGATGAGGCTGCGATAAGAGTTTTGGGCGGTCCCGGGCCGTTGGGGTGCTACATTTCAGGTTCCACCACCTATGAGTATACTATAGTAGTAACATATCGAAATTTGGGAGTTCTGGTCCCGTGATTGGATGTTTGGGGCCAATACGCGTGGATTCGGGCGTGCTCTCTATCAGTTGCCATTTTCTGTCGCAGCATCTCGCATGGGCGTGCGCCAATTTCCGAGGGCATGATTGGCTCCAGATACCGGTCGTGTGCTGCCGACTGCAAAATCCCCCACAAGATAGGAGTTAGGATGGGCTGGCGAAGGGCTGGTGAAGGGCTGGGTGAAGCAATACAGTACGGCGGGTGCGGGTGGCCCAGAGATTTGGAAAGTAACTCCGGTGCAGGCGGTTTGTGGGGTCCACTGATAAGGTTTTTCGAGGTCTAGCGAGAGTCAGCGAGAGTCAGTGACAGGCGGAATTATCAATTACGTCAATAGGGATGCCTAAGTTATCGAGCCAATGAAGATATACAACGCCAACACACACTAGGACGTTGGTTTACGTCAATATAGGATGAAAATGGGTTGGGGAGAGGTGATGATCTGCACGGCGAAGACCGAGTCTTCTCCACACCCTGGCCCTACTCTATGAAGATTACAGAAAGCATAAGAGAAACAGATCAAGATCAGATCAGAAAGACATCACGAGGAAATCGCTGGAATACATCACAAGGAGATCGCAAGATCAGAGGACAAGGAGATCACAAGATCAGAGGACAAGGAGATCACAATTACACATTTATTCACAATTATCTATTCCTTCTTGGTTTCCAGTTCTTCGTTACTTAAAACATCATCAATCGCTCTACCTTCAATTATTTCCTGGCTCAATTGAGCTTGGACTTGAGATTGAACCGAATGTAAGTCTTCTGGGTGATTTTGTTGCCATTCTCTTAATTTGTGAGTTTGACCAGTTAAATCCCAATAAATTCCTCTAAAAGTATTACCAATAGATTTCCTACTTTCGTATAATGGACCTAATACCACAATAAAAGTAGAAATAAAGATCCAAATAAATCCAACCACGATCCAACCAGTAAAGAATTTCTTACTGAAAATGTATGAAGATCCATACATTGGCATTGGCCATAAGATAATCAAACTGAAGGTAATAAATATACACACACAAACAACAATCTTGAAAGATTGGTTTAAGTGTCTACTTTCCTCGAAATATTTGTCTTTGTTGACGATAGCAATTTCTGTGGCAGCTTTAGAAGCTTGTGACTTAATAGGAACCATTTCATCACTCTCCTCAGCCTTAATACCTTCAGCTTCTATTAATTCTTCTTCTTCGCCAACTCTCTTAATACTTCTTAAGATGCTCCAATCAAAGTTTTGTGGTTTAAAAATGAAAGTAAAGATTGGAATAGTAATTAATGGAGTTAATAAAGCAACAATATTACCAGTTAACATGGCATCATCTTCAAAAGTAGTATCAACATTAATTTTACCAAATTTAGCCTTGGTACAGACTAACCATGACATAATAGCCAAAGCAGTTGCAATTGGAGGAGTGAAAGTAGCAGCTTGAACATTTTGTTTGGTACTTAATAAAGTTAAGGTGGAAGGTAAAACAGCTCCTCCAATAATAACACCCATCATTTCATACAAATAACCCATTGAAACTCCAGCATAGTATAAACCAATAGCAAAAGCTGCCATAAGATAAGCAAATACAAACACTGCAATATGAGAAACAGTAATCAATTGCTTACCAGAAGCAGTTGGGTTAATGTAAGCTCTATAAACATCGAAAGTAATAACTGAAGAAACAGCCATTAATTCAGAAGACATAGCAGATGTAACAGCAGTGAACATTAATAATAAAGTAGCCACGGCTCCACCTTTACCCATAATAGCTACAGCAGCATTTGGTAACACCAAACCAGCATTAATTTCATAAGTACTCAAAGGATTTGGGTAAGTTGGCCAAGCAGGAGTGTTTTCTAAAGACAAAGCAGCCATTCCCATAGTTGTGGCAACGAAAAATGGAATTGCAAACCATGCTAAACCTCCCATGACATAACCAGGCATAGCAGCAGCTGGATTGGCAGCAAATGCCTTGTTGAAATACCCATTATCCAAGAACACAGTACCGAAATTACCCACAATGTTAACAACAAAGAAAATACCAGCACTTCTTGAATGCATGGTTAAGAAACTTCCTTCAGCATTACCTTCTCTTGGCTTATCAAGACCTGCTTGGGTAACTAATTCCCAAACTTTACCAGGAGATCCCAAAGCACTACCAGTTGCAAATACCACAAATCCAAATATAATGGCAATTATATTACAAGCAGATCCATTAACATAATCTGTGATGAAAGTAGCCTTTAACCCACCAAAAAGAGTATAAATAACCACTCCTAATGGAATCAACAAACAAGCAGCCACAACATGCATTCCAGTTAAATCAGTTAACACCCCAGAACCACCAGCCAATAACATGGCGGTAACCAAAATGTTAGTCATAAGACCCCAAGTACAGAATACCAAGTGAGTAGTCTTACCGTAACGGGCTTTTACGATTTCCAAATACGTATGTGCACCTGGAGCTCTTTCCTTAGCCTTAATAGCCAAACAACTAAACAATATAATCTGACATGTGGCCCCAGCAGCATAATAAAATGCTCCACTAACACCATTATTATAGGTCTGAGTAGTAGAAGTTAATAAAGTGGCACACCAAGTCCAAGAACTAACAACACACGCCGAAATCAAAAACTTCTTAACACTTCTACCAGCAGTACTGAACTCTTCAGCCGTCATAACTTCACGATTATAACGTTTCAACACATAAGTAATGGCCATCATACCCACAGCAAAGAACATCCCTAAGCCAAGAACAACCCCATAACCAGCTCCTTGTGGTAAAGGAATATAAATTTTTTCAGTCATATTAAATAATTGATCTGATGATAATCTTCAAACCATAACCGTTATATTTATAGTTTCATCTCATCTCTGATAACCTTTGATATGAGATAGGCGGTCCACTACTTTTGGGCCCGAAAAAGGCCCGCAGGAACTTTGATATGAAATGCGTGTACTGACCGATGATAAGTATGTGTAGTTTACTCGACTTTTTCGTGGGTGAAGGGTGATATGGGGATGATATGGGTATGGGGAGATTGGTGACCCTTGTCGTAAGGTGTCACTTTTTTTTGGGGGCTCAATTGGGCTATTTAACCCCAAAATACCACGTCTATAAAATGGAACCCTAAATTTGCTCCCAGTTAGAAAGTCTTATCTGGGGTCTTCATGCAGGACTGCGTTTGGGGCCAAATCATGGGCCGAATGCCGTTCGATTGTCCTGTGATATCAGGAACGCACCTGTCAGATATGGATATGGTTTGCAGCTTGAAGATTGGGAAGTCAGAAAGGCTGTTGGTACTAGGTGGGTGGGAGTGGTGCCACCCAGGCACCACCTAGGGCGTAGGTTAGAGGACGGGTAATTTAATGGTGGGTGGGCTAGAGAGTGTATTTTGGAAGGGTGTAGTCTAGAGTGAATGTAGTTTATGGAGGGATAGTCTAGAGTGAGTGTAGTTTATGAAGGGATAATCATGGTTCATACCTCTATACTATATTACAAACTGTCTAAAGTGCTCTTGCTAGACTCCACCACTGTTGACATCATCCATTGGACGTTTAAAGCACATTCTGCATCTAATACTTCATACCGCTCGAATCATCTCACGCCAAATTCTGCTTGTTCTTCGTCAATTGCCCTGCTACATACCACAAATTTGATCTACAATCACAGCCGATCCACGACCACACACTAGAACACTCTATTGTCCTCAAACACCTTGAATAACTGTCATCGTATATAGTAACATGAGATCCTGACAACACAGGTGGAAGCTGTCCTCATAAACGGACGGAACTATTTCATGCACTTCTATGCACACCGTGCTGCTCCAACTAAAATTATACATATTCCATGCGGTTACAGTTATACATTTAAGTTTCATCTAATCGTGGAATTGTCAGAAAGATCCAGTTCACACATCTTCTGATTGGTTGGCCAATTGTTAAGTAATCTTTTCCAGTAAAAACCATCCCGGGTACACCAATTGTTTGGACCCGGGCTTAGGGGTCTCTTTTTGCCGGACTTTTCTGGTCTAAAACATCCTTTTCCCCTGTAAAAAATTTTCACAACGTATCATATCTTAGTTCCTTATCGGGCGGAATTTACGGCATATAACACCACTCGCCTATTTCGGCCCATTCATAAGAATGTTAAACCCTTCAAATCGTTTAATGTCCCGGCCCAGATGTTAGAATTATCTGTGTTATCTTCGATAAATTCTATATTTGGTAATGAGTCAAGCGTTATCTCTTCATGCTTCTTTTGTTCTTCAATAAGCTTGGATTCAAACGTGGCGTCCAATTCCTTATCTTGGTCATCTTCAAGCTCAAAATCGTAATTGGAGAATTTGTCAATAAAGTAGAATGTTCCTCCAAGTGTTTGATCAATAACCATGTCTCCTTGCTCCACTAATTTTTTTAATTCTTCAATGGTTATATCGTTGGACCAATTAAAATGTTCGCTTATTTCGTTTATAGAAACTCCATTGAAACTCTTATATGTAGTCTTGAAGTAGTCATCTTGGTCAACTTCTTCAAACTGTCTATAAAATTCTTGTTTGAACTTATTAAACTTAAATTTTATTTCTTGTTCTTTCATGAAATTTAGAATTATTCTGGAATAATTGTCATTATACTTTGGCTTTAACACCTTCAACCCATTTTCGTATGTGGTAAGATTTATAGGAAGCCCAAGCTTTGCAAACTGCTCAATAGCCTTCAAAAAGTTACTTGAAGAAATCAATGTGGTTCCAAATCCTTGAGCTGACACGAGATATCTATTATAGTCAGCAAATAAATCTTGAGTAGTGATCATGGAAGAACTCTTAACAAGTTTGAAGTTTATGAGATATTCACTCATGTGACGTGCTAGCTCTTCATTATAGAACCTTGAATTCTCCAGAATAGTTAAAGGAGTCAACTTTTGGCTAGCAACTTTGGGTTTGATCAATTTATTGAAAGAGCTAGACAATTTAAGAAGATCCTGTGCTTTATACATGAGTTGTTCAAGATCTTCTAACGAGGTACTTAATGTCATTTCATTCTGTTTTCGGGTCTGTTCACTTAGCAACTGAAGCCTATGGATCCCAATCTCTTTTATAACAGTCTCAGGTTGGCTATTAACTAGCTTAACTGCCCCTTTATTGATATTTCCTGTCTTTTGTAACTTATTCCATTGTTCTTCTTCTATCAACTTATCAAGAAGCTGTTTGAATTCAATGTCACCCAAGTTACGAAAGCTCAACTTTACATATTGGGAGTTTCCAGTGTAGGTTTCGGGACCTTCTAGTAAAAGATTTAAGTTATTTGACGGCACTTTGGAGTCGGACAATTTTGTAAGGAGGTCTGGCAGTATCGAAGATTTCAATTCAGTGCCACACATTTCACAATTCTTCATGGATGGGTGATTAATAAACGTACACTTCGGGCATTGGTCGTCTCTAATGGATTCATTAACTGCTTCTTGCTGTATTAGCAGCTCAAGATACTTCTTGGTGGGCCGTATGCCACAGCTGACGCATTTGGGAGGACTTTCCACGTTCAAGTCGTCAGTATGATTGTTGAAAGAACAGATCTTACACACCCAATCTATTCGTGTTTTAGACTCAGAGACTTTAGAAACCTCTTTAGAGAAGTAAACCTTAACCTTAGGAGACGACCTAAGAAACCCTTCAACTGCCTCTGTTTGTGTCACCACATCGAGATCCAATGCCATCGACATGTTTGTGTCTTCATCGTCCACATAAATAATCCGTCTGTTTGTAAGATAAAGTCTTCCCTTCTGACGGTTAACAATTTTAACTTTACCCTGGTATAGCCCCACGTTGTCCTTTATATAAACGATTTCCTCTGCATCCGCTAGAATCGGGCGCTTACTTCGGTTCACTAAAACTGGGTTCCAGATATCCAAATATGACATTCCCCAGCTAACAGTGCATTACCTGATTCGCAATCTCACCAGAGGTACCGGGGCGGCGGTGCGGCGGAGACGCCATTGTGGTGCCAGCTTCCCGCGCCTCCTGGCGGCAGCCACTCCTATCGCGATTTCATCCGCGAGACACCCAAATCACCCCGAAGGAACTACAAGTGATATGTCATTTTTATTCAAAAGAAATCCAAGAACTCCCCAAGAACTTATCCGAAATCTCAATGAGCAGATCTGGAAGATAGATCTTTCGAGTGATAACCACAAAAAGTACCAAGATGAATGTAGTCGATACTTAAATCAGATCAAAGTTATTCTTAATGGTGATGATGAACAAGAGCCACAACCAGATCAAATAAGCGCTTTGGCTCAGGAGATTTACTCGAGTGACTGTCTATACATTCTTATTTCCCACCTCCACAAATTGGATTTCGATAGTAGAAAGGCAGTTTCCACCTTGTTCTCGAACCTTCTTAGACGAAAGATTGGGTCCAAGTCCCCCACGGTGGAGTATATAATGAACCAAAAACCAGAGATTATCATATTATTGGTTAAGGGCCAAGAAGATCATGAAATAGGGTTGATTTGTGGGTCGATTATTAGGGATTGTATTAAATTTGAAACTATAAATGCATTCATTCTAGGCCAGCCCATTTTCTGGAACTACTTCAATTATGTTCAGAATGATATCTTTGAAATTGCAACAGATTCATTTTCTACTCTTTCTGATCTATTGACGACCCATAAGAAATTGGTCCTGGAATTTTTTACACTGAATTATGATCAGTTCACCCAAAATATTAATAAATTAACTCAGCTGAGAAACTATGTTGTAAAACGACAAAGTGTAAAGCTATTAAGTGAGTTGGTACTCTCGAGGTCTAATCAATATTTCTTAAATAAGTATTTTGATGATATTGTTAATTTAAAATTGATCATGATATTATTGAGTGACAAACTGAAAAATCTTCAAGTTGAAGCATTCCATATTTTTAAATTCTTTGTTGCTAAACCAAAAAAGTCCCAGAAGATATTGGATATCCTAATTAAAAACAAATCAAACTTCATTGAATTTTTAGATAAATTCGATTTGAGTAGCTTCAATGATCTGGTGTTGATTGATGAAAAAGAGTATGTTTTGGGAGAGATCAAACAACTCCCAGATATAGAAAGGGTATAGTCATGTAGAGGGATTAGAGGCATTAAAAAATTCAACATATTGTAGTCCAAATGTCAATCTAATTCCGTCTATAAATTTGCATAATTAATAATCTTTTGTCAAAGTAGACCAATTTTTAAAATCTTTTTCACCATATTGGATCTCTTCAATCCATTGCAATAATTGTTTAGTTAATTCACCAGAAGTTCCTGCCTTTACTGGAACTGCAATGTTTTCATCTCTAAAAGAAATATTAGAAATTGGAGAAACAATAGCAGCAGTACCAGAACCAAAAGCTTCAATTAATTTACCTTCTTCAGCAGCTTTCTTCACTTCGTGAATTGTAAATGATCTTTCACTAACAGTCCATTCATTAGGATCTAATTTTTCTCTACATAATTCCAAAATGGAGTCTCTAGTAACCCCTTCTAAAATGGTTCCATCCAATGGAGCAGTGACAATTTCTTTCTTACCGTCTTTGTCGAAAACGAAGAAAGCATTCATGGTACCAACTTCAGTGACGTAACCTTCTTCACCGAATAACCATAAGTTTTGTTGGTGACCTCTGGAAGCAGCTTCTCTTTGAGGTTTAATACAAGGAGCGTAGTTAGCACCTAATTTTCTGTTACCACTTCCACCTGGCCAAGCTCTAACGGCGTTTTCAGTGGCTTCTAAAGAAACTGGCTTGAATCCAGTCTTATAGTATGGTCCTACAGGAGAAGCAATGACGAAAATCAAGGCTCTGTCTGGAGTAGCTACACCCAAACTTGGAGTAGTACCAATCATAGTTGGTCTTAAGTACAAGGAGTAACCATGACCTTCAGGAATAAAGTCCTTCTCTACTTCAACATACTTAGCAATCAATTTGCTTAATTCTTCTTCATCAAAACGAGGTAAATCAATTCTTTCAGCAGATTTATTCATTCTGTCCATATTCTTATCAAGTCTGAATAATCTGGCATTACCATTAGTATCCTTATAAGCCTTTAACCCTTCAAACAATTCAAATGCATAATGAAGAACAACAGCACTAGGATCTAATTCTAACTTGTGGTATGGGTTAATCACAGGTTTTCCCCATCCTCCTTCAGCTGTCCATTCAATCTCCAAAATATGGTCAGTGAAGGTCTTACCAAACACCAACTGATCATTGGGTAATTTGGCTTTAGGAGTCTTGGTGGTATTAATGGTTAATTTGCTGGCGTCCAATGATGACATACTGAGATATCTTTTGGAAGTTCTCAAGCCTGTATTTATAATTTTGCTAAACATATTGAAAAATTTTTCCCGAGTTTTAATCAGAGCTTATGAGTCAAATGCGAATTGGTAGTTTTCCGGCTATCGAAGGCATTTACGACCGTTGGCCTGTATTTATACTTCTGCGGCCATTTGTCAGCCTATGACTCAAATTAACCTGAGTCACAGTGCTTGTAAGTTACAGGTAACTTGTGGTTTAACTTGTGGTTTATGGGTCGTACACGGCGTTCTCCACAATAATCCCCTCGAGCATCACCCGATTCTCCACTCTGGATTCTCCAGTTGCTATACGAACCGTTTGTCCGGGCTTTAAGTAGTGTCCATTGACCTTAAGTATACGGATCACCGCATCGTATATTGGCATGTTGTACTGCATGAGCACGTCGTTGGTCTGATCCAAAAACTCTCTCGTGACGTACTGGTGGTGCAGGTCCACTTTTCCCACCTGGAGGAGCTCCACCATGAGCCGGGAGTTGTTTAGGGTGGGAATATGGATGGTGTTATTGTAGAAATTCATTGGGGCCTGGAGGATCTCTGATTTGTTGCCGATAAAGTAGTCGTATTTGGAAGTGGTGGATGGTAACGCACACTCTAACTGTCCTGGGAACATGGTGTAGGTAGTAAAGAACTCATGGCTTAGCTCTATGTAGGACCCATCGAGGTTTGAGGACGGGAGGTGGGACGGTTTTAGTAGATATGCTCCATATGTGTGGTCTAGTGTGAAGAGATTTGGCATTTCGTAGTAGCTCAGCTTAAGAAACTCTTTTGGATTGGTGTGGAATGGGTTTATTTCACACTGTTCCATGAAAAATGGATCCATTCGATTATGCTTGGTGTGGTGTACGATTGGGTCTTGTGTTTTAGTACCAAACAACTTCTGTAATACCGTTTGTTTCTCTGGCACAAACTTGTCTGTGGCTGCCATCATGGACTTGGTTAGCCATAATGGGTGGCCTTCGGTGGAAAATATCCAGTTTTTGCCTGACATGGCGTTAGAATGTAAAAACAGGTGTTCGTCAAATAATAGATATAAATATTTTAGGGTTTCACTTAAAACGAATGTTTCCATCCGGTCTTGAAATTGGCCTGTTCGTATATCTTGTAGACCCTTGAATCCACACGGAGCCATGAATTTGGTCTGGAATAGCCTTAAAACTCTTTCACCAATATGAAGATACATGGGGTCTCTTGTGGCTCTGTATAAATAGTATGTGGACTCAATAAACTCAGGCCTCAATGGGTACCATTCAAGCCCTATGACCTCCTCTCTGGTTTCGATCTTTTCTTCGGGTAATAGACAGTTCCAACGCTCTGGTATCAGCTCGAAGTAGTCCCAAAGCTTTAGAAATACCATATGGGTTCCAATTGCATCAGTGACTCGTCCAGCTAGAACTTGAACTCCTGTCCAAAAAGCTGATAACAGGTCTATCCAGATGGTTGCATCTAGTCCTTCTTTTGTGCCTATGTTAGCAAATATTAAGGAGCTGAACTTTTCTGTTGTTCCTTTTGCCAGGTGAACCATCAATGCTTTATACGACTTCTTGAATATGTCAAGCATCGTTTGATCATCGAAGAGAATGGAGCCTTTCATACAATATTCATAAAAGGAGTCAATTGATGCTCCTATTCCAGTTATGGCGTCCATCCAGTTTCCCGTTAATGGTGATAGGGTCATTGGTAGTAAGTCAAGCTCCAGTCTTGAGTTCCAGATCTTATAAAACATTTGTTTAGTATAATATTCGAATTGTGGATCGCCTGTTAGTTTAGACAAAAGAGTCATTTCAAGCATTGGTGTTCCTACTCCTGCGGTGCAAGTCTCTTGTTGGAGTTTATACGGCACTGCTTTCACTCCTTTCTTCAAGTTTATTCTAGGTACTGGCCAAGTAGAGGTCTTAAATGTGGGAATTAGCCTCTTCCCCAAATCATAGGCAAGATCAAGAAGAAACCCATCATAAGACGTAGAGATTTCTTGGAATCTGGGGGATTTGATTATAGAATTATCTGAAAGCATTATATGCGTGGAAAGAAGACCCCCCAACAGTCTTATAGTGGTTTCAAATACCTGAATTATCACATCTTTATCGAAAAAGTCTTTCTGTGGCTTTAAGTAGTCTAACGCAAATTGCAAGTGATCCCACTTTTCAAGAAGAATTAACGTGTCAAGGTTGTCCACTAATGTAGCACTGACATTACCTAACGCATCATTCCGTACCACATCACTGGGATCATTGAAATCTCTTCCATATGGCACACAACTAATGGGCTTGATCTCGTCTTCTGGGAACCCATACTTCATATATGAATCGAATGCGTGGTCAAATAAATGGGCCGTCTCATCTCTTAGGCTTAGCACATGATCTGGAGTAAACAGCGAATTGAACGCTATTACATTGGTTATAAATGCCCAAATGATAAAAACGTACATACGTAAACTGAGATTGAGATTTCGCATTAGATGAATGAGCATAGCTGATAAGAGGTTTGGCAGTAATATTTTTGTCAAGGCATTGGTTGGGTAACATGTAGTGATATTCGTATAGAGAGGTAGTCGCTGATTAAAATAGTATAAATAAATTAAATTCAGAGGTAAATCTAGTCTAAATCATATTGCTGCAAAATGTGAACGTTGCAAAAATTATATAATGAGAGCTTCCTTTTGCTTTCTCTTCTCATCTCTTCTACTAAGATACCATACGACAAACGTGAGAGCCAAACCCAATGCCGACAAACATGCTGTGTATGTAAACCCAATAAAATAAACTGGTTGGTCTTTTGTGTTCCATACTAAAATGGGTACCCAGGCTCCAGTAACGTAAGCAGCAGTATTTGTGACAACCACAAGAAAGTTTCTTTTCATATCATCATGCAACATTAGTCTGTTGATCCAACTGAATATAAATGGTTGTCCCCAGGTAGTCGGAATCCCCACAAGGAAATAACTGACCCAGTGAAGACCTCTAGGAATATTCCAGGCACTAAGAAAACTACAACCAAGAATCACCAAAATAAAGAATAATCCCACAAAAATATGATTTTGCCTTCCTCCCACAAAATTGTGATAAATTGAGAATATGAAAGTCAAAACAATACCAACGGCGGTAACGTATGAAGGAAATGTATTGTATTTTTCTGGTCCCAACTCCAATCCATACTTAATCCAAGTTTGGAAAGTTGGCTGCGAATTTGCAGCACAACTGTTATTATAACATAAGAACAAGAAAGGAAATACGTATATGTGCCAAGTGTTAAAGAACAGTTTGATTTTGGTCCAAGTATACTTTTCTCTGGTATTCAATTGAGCACCTATCCTCTTTCTTCTTTCTAACCCAATTAGCTTATCTTCTTCCGTAAAATACCACACATCAGTGGTAGAAGGAGTATTGGGGTCGGTGAAAATGGTATAAATTCCAATGGGAAAAGATATAATGGCATCAAACACAAACATCCACTTAAAAGGAGGTAAACTGGACTCACTAAACCTTCTAATAATAGCCAATTGTAAAGGCCCAGATATTAAAGATGCTACATTACCAGATATTGCAAATAAGGCAGAACGACTACTAACTTCATTAGGAGCGTAATTGGACCCCAAAAGGTACTCTAGACCAGGAAAGTAGCCGGATTCCAATAGCCCCAACAAGAATCTTAAAGCATAGAACCCTTTGATTGATTTACAGGTGATAAGAAGTAATGTCAAAATTGCCCAAGAAATTTCCAATGCTCCCAAATAATATCTGGCAGAGATTCTATGGAGAATCAAATTCAGGGGGATCTGACCTATGATATACCCAACCGTCCATAAAGTTATGGCGTAATTATACTGGTTACTTGTCATATTATAGTATTCAGACATTCCATTTACATAAGCAGTGGTAATATTAGACTGATTCAAGTTTTTAATAAAGTACCCAAGCATCGAAGAACTCAACAAGAAGAAATCAAGCTTTAACATATACTTTTGTTCTTTTGGATGTTTGTCAGCAGCATCCCAGAAGAAACTCTTAATTTTAAACCACTTAGAATTCTTTCTGTAGTTTATTTCATATTCAGATAATTCTTCACTCAAATCAATATATGAAGTTATTTGAGTAACCTTCACATCTTCTACTCTTTTCATAGTTTCAATCAGGTCTTGTATCAGACTTTGACTGTCTACTGGAGTATTTCTGATTTCTGATTCACTCATGGATCTGATCTGATGATCTTGTCCTGTGAACCAACCTTATATATAGTTATCGTGTGGCTGCAAAATTATGGATGTGGCTGCAAATGTGGCTCCTGAATAAAATTAAACAGATAAGCACCTCATTTAGCAAGGGTGTGGATGCTTTGCATAATGTCTTAGTAATGTGTGGATCAGGTGTGGTTGGAAAGGGGTTGATCTTCGGTTATACTTGAAATTTAGGGGAAGTGGCGTAGAAACCCGGTGTTTGGAGGGTCTATTCCCCGAAATCATCATCCTGTTGATCTGGCAACAACACTTTTGTTGTGTATTTCACACACGTTGTGTTTCTGTGGCTGCTGGTTGACCTTCATGGTTAGAAGTACCAAGAAAGGGAACCCTTTTAGGCAGTATTTGTAACACTCTTCTTTTTATTAGAGCACTATACCTTTTATACTCTCTAAAGTAAAGATGAATTCTTTATATAGGAGAAACGTAATACTTCACTAGAGTCAAATACTTTGAGTAACCATACATTACTATAAAATCAACTAATTCAATGGAAGACCTAAAGTTTCTCTTTGAGACTTGGAATCCTTGTCAAAGAATGGAATCTCAGCTAAAGAAGTAACTCTGGTTCCGTGTCTAGGTTCATTTCCTTCATGGTCCCAAACGGCATTGTGTTGACTGATTCTGTTGTCCCATAAAGCGGATGTACCACCCTCTTCGGATCTCCAGTTGAATCTAACTTGGATATCTTGATTCTTTTCAAAGATTCCAAAGAGGTATTCTAAAATAGCTTCTGATTCCTTTGGTTCTAACCCAACAATCCTAACAGTCATACTTCTATTGACAAAAAGGGATTTCCAACCGGTGGCAGGGTGAGTTCTAACAAGTGGGTGTTCTCTCTCAATAAATTTAGGACCATCTAATGGGTTTTCCCTATCCAAATATCTATGAGCAGATCTATAAATAGCAGTTTTACCATCTAAAAATTTCTGAAAAGCTGGTGAAAGTTTATCATAAGCTCCATATCCAGAAGCCCATAATGTATCACCACCAACATCAGGAATTGAGTCCAAATGTAAGTGAGTGATACCGGCTGGTTGAAATTCATGAACCAAATCAGTGTGCCAGACTGAATTACCGTTGAACTGAGCTTTTTTGAAGGTTAATGGCAATCCTTGATTAGCAATAAGATAATCTTGCCAAATGGTACTAATTCCATTCAAATCGTTTCCATTAACATCATTTGGAACTCTAATAACTTGGGGATGAACTTCTAATTGACCCCAGTATTGACCAAGTTCCCTTTGTTTTTGAGGAGACAAGTCCTGATTTCTAAAGAACACAACGACTCTTTCAGCAATAAGAAGAGCCAATTCATCTTTTTGCTTATCATTCAATTCAGAAAGCTGTAAGCCGATAATTTCTGTACCAATATGCTTGGTCAAATGTCTAACTTCTTTTGCAGCTCCAAATAAAGCTTTCTTTTCTGGGTCTGCATTCTTTCCTCTTTCAATGTAAGGGTACTCGGTATTTCTAATAGCATAAGCTTCATCCAAATACTTTGGGATTTCAGCTATGTTTGGGATAACTGGGTATCCTTTCGATAAATCAATGCCATACTTGTCGAATCTCTTTTTAGTAGCAGGTGGTAATTTTTCAGCCCAATTTACAAGTTTATTTGAATTTGGGTTTTTGAATGGGGTGAACCCAATTCTAGTTTGAGCAAGTTGGTGAACTGTTTTATCAATTTCGGTTGGAACTGGAGCCATATTGTTAATATTGAAGAAACCAGGAAATTTGCAGCCATTTTATAAAGTGCGAGAGAAGCCACAGCCATAGTTAGGAGCCATAAAAATGTGACAAATATGGAAGCCATAGTTGGCATAATTAACAGATTTTGATCTACTGTGGCCTATTGTTGTGTAACTTTGATAAGAAGTGCTTACTAATATATATTTATTCGGTGTGGAGGAGGTTCTTCTCCTGAAGATATTCGATCCACTCATCAATTATCACGGGCCATGAAGCCATATCATCATAGTCTTTCAAATTCACAGGATCTGGTATTATCACCTCCTTCATGAATTCCCAAAACATAAGGTAGCTATCTTTGTTGATTGGTTTGGCCACTTCTTCTATGAACTTGTACCATTGGCTCAATCTTTCCAACACTTCGTCTTCAAGATTGATATGACTGAAAAGTAATTTCCAGTAATCAATTAGCACATCATAGCTAACTGATCTTTGTGACCGGGTCTCCAATAGGAAATCAAAAGTGAATTCGTATAATTTGTCAAAATTTTCATAATCTTTCATCAAGCGAGATAAATTATCAATATATTCTTTCATCTGGGGGACCGTACTAACCTCCACATCATTCCAATTGTGTAAGAATTTATCCTTGGAGAAGTTCCCCATACTTTCACTTTCAAGAAAGTAACTCAAAACAAGAGCTCTGATATCTTCTGGTTCTATTTGCAAAGCACTTAGGTATTCCAAGGTTCCATCTATTCCTATGAAATCGTCAGTTTCCTGGTACTCTTCGAAAATCTTCACAAGCTTGCTATTAACCTTCTTCCCAAGGTATTCATTCACAGCTCGATGGAGATTATACGACGATTTTTGGAGATACTTCTGGGCCGTAGGTTTGGTGACCCCAGTGATCTCCATGAACTCTTTGAGAATCTCTTTATCCATATGGTGTATCGATGGTTTGTGGTCGTTTGTGGATGTGCTTTTCTGTTTGTGTATTTGACGTGTATCTATGATGTTAGGAACTAAGATTCTAACTTTTTGGCCAGAAAGGTGGTTTTCTCCTGGTATTCTAGCAAGATTTGTCGCGGATTGGGCAGAGAAGTCCGGTACAGGACGGCGACTTCTCGCCAACGCGCCGCCGGGTTCTGCCCAGCTCTCGGTAGCTCTTCTCGAGCACCGCGCGTTTGTATTTACTATTATGAATCAAGCACTCAGGCAGTTGATTCCCCAAATCCTTCCCACTCCAAGCCTCGAAGATATAGATGGAGGTGATTTGGAAAATGATATGTCAATTCTACTTCATTGGCTAAACGCTAGCGCTGTTTCGGAGCCTACACAACGAGAGAAATTGGCCATGAAACTGATTTTAAAAGACGACTTAAACCAGTACCAGTTTATAAAACTATTGAACAATTCCATTAACAACAAGTTGAACAACCAAGTATGGCCCGAGGATATCAGTGAGCTTCTTGGTCAGTTGATCAAAGTGAACCTGGAATATGACAAGATCATTTCTTTTCTCCATATAAGTGTTGTAGAAGGGTTGAATGTTTATCATAGTAATTTGAATAATAACTTCAAATTGGTGTTAAATAGCCACCAAAAAGGCCTTTATGAGTTCTTCAATATTAATTTCCTTAAATTCAGAACCTACAATTCTTCTTTTTTGACTCAAACCTTGAAATTTTTTGCTTCAATTGACTATACAAGTGAAATAAACCAAATTCTTATAAAAATCTTAATGCAGCAGATAAGAATTCATATCAATCTGAATTTCAAGCAAGTATGGGATGTACCTATCCTTGAAGATCTAACTACTTTCGTACAGTTTGATATTTTTCCCAATATACAATCAATGTTGAAGATTATGGAGTTAGATATTAATCTCAATGACTTGATCAGAATTGGATATAACGAGCTAATAAGTTTACGGATCAACGAAATTTACAGGATTGTGTTGAACTACCCCACCAGTGAAATTTCTCTTATTGAATTGAACAAGTGCTTAAATTTTCCAACTGACCTTGACCAAACTATTCAGTTCCACCAGAGAAATAAATTGGTAGATAATTTTTCAATCAACGTGGAAACGAGCCTATTAAATTCAGGTATAAACACAATTCATTTGATTCAAAATTACATAAAAATTGTCAAACTGTTCCTCATAATAGACCCCAAAGGTGTTCTATTAGACAGAGTAATCAGACCTATAAGGAAGTATTTAAAGACCAGAGATGATATCATTAATAAATTGGTGTTAGGTTTGTTAGATAAAGTGCCTGAGTTGAAGGAATTGGCATCAGAATTATACAACACAGAAAGAACTGTCAAGTTCACGAAGAACTTTGATGATCTTAACGATTTAAACTGGGTTCCCGACCCAATAGATGCTCTTCCAGATTTCAAGAAGTTCAAGATAAACGACATAGTTCAGTCACTCATCTCAATGTTTGAGTCCAGAGATGTTTTCATTATAGAGTTCACCAAGCTTTTTGGTAATAAATTAATCACAAACGAACAAGACCTCAATGGAATACTAAATATCATTAACTTGTTAAAGGTGAGATTTGGAAGAAATGAGTTTTTTAACTTGGATATCATGATTAATGATTTCATCCACTCTTCATCTAATAACTGGACGTATAAAGATTTGAATATGAAGTGCTTGATTTTGTCCCAATTGTATTGGAGTGATATACTTGAAGAGCCTCAATTCAAACTTCATCCCAAGATTCTCAAAGTATTCGAATCTTACAATGAATCACAGTATAAGCCAAATAATTTCAATCGATACCTCAAAGTCATACCCAATTTCGGAACTATAAAATTGAATGTACTAGGAAAAGTACACGAGGTTTCTCTTGATAAGGCTTCAGTGATAATGATGTTTGAAGATACAGAAGAAGTAAAACTTTCGATGATCTGTGAAGTTTTAGAAATGACAGAGTATTTGGCAGGCCAATGCTTGGAGTATTGGATGAACGCAGGAGCTTTACTTAAGCTTGGAGATACATATGTAAGTAATGATTAATAAATAGAATTCTCCTAGATCAAACTAATACATTTATTATACATACTATCCATTGATGTCATTAACAGATTTGGTTATATCAACCCCACTAACCTTTTGTTGGTAGTTATTGGTGGGCTGCCATTTTCTAGTGGACTTAATTTCATCCATTGCATAACCTGGGATTCTGATATTCCAGTTCTTTTCCAAATGTAATTGGACATCTCTAACATCAATGCTTTCAACTTTTCTATGTTTGGCTAGTCTACAGGCAAAACCTGTCACAGAAGTAATAAATTCGTCTGCCAAATCTAATAAAAGTTCTTCAACATCTCCATCAATAACAGTTTTACCATCACCTTGGTCAGCCCCAATGGTTTGAACTAATTCGTTCAACTTTCTTTTGGTAAGAACTCTTCCTCCATTATCTGGAATTTGGGCATTTCCCAGCTGATTAATTTCGTAACTTGGAAGTTTAACTATGGCAGGTGATCCTAAAAACGATCCAATTCCATTTGCAACTCCTCCACTGAGAGTTGGTCTTGAGACGTTACTTGGTTTCATAGTAACAGGGGCGGGTGGTCTTACGTTAATTGTCGTAGAAATTGGCATAGAAGGAGCACTTGGTTTGGTAATTCCTTGTAAATTAACGTTTGAATTCACTCTTGCAGGAGAAGCAGAAGAAGAATTTTGTTGGACAGGTGGTGAAGTGGATTTTTTGTCCTCTGGTTTTATTTGTGCCGCTGCTGCTGCTTGTGATTCTTGAAGCTGTTGTGGTTGTGGAACCGCCTGCGCTGGGGCTGACTGTTGTGATTGCTGTACTTGTTGTTGAGATAACTGTGCTGGTGCAGCAGGTGCAACTGTCTGTCCCCCTGCTTGTGTGGCAGGACTGGCTATACCTGTTTGTGGCTTTTTCTTAGCTTGTTCAATTAACTGAGCTTTCATATAGAATGCAAACTTCTGGTATCTAGTGTGCTTACCTCTTAACTCTGCCAATTGTCTGTCTACCTGAGCAATTTCCTCTTGTGATCCAAGAGTAGCTTTAGAAGCTTCCATTTGTTGAATTTTCCTCTCGTACTCTTCAATACGAGTCTTGACGGAGTTGAAATTCTCCACAGTTATGGAACTAGCAGGAAGGGAAGGTCCCCCTCTTCCAGCTGCTGCTCCAGAACTACCTGGAGTTCCTGTGGTTCCCATTTGTGACATTCCAGAATTTGAAATACTAGGTGACATCTGGGATGACATAAGAGATTGATCTTGTCCCATTGGTTGTGACACCGGTTGCTGCATTTGAGGACTTTGCTGAGAATTAAGTGGTGTCTGGGCCTGTGGTTGTCCCATTTGGTTTGACTGACCTTGCTGTCCTCCTCCTTGTCTCATTTTTGCCTTTTGTTGAGCCTGGTAATTGAGCAAGATTTGTTTAATGCTCTCAGCTTTTGTGTAATGCTGTTGAGCTTTTTGAGTATTGGCACCAGCAGCTTTCGCCATCGCAATCTCATTCTTTAGCGCTTGCACGAGCTGTGTTGCTTGTTGAGGCTGAAGATTGATTGGACGCCTTTGTTGGTTGTTCATACTTAATTTATTGACTTTCAGGAGAATTGAAATATATCGCGAAAATCCGGGTAACGGCTGGTTTGGCTGCAATTTTTATGCTTAGAGGATGGGTAGAAAGAAAGTAGGTAAATCAGGTAAATGATCGAGTCTATAACGTATATTCTATAAAGCAAAACACCGTTCTATGTTCTGGTCATTGTTTCCAAACCAATGAGGCATTTTTATGACGGTGAAAGAAGTTATAATGAATAATATCATTATACTAATGTTATAACCCGTGTCTAAAGCAGCTGCCACTATGTAGTTATAGTTCTTCCATAGATCATGACGATAGTTGAATATGTAGTACATGGATATGGATCCTCCAAGAAACTTCGAAAGCCCACCGGTTGAAATGTTTCCGTAGAACTTGCTCATACTGGAGAAGAAAACCGTAGTATTAAATAAATTAAAACGACCATTTGGATACTTCTTATGGAGTAGGTAGAGTATAATGGGGGCAACAAGACCCAAAAGGAACCCTAAAGGAAGATATGAGTAGTTTTCAAAAAGCCTACTAGGTCCGAGAACCACATATTGGATGGCATTAGTATGAACGGATTCTATATCTTGGCCCGTCCATTGATGGAGTGAATCCTTCAACTCTCCCGTCAAGAATGGTCTCTTTGTTCCAAGGACCCACCTCAATGCAATGTAATTTATGGGGATTCCTATGACTTCCCCAAATATTTGAGCTAGAAACACAGATTTTGGAGGAAGGTGAATATAAAATCCTAATTTGAGACATTCAAGGTGATATTGGGCTCTATACCATGCATCCCCGGCAATGGATGCAAATATAGACCCACTGGCCGGATGAACGTCTTTTGATTGTACCAAATACCCATAAAAAAGTTCATTAAAAGTACCAATTGGAAGCTGGAAATTAGACAAGGCATACAACCAGCTCAATGGGGTGACAATTAAACACCCCAACACCAAGGCTACGATACAACACCACCATGGCATGAACATATGGCCACTTGCAAAAATCAATAAAAGTGTACCAAATGACAATACAAACATGAAAATATACCAATTTCTAGGAACGGTGGAATAGTTTTTAGCCAAGGTATTGAGTCTATCGGTGTGGGACGTACCAAACTTGATGTTCTTAAGAGATTTGGCAAGCTTTTCGTAACCAAAAAGCACCACCCACACGATTCCTGAAATATAAGCAGCATAATCGAAAAATACATTCCAAACTCTTTGAGCTCCAAGTTTAGCAGGACCTAATTCAAGGTAAGCTGTTTCATTGAACTTTAAATCGGGCGTAAGTAATTTGCTGGTAGGATACTTGGTCCCAGTTTCGGTGAATATCAGATTCGACATTAGACCAAAGCTAGGAATAATATCTCCAAATTTGACAAACGGGATCAAAATCCAGCAAGACAATACAAAAGCCACAAATTGGATTACCTGAATCCAATAGGGATATATCATAATGGTGGAGGTAATATTGGACCAATCAAAGGTGAAATTTAAAACTCCCATACCTCCTAATCCACTCCCAATAAAATTAACCACTTTATTATATGGGGCAAAGTAACATAATAATGCAACACTAGAGGACATTGGAAATATGAATTCAGGGAAAAATTGCCAGATCATTGTGAAAACAAGAACATATGTAAGAATTTTTATCTGTTTCTTTCCAGTACTTGTATGACTTTTCCCTTGAGCTTGTAAAATCGTGGTTTGCATGAGAGCTTGAGGCCATATGTACTCTGGATCATATAGTAGTAAGTCTTTACAAATAGACGCATAGGCGTATCCAATAAATACGATTGCAAACATGAAAGGTATGGCAATATATGGACTTTCTGTATGACCAAAGTGTAAATCAGCCACCGCCAAAGCATTTGTAGCCAAATTCCCAGTAGCTCCACTATTTGCAGTAATTGTGATCAACGCTGTTTCTTTAACGGACCATGGACCTGGATTCAAATTGAATTTTAGCACTTTAAGGTCTATAATCTTACATGGAAGTCTTTTGGCTAATATATTTCCAAGATAATGGGAGGCAAATTGGACAAAAAAGATCGAATAATCAGCAGATGTGGTTCGGAATGAATTCATAGTACCAATGAATGCCCCTGGAGCTATGAAAAGTATCGAAAGAACAAAATATCTGAATGTAAAAACAGGAATAGTTGGATCATCAGTAAGCGGCACCAGTTCACGTACAATTTTAGGAAGAATCATCACATCATCGTCCACCAAAAAATCGCTGGAAGCGCTATCCGTAGTGCGTTCCTCAGGTTCCTCTGGAGGTGGCTTGATAGGCTCTGGTGTTTTCCCAACGGCCTGTTCAGGAGCCCGAACCATTTGAGATAAGAACTGAAAATCCGCATACGCTTTAAAGAGAACGCACGACCCGAATTTAGTGGTACACAGGCCAAAAAGGCTTTAGGAAGAAGCTAGAGGTGAAAAATCTCTATTGTGATTGGATCAAAGCCAACCCTTGCAGTTTGGAGCAGCTTCTTGGTGTTTGGTACACAAAATATGCAATTCTATTATCTATAAATATCTATGCGGTAATGATAGCTTCTATAACTTCAATGATTTCTGATGACTTAGCGCCATATTCCTTATCTTGAGCTCCTGAAAGCTTATAGTCCAAAACCTGGTCTAGAATTTCTCTTAAATTCTTGATCAACACGGCATTTTTGCACCAAGTTCTGATGCTAATCCAGTTATCGATTATAATACCTGGAGACACTCTTCCACCTCTTAAGTTAAGGTCGTAAGCGATTTCTCCTCCAAAAAGAAGTACGGCAGTCACCGTGGACGGTGTGATGTCGTTTATGAAGTGCTTGGTGGTCTCATAAGATGATCCGTATACCACAAAAGGAGGTTTTTGTTGAAGTTGAGTAACCTGCGGTGTATTTACATTCATATCGTAACCTTCGGATTCGATTTGTGACCTTTTATCGAAGAATGTTGAAGATGGGTGGATGAAAACTCGTTTCGGAACATAGTCAATGAATTTGTTTTGTACTTGCGGTTTAGTGTCGGTGTTATTTGCTGGTAAATCATTATCTCTACGATTCCACCTTTCCTGTCTTTGTCTATACTTCTCTTGGGCCAATCTCTTTTTCTGCTTCATTCTGGCTAAATCTACATCCTCGTGTTCAACAAAGTACTTAATAAGTTTTTCATCTGGGTTAACTTCTATGGCTCCTGAACTGGTGGCAGCATATTTTGTATCTGGATAACGAACTTTAGAAACATTTGGATAATATGCTGCTGTAATTATGGCTTTAAGAATCTTCATGTTGTTACTATTCCTATCAAGATCTTTCATTCCAAAGTTCAAATCTTTCACTATTCCTTCGTACTGGCTAGCTGTTGCAAGAATATCTTTAACCACCAAATAACTCATGTAATTCTCAGACAAGAATTTATTCTTATTTTTACTGTTGATGTAAGCCGTAACAATGTTCAAACATCCTATGGAATCACCATGGCCCTGTGAATACTTACTTAGGGTCTTTTTGATGGCATCTCTTTCATCCCAATTTTTAACAAATGGACTTCCAATCGTTTTGATGGCTGCAAAAAGCAAAGCTCGATCCAAACATCCAAATATACAACTAAGAATTAATAGCTTGGCATTACAAAGATCTGTTGGAATGAAAGAAAGGTACTTACCAAGATTTGTTAGTTTAGACAGCTCATCCAAAGCACCCATTCTCTTCAAAGTGATCTCAGAATTGGTGATATTGTCTTCACTTGGGGGATCAATTCCGTTGGTTAGAAATTGAGCTACATCATTAATCCCCATTGACTTAATAATCAAAAATAAATTATCAAGATTTGTTCTTTTTATCTCTGGAACAGGATGCAGAGCCATTGTCTCAAAGGTTTCTTCAGTATACAAATGATAACATGTACCATTTTGAATTCTACCACTTCTTCCCCTTCTTTGCATGGCTTCTGCTCTTGAACAAAAAGATTCTACCAATTTAGTCGTCTTTGTTGAAGAATTATACTGAATACTTTTAACCTTTCCTGTATCTATCACTACTGTACAATCAGGAATTGTGATGGAAGTTTCTGCAATGTTAGTTGAAATGATTACTTTGAGACAATTATATTTGTCGAAAACTTTTGCTTGATTTTTAGAACTCAAAGCAGAATGTAAGGGTAATACTGCAATTTTTTCGCCTTGATCCTCGAAGTAGTTGGTCATTTTCCTACTCAATTGGTTAATTTCATAGATACCCGGCATAAAAACCAAGATGGAACCATTTTGGTTCCTCAAATTATGAACCAACTTTACTATTAACTCATAATTAATGTTTCCCAATTTAAAAAAATTAGAATTAGCATCTGGAGTTGTCAAACGGCCATTCACTTCAATCTCAAAGTCAACCATATCCAAAACATCTTCCAAGTAGACATCTTTAATGGGAAATGTACGACCTTCTATGTGAAGGTGTGGTAAATTCATATTGAAAAACTTGTTAAACACTGATTTTTCAATGGTAGCAGACATTAATATGATTTTTAAATGTGGAAAATGACAAAGTTTATCCTTTAATAACATCATCAAGAAATCAGAATCCACCGACCTTTCATGAACTTCATCAATAACAATACAACTTATGGAATTTAGAAAATTATCAGTAGACTGGAGTAAACGTAACAAAACCCCCGTAGTCACAAACGTAATTCTTGTAAGATCACTTACTTTCAGCTCTCCTCTTATTATGTACCCAACTTCTTTGCCTACAGTATCAAGTCTTTCACTACTAACTCTATCGGCCAATCCAAGAGCGGAAATTCTTCTAGGTTGAGTGATAAAAATCTGGGATTCGAAGTCTTTCTGACCACAGTAATTATCCAATATGAATTGTACAACTTGGGTGGATTTTCCTGATCCAGTTTCTCCCGTAATAAGAACAATTTGGTTTGAGTCTATAATATCTAGGATATCTGTTTTTTTACCCCAGGCTGGAAGTTTGGATCTTTGTTGGATAAGATCTTCGTACTTGCTGGTTGAAGTTCTACTTGAATAATGAGCGGACAGCTTGTGTGAGTTCAATTTGTTTCGGTGATTTCTTTTGACAGCAACAGCATTTGTTACCACCTTGGCACTAATGACTCCATGGTCCGCTAATTTCCCTGGGTTATCAATTAAATTCTTGTGTTCTTGGTCTATGAAATCAATTATGGTATAGATATATTCTGTTCCAACGTATTTGTTTTCATATACATATTCAATGATCTTTTTGGTTATAGAAATCTTCACATATCCTGGTAAATCACTTAATACACTGATTCCCACAAGATCTTTAGGATAGTCGGGCGATCTGAAAAGCTTCAATTTGATACTGGTACCAAAGGTAATGGAATTGTCGTGCTTTGAGAATTTACACCCCATGGCTTTCAAAGAATCTAACTCTTGTTGCCAAGTATCTACAGGGTTTCCCAAATCTATATCTTCAATATAGTATAATGATTTTGGTATCAATCCTTGACATAACTCGACAAGGACCTGCTCTGGGCTTTCACTCTTGGCCGATAAGATATCATCTGCATTGAATCCTGAATTCTTAAAGAAAGTCAACTTCTTTTCTGCTTCTAAATCATTAGCTATTTTGACTTGAGTAGCACTATGATCATTGGATTTTATGAAGTACCCTGGTAAATCATCCTCGGGCACATAGAAGAGAAGGAACTCCAATACAGATGTTAAGCTGGTGGTATAATCAATGGCTTCATTGACATGGTACAGCTTAAATCCTAACTTTGTAAGAAATTCAACCAACTTATCACGATAATCTGATGCCACTTCAGGCAGTTTTGTTGACCAATCTATAAAGTACTTAACAAGACTTTCTATTCTTCCTCTAAGCTGTACATCTATGTCGAATATTGGGGATTCATCCCATACTTTTTTCCCGAAACTTGGAGCTAGTTGTTCGAATTCCTGAATGCTCTCTAGAAGTTGATGTAACTCCCTGGTATTAGGTACAAAAGTGCTTTTTGTGGGGGCCAGCTTGGCTTGAAGTTTTAATTTCTCTCTCTTTTTCCTCTCCTGCTCCTTTCGTTCCTGTTCCTGGATGAAAGTCTGGAATGGCTGCTCACTATATATGAGATCGTGCTTTGTCTTGTCAGACTTGCTTAACTCCAATCTTTCGGTTTGGAGCTCGTCCCAATAGTCTCTGAATAGAATCGGCAACATGATTTTCAAATTCTTCCGGAAATTCAATCGGTAAAGTACATACGTAGCTGCTAAATGTTTGGACTCGTTGGCAGTTGGTTTTTCAAGTTTAGGATTATACGTAAGTTTGATAGTTTCTTTGGTCTTTGGATTCACAGACATAAGAACTATGGTGGTTAGATACCCATATGGATTGTGGTTACAGTTGATAAACGGTTTCATCCATTTCTGCTTCTGACAATGTTCATATAAGAGGGTTAGTGGGAGCTTTCCTGTCCAACCAAAATTCTCTCCCACCGCTATACCTCGTGTGGGCTTATCATCCTTACCTTCTGACTTCCCAGATGATTTGTCTTCAGTTTTACCATTCTTGGACGATTTTTTAGACCCTTTAGGCTCCGGAGACGATTCTTTGGCGTCTTTCACTTCTTTCTTCTTCTTAGCCATGAAAAATCTTACCGCGATAAGCTTAGAAGAGGTAAATGGATGTAAGAGGCACTACGGAGATGTGGCAACAGTGAGGATGTTAGGGTGTGAACGATGTGTAGTAGAGGATAGTTATTTGGCTTTATTCAATAGATTTAGAGCAACAGAAAACCCAAGAAACTAAAACTATAATAAAGCATGTCACGTGATTATATATCACGTGCTTTCTTTTGATTAAAACTATCAAAACTACACTGGCACCCGGCAGACACGGTCAATGGAGTCACCGATCCAGCAACTCAGTGGAACACAAAATTGATCACCGGTGATCGCCATATGACCTGGCTCGGCTATAGATGAATAGGCTTATGTAGATCCTTAATAAACTTTATATTATTTGACGGTCCACGTCCGGAGAAATACCGACATCATACAGTCTTGAAGCCCCAAACGAAGTGTGGTGGGCCATTCCCGCCACAGCTCCAACAGGATAGTCTTTCCTATCAAAATTCAACACCCAAAACTGTAAACTGTGAAATTCACACATTCGTCACAATTACCACAATCTGACACATGCGGATCAATATCTGATAAGGTTATGGATTAACCGTGGAAAGCCGAAAACCTAATGTGGAATCAACTGTGGATTTTGTATAAATCTTCGTATCACTGGTCTTTTGTGTAAATGGTGGGAATTTATAACCACAAATCCGACAGAGAAGATACTCAAACTACAAAAACTATTACCACAAACCCCAACCCACAGCACCCGTTAAGTCCCTGACAGCTGTCCAATGACCCCCAATGGATACCCGATCTCTCATTAAAGTTGAAATCACCCCTAACTACTTAAAACCTTATCATTCTCTAATCGGACAAAATCCGATACCAAAACCCGGGCCACTTACCACCCTAAAACCCACAACAATGGACCTAAATACGTCGATTATCGCCTTAGATAATTGGTTGTGCAAACAATAGACCAATGTATGGGTGGAAGGGTCTCCATTGTCGTAACAAACAATCAGGTGGTCGTAATCCGGCATACACCCACCAGACCTGTGTGAATCCAAGTTACATTTTTAGCAATATCGCCGAAGACTGCCAAAAAAAGAAACAGACTTCAAAGATAACTACGTTGGAATAAGTTGGTTATCATCCGAATAAATGATTTAGTTTACTAGTACAATCTGTTCCTGTTTAGCCAAGTTTGACAAATTTGGCAGATTTTTTGCAGAAACCACACCCACTGTAAATCCCCAATTTGACACATGATACGTCGGATTGAAATATTTTGAACTATGGTCTACCACAGTATAATATAGTTATACCACCAAATTACCCCAGTACTATAATTAACTATTATAAACCATAATTTAAGACCCTGGTCCAAGTTCTTATCTTATCTTGTAGCCAATGAAATTCGGCACTATTCTCATCCTATTTGGGATGGTGCCGTATGAAAAAAAAAAAATCAAAAAAACCCCCGAGTACATAAAATAAAGACAAATTTCTTAATATTGGAAATCAAAATACAAACCAAATAATGATTGGAATTACCAGTTTAAGAGAATATGATGGATTTATTCGTAGGAATTTATTAAAGATTAAATCACCAGTATTTAATACCATCTTTAAATTAAATGGATTATTTCCTCCCATCTTGAAGAAAAATTTACAGGAGTTGAATAACACCCGATTTTTACCCATAAATTGTGCAGTTGATGATTTAGAAATCTACCAAAATGACAATAATGAACAAATTTATGAACTTTTAAATAATCCCCAGTTTTCCCTGGCAAATTATAATGAAATAAATTATCAACCAGTTCACTCCCACCAGGAAGATTTTAAACCCCTGGACAGAAATTATGAATTTGATTTCAAGCCATCTCAGCCCATAAATATCACTAATGATATACATGAATTTGATGGAGGTTATAATTTTTATTTTGATGATTTTAAACCTCATTCAAGTAGTGTAGATTATTATTCAAGTTCTAATGAAAGTTATATAAGTCCATTAGATGATGAATATTATAAGAAAAGAGAAATTTTTGTTGACTTTGATTTACAAAGTGAAGCAACAGAATTTAGTGAAACTATTGAAGTACCAATCAAGAGAGAACCTATTGAATTTAGTTTTAATGAAGGTAAAAGAAAAGCATCATTTGAAGAAATTACTCCCAAAAAGATTAAAAGAGATGAAGATAGCAGGAAAGATACCAAATTTACTTGTGAATTTTGTGATGCTAAATTTAAGGTTAAAGGATATTTAACTAGACATTTAAAGAAACATCAAGCTTCAAAAGCTTTCACATGTCCATTTTATAATGAAGAAAAAGAATTTGGAGTAAAACATAAAGGTAATAAATGTCATCCAACCGGTGGATTTTCCAGAAGAGATACTTATAAAACCCATTTAAAAGCTTTACATTTTGTTTATCCTCCAGGTACTAGAAGTAGTGAAAGAAGTATGTTTGGAGGTAGATGTGGAGGATGTTTCCAATTCTTTGATAGTAATACAGAATGGATTGAAAACCACATTGAAAAAAATGCATGCACGGGTGTCAAAAAGTGATCACACTTGGTTTTAATGATAATGATTTGGGGTAGAGGGTTTGTATAATAGGTATAGAGATAAAAACAATGTAATGAACTCTGATGAAGTGTGGAGACACTGTGGCTGCCGTGGATCTTAATTATAACCGATCAAATTACAGATGGGCTCAAGCTGTCAGTGGTTGTCAGTGGTTTGGTCTTTTTGTCCCCAATATTCAGGTCTGGTAATCAGTCCAGTCTCTCCAATCACTCTCTCCTCTCTCTAGCTCCCCTTAAAATCCCCTCCTATCGTCAATTACTGATTTATAAAACCATTGTCTTAAGTCCAGAGTGATTGCAACCAAAAATAGCTCATTTAAACTTTTGGTTGCAATCCAGATATGGCTTAGGTAAGCAAATGCCTTTGGGGAGTGAAGGGGTTCAGGTGCTATAATAGGTGGTTAAGAGCAGTGGGCCGGCTATTGGGAAGCTATTTGATTCAATATCGGGGTTATCCCTTCGGGTTTGCTCGGTCCCACATTCAACCACATATTAAGTTATTTGACCACTAATTAAGTTACTTGACCACAAATTAAGTAATTTGACCACAAATCAAGTTAAATTACCCTTTCTTGATCCCCACCGGGTTTCTGAGTCGTATGGTTACCATAGTTTGTTATTTCCACCCGTACCTATGAACCACATAATTGGGCTGGCTTCCAAATTGGGAAGTCGACCACCAAATTTTTCGCCCATTCGCTCAGCAAATTATTCATTAATTAACCACTAATTAATAAAATGGCTTCATTAGAAAAATCTTTAGATGAAATTATCTCCTCTAAAAGAGGTACCAGAGCACCTTCTAAAGGTAAAGGTAAACCTGGTAAAGGTGGTAAAACTGGTAAAAATTTGATTCAAAAGAAGAAACCTATTTCTGCCAAAGTTGCCCAAATCAAGAAACAAAAGGTGTTGGATGCCACTTATGCTACTAAAGTAGTGGTGTATGGTTTACCAAGAGATATCTCCTTAGATGCTATTAAAGTATGTATACCTTCCGAGGTTTGTGTGTTGGGATAGATGATAGTAATAGTTTCATGGTTCCACGACAGTACTTTACTTATTCACGTGTAAGTGAAGTGTGTGACTTCACCTTTGGTGTTGAATGACCACAAAGAGACTGAAAGAAGGTGAAAGATCGTGCTAGATGACATTTAGGGCCGGGGTTTTATAACTGGGCCCTATTCATGGGATACACGGCGTTAATTGTCTATTAGCGTTTGTCTATTGGCTTCATACGGCTGTAGAACAGCACGTATGCTCTAAATGTTGCTGCTTAGAACCCAAGTCATCCTGGTGCATGACACCTGATTCAGTCTCGAATTGCATGTCGACGTGTTTATTCGACACGAGACGATTAATGATTTATGATTTATGATTTATGATTTATGATTTATGATTTATGACACTTTATGATCAATAATATTTATTATTGATTGTGACCTATGATATCCATTAATTCTCCTGATATCTTAGTTATGGTATCCATGATTAATTATGATATCTAAGATCGGTGTGATATTTATGATCAATCATGATTAATGACACGATATTTACGAATATTTATCGATACACTGGCTCATCATACATTTATGGTTTGGCTTGAATCCACAGTCTGGAGACTGAACAATGTCAGCGGGTTGACATTAGAGGATCAAGCTTCTAAAAGGTAAAGAAATCTAGGACTGGAGTCCGATGAGAGATTATCTGTTACATCCCATAAATTTCTGTGATTACCAGTTCTGTTGCTAGTTCTATTCCAACCCTTCCCATTCCTGTTCTCTAACTAACAAATTTAGCAATTTTTCCAAGCTCAAGTAGGTGGTGTTCACAACATTGCTTTATCTTACAACGAAAAAGGACAATTTAAAGGTATTGCTACCATTGTTTTCAAAAGTAGTTCTTCTGCTTCAAAAGCTGTTGAAAAATACAATGGTGCTCCAATTGATGGTGGTGCAACTAAATTAAAATTAGAATTAATTGTTGATCCAACCAAAAGACCTTTAAGTTCCAGAATCGGTGAAAAACCTGCTAGTTTAGCTTCAAGAATCAAGCCAGCTGTTGTTGGTAAAGCTAAACCAGGTAAACCAGGTAAACCAAAGACTGCTGCTCCTCAACCAAAGCCAAAGGCTAAAAAACCAGTTAAAAAGGCTCCAAAAAGAGAAAAGAAAACCGTTGAACAATTGGACCAAGAAATGGCTGACTATTTTGAATCCAACAATTAAAAGTATTTAGTATTTAGTTGAGTAGTATATAGTTGAATAGTATTGTAATAGTGTATTGTTTAAAGACCATTTAAACGTATTGCGACTTAAGTTACACTAAACCTTAGATCCAAGATCCGGGGAAATGGTTTCCTGTGTTATCGTACAATCATACTATTCCACTATTCACACTAAAGTTGGTACCCTTATCTTGTAGGTATCTACTGCCTCCTGTCTCTAAATCCATAAACTGTCATTATTCGCAGCCAATTTCTGTTCACCAAACGGCCTTTCCAACCGCCAATTTCCCACCAAAAAAACTCTACCCAGCTCTCCTAATAAGCCAGAATAATCAATTCCTCTTCAAAAATCATCTTCCAGTATTATCCAACTGCCTCAACTCTTCATGCACTTGCCCGCCATCTGGGAAAGTCCGTCCTCGCTTGTTTTATTTTCTCATTCTCGCTTATTTTTCACCTCCCAACCATAAAATCTCACAACATTTCATCTAAAAGCATGAGGAATATTGAATATATAATCACGGCAGAGTTCCACGTGGATAAGGGACCTTCCCTCATTCATCAATTTCCTACGCAACTTCCAGGGCTTGGAAATTTGATTTTTTTACCCGAATTGATGATTCCTGACCAGATTCATAAACGTCCAGAAGACTTTACGTTATTCCTTCTTTATAAAAACAGTAGTACGGGAGAGTTCCAGTATTTGAAAGACAAGCTTTGTGAGGCAGATCCTTACTTTCTTTATACGATCGTGAACAATGTTAAAGATGATAGTGTGAAAAGAGGTTCAGTGATTAAAGCACTTGGGATGATAACCAAATTGAGTTATTTTAAGAACTTTAAACCTTTGTTGCTCATTGCCCTTGATAAATACTTTACAAATAATAATGTGTCGATATTAGACCTGTTATATCATTCGTTAAACTCGAAAAATCTAGATGTTTATGGTAAAAATAGAGATTTATCGGTTATTAAGAAATTACTTATCACTTCCATATTGGACCTTCCAATCAATGATAAGATATACTATGACGAACAATTCAGGAACAAGCTCTTGGAGTTAGAAGATTTTAATAACGCTGACTTGTTTATAAGAAAAGACTTGGGTTATAACTCAATATTTTCTTTCGGAGGTATGAATATTCCTATAAGAATCCCCATGATAACTTTACCAGATTGTGTTGGGGACTACTTGAATCCAACAGACTTGAACTTCAAATCCAACTTAATTCAAATTTTAAGCTCAAAGTTGGCTACTGATTATTTGAATTATGATTTAACTATTTATGGTTTACAAACACCTTCAATAATTTTACTTATAAATGCCGTTTTAACTGGTAAAAGAATTTTGTTGCTAAGCTATGAAAATCTGTCGGGACACATTATTGATTTCGTGTTGACGATATTGAAAATTGTGTCTGGAGGAGGAATTTTGACTGGATTGGTCAGAAACTATAATGTTTTGCCGATTGTTGATGTTTCTAAGATTGAATTCATGGAACTCTGTGACTCCTTCTTAGCTGGTACAATCAACCCTTTCTTCAAGAACAATGATAAATTATGGGATGTTCTCTATGATTTGGACTCCAATGAAATCCATTTATCTAAGGAATTAGACCAGGGATTGAATATGGCCAATTTCCAAAACTCAATCATTAGTGAAGATGCTAAATTCTTATCAAGCTTACAGTTAAGTTTATTTAATTATAATGATGATTTAACGACTATTCAATTGATATTAAGAAGGCACATCAATGAAATTATAAGAATTTTGATAAGCTCCAAGAATTTCAACGAAACCGGTAGTTCGAAGAATATTTTACTTTTACAGGGTATTGGTTATCACTGGAATAATGATACCTCTAAATTAATAGAAGTCAGTTGTTATCAAGCTATTTTGAAGAGATTTAATTCTCTTCTATACAACCAAAAGTTTGAATATACTTTGAATTTGAGAAACTTAACCAATGAATTGAACTTAATGATAGATTTACACTATAACCTTCAAAAATTGAATAACTTATCCAACTTACAAGAAGAGAGGCTAATTTGGTTTAATATTTTGAAGTATTTGATTTCAGGTAAATCCCTAGAGATTTTCTTATTAATAACTTACTTGATTCCTCCAAGTAGCTCGAGTTCTTCCCAAAAAAGTAGTGTGCATGGTGGTAACTTGACGATATTCGATAAGAATAAAGGTATTGAATTGTTGATGTTAAACCTTTTCAATGCTGATAACCAAATCAAGAGTAACGTAATAATGATCTTACAAGAACTAAACGAGAACTTTTTGTGTGGATGGTGTTTAGGAAACTTCTTGAAAGGTAACGTAGTATACGAAATGGCATATGAAGAGTTGACAAGGGTTAGTGACATGAAGAACTAACGGCCCTTGATTATGTAAACTATGTATTATACTATATACAAACTAATTTTTAATCCCTATCAAAAAATTTAAACATAGTTAACCTGTCGCCGGGTTTACGACTATTATAACTGCTTCCAGCTCCAACATACTGATTTTGTCTCTTATATTCTCCGGACTCTTCGGCTTTCCCTGGATAATAGTAGTCATTATTGAACTCCTTAAACTCACTGTCTACCAACGCATCTGTTTGCTTACTGTGACGTCCCTGTTTGTAACTACTTGCACGTGTCTTCCCGTACCATGCCAATCCAATGGCCACAAATGACACAGCGGCAAACTTCTTTGTGAGTCCAGTTCTGGTTTCGTTAAAGATCATTTGGTGGTGTGATTAAAAATAATTGGTGCGAAACAGGTCAGATGAGGCAAGGAGAGCGGGAGGTGATTTGGGTGGAATAAGGCCGTTGGAGGGCGGTGACGTATCGAATACGACTTTTAATGGGTTTATTTACCTACTATGCTTTTTTCGGGAAAATTTGACCAAAGTTTGCATTTCTTAGTTGCATTCATCTATTTCTGTAAAATTCACATTTGCACCCAAAAAAAGAGTTTCTAAAAATTCTAAAAATTTATACCAACCAATGAATGAACCCATAAATACAACTATCCACACCACCACCAGCCTGGACCAGCTCCTACACCCATTTACACCAATAGCATCTCATTTGACTTCCTAAATAGGAACAGTGTGTGGTTCCGTCGCGCATCCGTCTCCACAAAACATGTGAATTATTACAACCGTGGATTTATTCGTGTTTTGTTTTCAAAAGTTTTCACCAAGACATGTCAGAAGTAGAAGAGTTAGCTCATGCAATTGCTGGTGCAGGAGGAGGTGCTTTATCCATGGTGGTAACGTATCCTTTGGTGACGTTATCCACGTTGGCTCAAACCACCAAGAAATCCAAGGAAGTCCAGAAACAGAAGTCTTCAACGTTTGAAGCGGCTGAAGTGATCATTAAGGAAAAAGGTGTATTAGGATTATATTCTGGTCTTGAATCTGCTTTATATGGAATTACATTAACCAACTTTATTTATTATTACTTTTATGAATTAACTAGTAATGTTTTTTTAAGAGCAAATGCTTTAACTGCTAGAAAGGGTAAAGGTCTTTCAACTTTACAATCGATTATGACAGGTGCAGTTGCTGGTGCCATAACATGTGTTGGATCGAATCCATTCTGGGTGGCCAACACCAGAACCATGACAGCGGCCAAACAAGGGAAAGATGGTAGAAAGTCTACTTTTAAAACTTTGATTGAAATAATTGAAACCGATGGAGTTGGTACTCTTTTTGCAGGTGTCTTACCCGCTTTAGTATTGGTAATAAATCCAATCATCCAATACACCATATTTGAACAGATTAAGAACTTAATAATCGCCAAGAATGGTAAAAAAGGGTTTACTCCTTTCAAAGCTTTCTTCATTGGTGCTTTTGGTAAATTAATTGCAACTTTCTTAACTTATCCTTATATCACCTTGAAATCTCGTATGCACATCAAAAAGAAGAAGGTGTTGAGCGAAGAGAACAAGTCTGAAGACGAAGTGAAATTGTCAATGGTACAAGAGATCCAAAAGATCTTAAAAGAAGAAGGTGTTGATGGTTTATATGGTGGATTAAGTGTTAAACTTCTTCAATCCATAACCACCGCCGCTTTCTTGTTCTACTTCAAGGAAGAGTTGTTGGTGGGATCCGTCAAGTTGGTGGAAATCTTGAAGTTATTGAAACTTAGAAAATCTAAATAGAACAGTATACGTTAACCACAATCCTCTCGCCGAATTCTCGCCGACGCGAACGTGCTGCAATTATTCCTAAATTCCTCCACATTATGTTGAATGCCTTCAAGCCGTACTTGCCGATACTACAAACAGAGAGCTACGGGGTGCCACAAATACCAACTGTGGAACAATTGACGAGAGATGTTGATATTAAGCCGCTACACAGTCATAATGATTACTGGAGACAAACTCCACTACTCGATGCTTTAAGTCATGGATTTGTGAGCATTGAAAGTGATATTTGGAAGTTTGAAACTGATTACGAAGTGAAAACATCTACTGAAACCACCCAGTTCCAGAAAGACCAGATCTATGTGGGTCACAACCAAGTATTTTTGAAAAATAATGAGACTTTGGAAGCATTATACTTAGACCCACTTTATAGTCTTTTGGAAAGCACCAACCCCCACATTTCGAACCTTGATAAGTCCATTAAGCACGGGATATTCTACAATTCTCCAGAGACTCTGGTTTATCTTTGGATGGATATCAAACTAGAGGCTCTTGCAACCTTTGAATCGGTTAAACCTCACCTCCAAAGGTTTATAGATCAAGATTTCTTGAGTTACTATGATCTAGAGACTCAAGTGTATGTAGAAAGGCCCGTTATATTGACATTAACGGGGAATTTACCAGATAAACACTCATTAGACATAAATGGAAGGATATATACGTTTTTAGATGCTCCCCTTTCTGGTCTTGGTGATTTGACAGATGACGAATTGAAAGCATATTCTCAGATATCCAAGGTTGCATCTTCATCCATGGAACAGATTCTCGGACACACAAACTTCAAGGGAAGTAAGTTCACAACAGATGATAAAGCCAAGCTTAGTAAGGCTATAGATACCGCCCATAAATATGGACTCAAAACAAGAATCTGGGGTGGCATTGACTGGCCATCCGAATTGGTGCATGCCCACAATATGGCGTTATTAAACTTGGGCTGTGACTTGATCAATACAAATGATTTGAACTATGGAAAGTGAATGAACTAATGAACCAATTTGGACAGAAGAGTACCAAAAGTGTATAATCTATAAATATCTATTACCCAAAATATGCCTTCATAACTTCATAACTATAAAATATCATGGCATTGGCCGGTATACTTCTAATAAGTGTAATAGTTAATCCATTATATAAATTTCTTAAACCAAGCTTTTTAACAATTCCCATGTAGCTTAATTCTTTATGCAACATCAGACCCGTTTGCATGTTCAGCTTCACCGTATCTATGGGAAAGGTCATAAAGTTGAAAGTTACTCCAGCTATGGCTCCACTATATAGTGAATTCAATTTGGAATCCTTATTAGTTTTCTGAAAGAATTCAGACATTACTTCATAAGTTCCAAACCAAATGGCAGTTCCGTTGATTTCTCGTAATAAAGTAGAAGAAAGACCTTTCCACATTCCTTTTATACCATCCTTATGAATAATATCTTTAATAACAGTGGAATAAAGATGGTTAGCTTTCAGATCATGTACCAAATTTTTCACCTGAAGCTGGCACTTGACTAATTCAATTGGGGTCAAGATAAAAGATGCCACAAACCCAGCAACACCTCCACTAAAGCACTTAGATATTAGCTGGGAGTTTATCGGATCAATATAGTTTAAAGTTGTATTATAAGTGGAGAATAAAATGGCATTTTCCATACATGAACCAATTAATGGGGCTTTTACACCTTGATAAAATCCATGGGTAATTCCTTCATTTTTATAGGTTTGCTTGATTAATTGGATGGTTGATAGGGAAGTACCAGTACTTTGTAACCGAACCTTTATAGTATCGAATGGATACTCTATAATTTTACCTATTATACCTGCTATAGCACCGTAGGAGAATTCTTTTACAACATCCATGAAAGTGAGAAATTACCAGGAGATTAGACTTTCGTCAGACTCTAGAGGGTCAGACTCTAGAGGTTCAGACTTTAGGGGTCAGACTTTGGAGAGCAAGCAGAGCCAATCTAACACAGAGCTGAATTTATTGGATCTTATATTATATGATAAATTATATAAATTATCTTAATGGAATGAATCTGGAAGAAGCGTTACCAGATTTACCGTGTCTAACTGGAGTATAAGAGATGGAGAATTCACCCAAGTATTTACCAACCATTTCTGGTTTAATTTCAACGTTGTTGAAAACTTTACCGTTGTAAATACCAACGACGGAACCAATCATTTCTGGAACAACAATCATGTTTCTTAAGTGAGTTCTGACAGCTGGTGGTTTTTCATTTGGTTCAGCGGCTAATTTAGCAGCTCTCAATTTGGTGATTAAACCCATTGGTTTTGGACCTAAACCTCTAGAGAATCTTCTTCTAACTCTAGCAGGACATAATTTGGTGAATTCTTCAGTTGGCATTTCTAATAAATCCTTTAAGTCGACTCCTTTGTAGGAGAAAGTTTTGAAAACTCTCTTTCTTTTGTCAGCTAAATATGTTAGTAATTTGTTCTACTAAAATGACTTGATGTGTAAGTTTATTATTTCTCTTTCTCTATCTTCACTCCTGAATTGATTCCCTTTCAAACATCCAAATGATCTGGTTCTTTCACGGTTCAAACCCTTTCCACTCACTAATTTCCCTATGAATAATCTTGTGGATTCGTTACACCTTCTAGTCTTATTTCTTTAGGTATACATACTAGCTTCAGACATGTTGATGATATAAAAATTATTCTCATTCAAATTTTTCACTCTCAATTATCGACTTGGGCACACACACGACCCGCCAGGAAGTCGGGTTTCGACCATTAGGGTTTATGCCCTCGCGACTGCTGAATGTCGTCACTTATGGCCCATCGCGACATTTGTCTCGAGTGCTCCGCGACATCCTCTCACATTCTCACTGAAAAATTTTCAATTAGTATACCAATTCTTTAAAGGATAGTCTGCAAATAGCTTAAATCGATTATTCTATAGAAAAAATGAAATATTTAGCTGCTTATTTATTATTAGCTCAAGGTGGTAACACTTCCCCAAGTGCTTCTGACGTTTCTGAATTATTAGCTTCTGTTAACGCTGAAGTTGATGAAACCAGAATTGCCAACTTATTAAAAGAATTAGAAGGTAAAGAAGTTTCAGAATTAATTGCTGAAGGTAACACCAAATTAGCTTCCGTTCCAACTGGTGGTGCTGCTGCTTCATCTGGTGCCGCTGCCGCTGGTGGTGCTGCTGCTGAAGAAGCTGCTGCTGAAGAAGAAGAAGAAGCTAAAGAAGAATCTGATGATGATATGGGTTTCGGTTTATTCGATTAGATACGTAATATACATCAATAGGTCATTAGGTTTATAAATCTTGAATCATTTCTCTCATTTGGGGTCCTCCATCTCGAAATTTGATAGACTCTACTAAGTGATTAAATTTACTTATTTCTTGTTCAAGATTCGTTTTTTTATCTCCTATCACTTCCAAAAGATCATCTCTAAGTTGCTTAAGGTATTTGGCTTTTTCGTATTTATATTTAAGGTCGTCGTTGGCGTGAATTAAGTTGGTTCGTATTGTTTCATATTGTGGTAATAAGCTTTCATCTTGTTTGACTTGTTCATCAAGTTGCTTGTAAACAGTCTTTTTGAATGTTTCTGAAGATTCAATTACTGGATTTTCAAAGTCTTGTACAAGTCCTGATTCCAGATCGTTATCCAGCGGAATTTCTGGTTGTTGTTCCAAAGGTACAAATAAATACTTCAGTTCTGGTAATTCGGTCACTAGTTCATCCAAATCTTCAGGGGTAAGATGGTTTCCGGGGAGAACCAATGGCTTAAGAATCTTGGCTACTTTATTAAGCCTTTCATTCACCAATTCTACCTTATAATTTTCACACTTAATGAGCTGATTAATGATATGAGTGATGACTCTGGGAGAAAACATACTGGCATTATGTCGTTTTATAAGTAAATTGAGCCTCATTAGAATAATTTGGAACAGTTTCAAGTTAAGATTCTCGTGTTCTAGTACTTTTTTGACCCTTGGTGATATGGTTAGCGGCTGATTTAGCTCCCGTGTTTGGGCGTCTATAAACGTCTTGATGTACGTGTACCTGTCCATGATTGTATTAGGGAAGTGTACTGGCAGAAATAAACCTCTAGAGAAGAAACTAACCGAATTGGTGGAAAATGGTGGGGGTTTGTGCCTGAAAGGAGGAATGAATCTGGGAGGGAATTGGATTCTTATATAGACGCGTGTAGTGTACAAACCGTGTTTGATAACTATTGGAGGTTGACGGCTGACAGTTGACAGTGGAGCAGATTGAAGGACTCGATAGGTCTGTTAGGAAGTACATATTCACAGAAATTGTCTGAGTCCAAAGCACCGTGTTCCACCAGGCAGTGGGGGTGAAACTATGTCTCATTCAATATAGTCACGTGACCAAATCAAACCAACCCCAAATCGTCTGACTAGGTCCCTAAACCAGATTCGTACGCCATATACCAGTCCATCCCATCCACAGCATCCACACCCACCCACCAGCTCTCATTTCTCGCCCCTCCGCCCCACAGTCTCATCTCGCGTTATCAGTTTCATCTATAAACTATGGAGCGAGTCACCAAATTCAGTATACGACAGACCACAAAGCCCAAGAAGCTTGTATTCACATACGACGTGGATACGCTACTTCTAAAGTTGATAATTGGCCATCGGCACCAGCTTTTACACCGAGGAACCACCAGTAAGGGATGGAATACTATTTTAGAAGAATTCAATAAATCACTTGGGACGAGTATTTTACAGAGTAGAACGCTTACGAATCGGTTTAAGAATATGATGAAGGATCTCGAACTAAGGGATAATGGTACAGGCACCGGGAACTTGGGAGAAAATGACCGGCTTTTGGTGTTTTTGGATGAGTTCTTTGGAACTCGTAAGAAACTGGGAAAGACGGCCACTAAGCACAAACCAAGGGAGTTACTCCCGACAAAAGGGGTCAATGATACGCTTAATAAGCCAAATAAGGAAGCAGATGCCAATTTTGTGGATCCAGAGCCCATTCGTGGCCAATTTCATAGCCCCAGTACTTCTGCAATTACGTCTCCCAATATGCATATGGCCCCGGGGATGATACAACGCCCACATAACGACATAGAGATGACTGAGTTCGGAAATAGAGAGGTAGACATGAATACTAACGAATCCCAAAGACTCCCGTTTAATGGGTTTGCCAATAATTACCACCCTAATATCCAAATCCACCCAACATCTACGGTATTAGTGGGCTTTTCAGGTCAGGATCTGGGGTCCATATCAGCTCCCGGTACCCCAGGCATGTCTATGATTCCTGCAGGCCCAGGAAATCCAGGACAACCGTATTACCAATATCTGATAAACGAATCTGCCAGTTCTCTGATTCTGTCAGGCCCCAGAGACCGGCCATACCATCCCAATATCACCCCAATAGATACCAAAGATGCTGTTCGAGGAATTCCACCTTCCAAGATCACCCCAGAGTACCCATCACCTCTCCTAACCAAAAGAAGACCCGAAGATTGGGAAATTATTCACACAATTCAGCAAAATCAGATCCAACAACGGAATGAAATCAACGAAATAAGAAAAGAGTTTCAGAAGTTCAAATATGATCTTGGAAATAAGTTAGAAGAGATCCTCCAGTCCATAAAGAAGTAGAATAAATAATATTGTAGTAATCAGTAGACCGCACTTATCTTATCTGCTCGGTTAATTTCCTTTATGGATACATTTAATTCTACTCCAATTACAGCTCCTGATCTTTATAGAGGAGTTGCTAAAGCAGCAAAGGCCCAATTAATATTGGCGGTGGTATTGGGACTTTCTGCGTTCTTAACATTCAGCGTTTTACGACTAAAATATCCTAAAATTTACATTGCAAACCTAAACAATATAAACGAGAATTACCTTCACAGTTCTTCCAGGAAACACTTACCCAGGCTTCCCAAATCGTTGTTTGGATGGATTCCTGTTGTTATGAGAGTCAGTGAAACACAGGTTCTAGAACACGCCGGGTTAGATGCGGTGGTGTTTTTGGGATTCTTCAAAATGTGTATTAAGGTTCTATTATTATGTGTTATCTTAGCAGTTGGGGTTGTTTCTCCCATCAGGTATAAATTAACGGGTCAAGTGGACCAGGATTACCCCGATAAACACGATTCTATCGAGAAACAAAAGCAAAGACAAAGCTATTATTTGGATTGGTTATATGTGTTTTTTACGTATATTGTCACGGGAATTGTTATGCACTTTCTTTTCGAACAAACCCACAAGATAATCACCATGAGACAGACATATCTTGGAAAGCAGAACTCCATCACCGATAGGACTATCAAATTGTCTGGGATTCCGCCCAAATTAAGGGACGAAGAGGACTTGAAGCGTCACATTGAGCTGTTGAACCTCGGAGAAATCGAGCTGATTACAATTGTAAGGGAGTGGACGGAGTTGAATGAACTCTTCAAGGTTAGAGCTCGATACTTGAAGAGGCTAGAGCGGTTCTGGGCCGATTGTGTAGAGATGAATGAGATTGTTGACGTTGCTAGACAAGGAGAAGTGATACCAATGTATCAAGATGAGCCAGAAACTGCTCCTGATACGTCCCTTATAGGCGATATGGAGCTGCCAAATAGAACGGATGGTGAAGAAGGTCCAAGTAGACGTGGATCCGTGTCAACCACTCCCGTCTTGGAGGATCCAGCTCAAACTGCAGACTCCTACGAGCGTCTTTTGAACCTTGATCATAGACCAAAATTCAAGGAGAGATTATATTCTAGACCTGTGGATGCTATTTCCTACTTTACCACCAAACTTGAGATCATAGATAAGGAAATTGCCAGAGCTCGTACAAGAGAGTATCCTCCTACTTCATCAGCATTTATTACCATGAAAACCGTGGCTCAAGCCCAAGTAATTGCCCAGTCCGTTATAGACCCCAAAGTGTCCCATTTGACATCCACACTAGCACCTGCACCTCACGATATTAGATGGGACAACTTGTGTATGACCAGACGAGAAAGGAACTCTCGTATTGCTATGGTTACCTTTTTTATTGGGTTACTTAGTCTCTTGCTTGTTATACCCGTCAGTTATCTCGCCAGGTTTCTTAATACCAAAACCATCAGCCAAATATCTCCAAAGTTAGGAGAATTTTTAAAGAATAATCCGTATGCTGAAACATTTGTAACGGGGATCTTACCTCCTTACATTTTTACCCTTCTCAATACTGTGATGCCATACTTTTATATATTCATGTCCCTGAAACAGGGATATACTTCTCATAGTGATGAAGAAATTAGCAGTGTTTCAAAGAACTTCTTTTACACGTTTGTTAATTTATTTTTGGTGTTCACCTTAGTGGGGACTGCATCCCTTACAGACACCATCAAGATTGCTTATCAATTGGCACAGAGTCTTAGAGATTTGTCGCTTTTCTATGTTGATTTGATAATATTACAGGGAATTGGTATTTTCCCGTATAAATTACTACTTCTTGGGAATTTATTAAAGTATTCTTTTGGGTCTTTATCTTCCAAAACCCCAAGAGATTATATTAATTTGTATAAACCACCAGTGTTTAATTTTGGATTACAACTTCCTCAGCCCATATTGATTTTTATAATTGTGATAATTTATTCGATAATGTCCACAAAGATTCTAACAGCAGGCCTTATTTACTTTTCCATTGGATACTGTGTATTCAAATACCAACTTTTGTATGCATGTGTACATCCACCTCATTCTACCGGTAAAGTTTGGCCATTAATTGTTCACAGGGTTATTCTTGGGGTTTACATTCTTCATATCATGATGGCTGCTACATTGTCCTTACAAAAAGCATTTGTTGCTACTGCAGCTTTGTTACCACTTCCATTATTTGTGTTTGCATGCCTTTGGAATTTTGAAAAGAATTATATACCCCTTTCTTACTTCATAGCTTTGAAGGCCATAAATCCAGAGGAAGGAATGAGTTTGGATGAACAAAGGGAGATTGGTCAAGATTACGAGTATCCGTTCTTGGTTTCTAAATTGGAGGGTGCAATGGTGAAGGTTGGAGAAGATGTTGTAACGATTTAAGGTATGGTCTTTTTGACTATATCCGTGCACAAGTCTCGAAATTCCATCCCACTCATGTACCCCACGTATCCACACAAAATACCTGTGGATACACAGTACTGGACCAGCCAGCACAACACGTAAACAATCACCATTTTCAAGTAACCAGCCCGAGAAACAACGTTCAAAGAGTGGATAATGTTGACCATTGCCATGATCTCTCCTATTCGATCAGAAACTGTGTGGTCGTAGGGCCAAATGAGCATAAGAATAGGTACCAACTTGATGGCACTGGCCACCAAAACTGTTGTAAATAGGACTAATATATGATAGACTAAGTCTTGTGTTTCCAGCTTGGTACGCGGCCAATTCATCCCATAAAACAAGGCCTGGAGAGGGATATGGAAAGCCAAATTCTGGATGACTATTCTCATGAAGAACACGAGATATTGGTGGTGGATTGGTTGGAGAAGCACCCAATCCATGGCAATCAGATGGACGGTCTTCTTCTCTTCGTGTGCCCACAGAAGGTACACTTCGAACATCACTAAAAGGACCACAAGTCGAGGAAGTTTATATGAATTGGACGACTTGAGTTCAGTTTCTGTAACGTTGAAGCAAAGGTGGCGATATGCCTGGGGTTTTAGTAGCACAATGTCAAGAAATAAAAGCACATTATCATATTCGATATATTTATCTGCAACCCTTCCACAAGCAGCACAAACATGGAGACGAATATAATCTCGGTATTTTGAATATGCCTGGGGAATTGGCGCATGACACTCCACACAGATCATGATATGTGTCGAATTTTGGTGGTTTTTTAGGAACTGAAAGTTGGTTTGGTGATGCTAATTGAAAAATATTAGTTTCGCGATAGTAGACAGAATGGGTTTGGGAATAAGAGAGGACATGGAGTTGGGAAAGTGATGTGTAATATGGATGTGAAAGAGATGATTATTGGGGAACGCTACAGAGAAATGTGGGAGAAATTTGGAACATTTTAGACGGTTTAGTGATAATATACATTTATGCTAATTCAGTGGGATGGCCACTGCTGGGGGAGGGTTTTCAGGAATGTTTCCTAGTATGAATGGTTGGGAGAAACGAGGGTCGAGCGCATCTTTTGTGGTGGTGGCAGCTGGTGTCTGCTGGGTGGTATTGGTGGTATTGGTGGTAGGGGCCGTGGTAGGGGCAGATGGTGTAGAAGAAGCCGGGGTTGAATTGGTTGCAAATGGGTTTGAGGTGGAGGCAGAAGCGCCAAACCCGGTTCCAAATCCACTGGATATCGATGTGACTGGTGCAGCAGGTTCTGTCACTGTCTTGGCTGGGATAGAGTCTGGTTTAGCTCCGAATCCAGAGGATCCAAAGCCACTGGAACCAGACGCAGAAGCCCCGAATCCAGAAGAGCCAAAACCAGAGCCCCCAAAACCTGATGTGCCAGTTCCAGAAGCACCAGATCCGAACCCAGAAGCACCATTCCCAGCAGTACCAGAATTAGAAGCGCCCGAACCAAAGCCAGAGGCCCCAAAGCCAGAGGTTCCAAATCCAGAAGAACCAAAGCCAGAAGAGCCAAATCCACTGGCCTTTTGGGTCTCCGCAGGCTTTGCGCCAAACCCAGAGCTGCCGAAACCAGAGTTGCCAAACCCAGACTGTGCTTGCGCTTGTGCTTGGGGCTGAGTCAGTCCAGACAGACCAAAGCCCGAGTTTCCGAAACCAGAGTTCCCAAAACCAGAATTACCGAAACCGGTACCACTGGCTGGGGCTGGAACTGGGGTTGTGGTAGTTGTGTTATTCGCCGTGTTTCCAAAGCCTGAGTTGCCAAAGCCTGAGTTGCCAAAGCCCGAATTGCCAGATCCTGAATTTCCAAATCCCGAGCTTCCAAGACTAGAGCTTCCAAAGCCTGACGACCCGAACCCAGTTGATTTGTTTGCATTACCGAAACCAGAGGACCCGAAACCTGAATTTCCAAAGCCTGATGATGCGGTGTTAGCTGGAGCGGACCCAAATCCACTATTTCCAAATGCATTTGACGTTGAGGGAGCCACAGCACTCGAATTATTCATACCAGAACCAGAACTTCCGAATCCACTCAGACCAAAGGCCCCTTGATTTTGTCCAAATCCACTCAGGCCAAAGGCACCCAGACCCAGACTCAGTCCAAAAGCACTCAGACTCAGTCCAAAAGCACTCAGACTCAATCCAAAAGCACCCAGACCAAATCCCAGACCCAGACCAAATCCAGACAGTCCAAACCCAGACAGCTGGCCAAATCCAGAAGCAGAAGACGCTAAGTTTTCTTCTATGGTTTTGACAAACGGCTTAGCGGGTGCTTGATTGATCCCCGTCTGGAGGTATCGCACGGCAAGCCTCTCTTTATCCTTTATTTGACCAATACACAGATCCATATCTCGCTTTCTATCTGCCATATTTTTTTCATAATCTGCCACCGTATTTGTCAGCACAGCTTCTAAGTACTGCAACCGGGCCTCTTCAAACGACAAATCTCGACCATCAATGATGTTAAGAGTAGCTGGAGCTCCCAAACTATAACTGGAAATGGCCATAGACCGTAAACTACCATAATCTTTGATATCTTGTTTGATTTCATTTGCCTTTGCATCTATTGTATTTTGATTTGTGAAACTCGAAATCGAATCATTCACGGGATTTCCGTGTGCAAATGGACACCTGGATCCATTTCGACAGTTTGGATAGAACTTACACGGTTTCTTCAGCATATCTTGGTAAGTTACTTCTCAGTATTTTCTGGTAATTATCGCGAGATGGCGCGAGAACCGTACAATTATTCCTACCACCAGCCCATGAAAGTTACCGCCAGTTTTGGGATTCTGAAGGACATTGAAGCGCCGGTTCAGGTCAAGCTTCACCTGCTTGTGGGTGGAGAAGGTCCATTGGCCACACCTTCGGAGAAATATGGCAACCCTCTGGTGTTTAAACAGCTATCCAAAATATCCCCCAATTCTGATTTATTTGTACAGATAGATGTTTTTAATGCAAATGGTAACCAATTGACACTTGGATCCCGGTCGATGTATCATGCATTCACAAATAACCAACGTGTATGGGACAAATATGTGAAATTGAACATAAATTACAATCAACTTCCATTTGATAGTTTCCTTCAGTTTACTCTTTATGAGATCTGTGGGGCAGAGCAGGAGGTATTTGGACAGGGGAAGTTGTCATTGTTCAACCATTCCACTGCTAGTTTGCGTACTGGTACACAGAAAGTTGTCATTGGGGACGAAAAGGTGAATTATTATGAACAACTGTTGAGTGAAACAGAGCTGAGACTAATTGAATATAAGAATGGCAATATGGCCAAGACGCCATGGCTTGATGAGCTTAGTATTCCACTAGTAGAGGTCCAGGAAAGTATCCAGGAGAAAGTTGCTAAGGGGCCATTTCTTTATGTGGAACTACCTTCTTTCGAGCTTCCCATAGTGTATTCCGATATCACATACAATCTCCCCAATACCCACGAAATAACGAGTGAATTCCTTCAGAATCGACCCCAGTTTGAAGCCTCGACCAATCTTATCATTAATAAGGTGGAGATCCATAATTCGAAAGTTTTTGACCCCGATTTCACGGTGTTGAATGTTAATTCCCTTGTAAACCAGATGTCGATGGATCCTATTGAGTCAAAGTATCATAAACTAGAAAGGAACATGAACAATAGCTCTTTCTTGGATAAAGAGTTGAAACCCACCCCCCAGATTCGTGATGAACTACTCAAAATCTTGGACAAACCCTCCAATATGGAACTTAATGAGTTTGAAAAGAATCTTGTGTGGAAGTTTAGGTATTATTTTTCAAAGAACTTGGCAGACAATTCAACCAAGATCAATCAAAAGTTCTTCATCAAGTTTCTCAAGTCGATAAATTGGGATAATGACTATGAGTTGGATCATGCGTTTACGGAGATTATTCCTTACTATTGGTCGGTAGATAAGATTCAGATCGGGGACTCTTTAGAGTTATTAGGAAATTACTTCAATCCTGCCACATTGACTACCCAGAAAGATGATGTTAAGGTTGAAAAAGTGTTCAAATATGTTAACCAGTTGAGAAAATTTGCTGTAGATCGGCTTAAATTGGCCAGTGGAGATGAACTTCTTTTATATTTGCTTCAACTAGTACAGGCCTTGAAATATGAATCCAGTATAAGAATTCCAGTGAAAGAACAAGAGACGATTCTTAGTGACGAGGAAGAAACTTTAAACAACCCCAAAATAAGGACAAAAAAGACCATGTCGGAGTCCATGACGCTTGGACCCCTTTCCACCTTTCTTATTGAGAAATCAGTTGCAAATGAAAGACTTGGAAACTTCTTCTACTGGTTTGTTAAGGTGGAAAATGAGGATCAGTTATCGTCCAATACTCCCAATATATACTCGGTTATCCTTAACAAGTATATCGAAGAAGTCAAGAAGCACTCTCAAGCCAACAAATTGCCCAACTACAATTACTTGAAGAGACAAATCTGGTTTATCAAGAAACTCACTGGGTTGGTGGAGCTTCTACGTACTAGCTTCAAGAAGAATGAATCTACCGCTAAGAAAATCCAATTTTTAAGAGACCACCTAGCGGATCCTGCTAATGAGTTGATCAAATTTCCCCATTCTTTTCCCCTCCCATTAAACCCATCAGTGATGATCTGTGGATGTTACCCAGAGGAATCTTCGGTGTTCAAAAGTAGTTTATCACCACTTAAAATTACATTCAAGACCATTGAGAAGAATCAAATGTTTGAAAGAAAGAAGTATGGTAAGTATACGTTAATGTTTAAGATTGGAGATGATCTTAGACAAGATCAATTGGTTATTCAGATAATCAACTTGATGGACCAATTGCTTCAGAATGAAAACTTGGATCTAAAATTGACCCCTTATGCCATTTTAGCAACTAGCCCTATTGCTGGAATGATTCAGTTTATTCCAAATAGTACTTTGGACAGTATTTTGGCTCAGACTTATGATAATATGGACAATGGAATTCTAAACCACTTACGAAACCAAAGCACGGCGGATTCAGAAACTGATTCCAATGGTCTTATGGTGGATTCTTCCCTCATGGACAACTATGTGAAATCATGTGCTGGTTACTGTGTTATCACATATTTGCTTGGAGTGGGAGATAGGCATCTTGATAATTTACTTCTTTCTCCCAACGGGAAGTTCTGGCACGCCGATTTTGGGTATATCTTGGGACGGGATCCCAAGCCGTTCCCACCGTTGATGAAGCTCCCAATCCAAGTAATTGACGGGATGGGAGGCTTAAACCATGAGAATTTTAATGTGTTTAAGAACTACTGTTTTGTCACCTATACAACTTTGAGGAAGAACTCCAACTTAATCTTAAGTTTGTTTCAGTTGATGTTGGACGCCAACATTCCCGATATCAAGATGGATCCTGGAAGGGCTGTGGAGAAGGTTCAAGAGAAGTTTTGTTTGGAAATGACAGAAGAAGAAGCGATTTTACATTTCCAGGACTTGATTAATGATAGTGTGAATGCATTTTTACCTGTGGTGATCGACAGACTACACAGTTTAGCACAATATTGGCGGGCGTAGGCCACAGTAAGAACATAATGATAATATACGATACTAACTTATGTTTGAGATAGTTTTCCAAAACACAGCAACTAATTAGTAGGCCCCAGGTATACCTATTGGTTCCCATAGATCAGTAGACCCCATATATCTACTATTTGCCATATATCAGTAGACTTCAGGTCTTATTTGAGGTCATCTAAGCTACTCAACTTCACTGCCTCTTATATTTCTCCATACAATATCTTCCTGCCACGGTCAAAACGCCTGACAAGATCCCAAAAGGAGGGAATAGATCGATCAGGGTGAATAGAATACCAGGATCTATCTCTTTCACTATACTCTCAACATGACTTTTCAACTGATCCAATCCTCCGTTGTTATCTAAAACCAAATCGGCCCTTTTACATCTCTCTTCTGCCGACATCTGGCTATTTATCCTCTTTTCAGCATCCGATTCGGTCAATTCAGGGTTCCTGGAAAGTAAACGCTGTATTTGAACCAGTCTATCACAGTTTACCACAATAATCTTCCCACAAATCAAGTTTAAACCCGATTCAAAAAGTAATGGTACATCAAGAATTACCACTTTATTGAGTCTAACATAAGCTGCAAGCAACTGTCTTCCAATCTCTTTCTTCACCGCAGGATGAACTATCGAATTGAGAACCGCCAACCTTTCCTTGTTACCAAACACGTGCTGACCAAGGACCTCTCTGTTAAGGGATTTATCCTCTTTAATTAAACCTGGGATATCAAACGCTTTCACGATCTGATTGTACCCTGAAGTTCCTGGAAGCACCACTTCTCGGGCAATGATGTCCGCATCAACCACAGGGAGTCCCTGGGCTTTTAATTGGGCGGAGACGGTAGACTTTCCGCTGGCTATTCCTCCAGTAAGACCTACTACAAGCATATTGTGGAGACAGTTTCAGCGCGCAATCGTAGTAGTTGACACTGGGACTGGCGGGACGTAGCGCCAGGCCCGCGGTAGGGTACTTCGCGCTTTCATAACTCATCGCCATAAAATTTAAAACATGATTCATATACTTGGACCAGGAGCTATAGGATGCCTTATGGCTCGAGAATTACTGGAAGTTGCACCCGTGTCCCTTTTGGTTAAGAGTGTTAATAAAATCCCATTATTCCAGCAAATTACCGTCAATAGAGCCCAAGATTCATATACTTCCGATATGAGTGTTTCCACCCACTCCAAATCCACTCCATTTACTGACCTTATTGTGACCACAAAGCTGTACCAAACGGTGGAGGCATTGAAGCCGCATTTGGAGAATATTACCCCTTCCACAAACATCTTGTTTTTACAGAATGGAATGGGGATAGTTGATCAATGCATTGAAAAGTACTGGCCACACAGCAGGCCCCAATTATTTCGAGGTATTGTAACCCACGGCGTATTTAAAACCGCCCCTAACGTGGTGAATCACGTTGGCCTTGGTGATATCAAAGTTGCAGGTCTTCTGAAGTCCCCAGATCCCGAGTTTCTTCTGCTTTTAACCAAGGTTTCTGCTTTAAATACTCACATAGTAAGTGCACAAGATTTAGCCGTGGTGGAGATGGAGAAGTTGGTTATTAACGCTTGTATCAATCCCTTGACAGCGCTCTTTGATTGCCAGAATGGAGAGTTGATGTTTGGAAGCCAAATAGCCGGACTAATGAAGAGTATTATACGAGAAGCCTGTGGAGTATTCAGAGCTGAGTTTCCCCAGGTGTTTAGAGGTCCTGAAGGTTCGAAATTACAGCAGCACGTACTATTCCATAAGGTTATGACCATAATTAACGTGACTAAGAAGAATAGCTCTTCAATGAGAGAGGATATGAGACATTTAAAGAAAACTGAAATTGACTATATAAACGGATACTTGGTACGATTAGGAAAGAAGCACAATAGACCTGTGCACGCCAACCGTATGCTTGTTTCCATGATAAAAACAAAGCACTCCATTGAAAAAGGTATCGACAAAGAATCGGTAGAAAGTATAATCAGCCCTGTAAATAACTAGAATGTATATTATTTGATTGCATGCTAATATTCGGCTAATATCTTGTCACGAAGCTCATCCACATCGGTGTAAAGCTGTGCTATGGTGTCGTGAGTTGGCCCTTTGAGCTTTGGAATATCTTCAGAAGCAAGAAGCTGTCTTAATGTTCGACGGCTGGTGGCTTTGTATGATTCTCCTTCAGATAAACCTGAAAGGAAGACTTTGAGCTTTCGGGAAGCAGCTGGCCGCTGCTCTTGTAAAACAGCTAATGCTATCTCTGTTCTATACGAGATACCATTCTGATTCACAGTGTAGTCCCCATAATAGTCATTTTCCTTAAGAAATTGTTCCTGCTCTGGAGTAAGAAGGTCTAGTATGGCTGAACTGAGATCAATATCATTCCATTTGTTGTGTTTCATGACGAATCCATATTCACAAAGAAGGAATGTGTTGGAATGTGGTCCATAACAGAGGAAAAGTTGGTCCTTTGGTGCATATTTTGTTCCCGTGCTGACGTGAAATCCGTGGGAGTCAATTTTTAAGGTACAATGATCGGTATCTGTATGATTGATGAAGTCCACAAATGGTGCTAGAGTGAAGTTATCTTCCTTTGAACGGTTTAAGTCCATGTAGAGACATCTGGAGTTTATACATAGCCATACCCATAAATAAGGCTTTAGGATTTTATCCACCAGAGCATCAATTTTAGATTCCAAGGCCCCAAACTTCAGATTTAAGAATCTTTCAACATACTCCTTGTCCTTTGAGTATCTTAAATACACCTCTTGGGCGTATTTCTGGGTTTGTGGAGGGAGACTCTCAACCTCCTGGTTTTTATGTTTTACCTGCCACAAGAGAGGACACATGGCAAACGAGTCTTCGGAAGGCAACAGCTCAAAGAACGGGCTCCAGAAAGATTCTCTTTGTAGTTCCACACATATATACAAACTAAGAAGCTGGAAAGAAGACATCATCTCTATCTCTGATTCTGTGATAATTCCATACAAACTTGCCCATTTATCATTCAATTCATCCAAAAGTCCCAGCTTTTGACCTTTCCCTAGCTCCAGTGTCCCGCCAGAATAACTGAGTATCCGTTTTGCCACCGTCTGCCTATTCAAGAGCAACTTGTGGGGGATCCTTATGATCTCTTCTCCCACAGCCAAGCCCTGGACCGCCAGAAGACCAGTTCCCGCTCCCACAAACTCCCGGGCCTCGATCTTGTCTGATAAATAAGCGCCCTTCATCCATTGGCGAAGCTTTTGTGTACTTTCCATCGCAATATGTATAACTCAGGTGCCGTTTTGGTGATGAGCAGACCAAATCTTTACCAAACGCGACTTTTCACATATATAAACCCACCAAATCCCAAATAACCCGGGCCAAAATTATTCAAATTGAAGTGGAAATTGTCCCAAAAACAGCATAATTCCTAAAAATGACCCGAGTGCTTTGTGTGGCGGAAAAACCGTCTATTGCCAAGGAAGTGGCCCGAATTCTTCTGGGAGGAAGCAGCTCATACCGCCAGGGTTTATGTAAATTCAATGCCAACTTTGATTTCACCTTCAATTTCCCTCGCTATGGGTCTTGCCAGGTTACCATGACATCTGTGTCGGGACACATCAACACCTTGGACTTCCCGGCCCAATATGCGTGGGGAAAGACGCCGCCAGGACGGCTATTTGATGCAGAAACAGAAGAGGTTTTGATGAAGGGCAAAACCGTACCCCAAATCTTTCGAAATATTGGTAAAGAAGCACAAAATGCTGACTACTTGATGATCTGGACAGATTGTGATCGAGAGGGAGAGGCTATAGGTCATGAGATATTCTTGGCTGCAAAGAAAACGAATCGAAATATGGGCCTTTCACAGGTTTGGAGAGCTCATTTCTCCCATCTAGACCGGGAACACATCCTCCGGGCAGCCCGTAATTATACTGAGTTGGATATGAAAACGGTTTATGCTGTTCAGTGTCGACAAGAGGTAGACTTGAGGGTTGGAGCTAGTTTCACAAGACTTCTTACGGACGAGCTCCGGAAAAGTAAGCTTCATGACCAGGTAGTGTCATACGGAACGTGTCAATTCCCCACATTGGGATTTGTAGTCGATCGATATAAACGAGTGAAGTCATTTCAGTCGGAAAAGTTCTGGTTTATTGAACTTGAAGCTGAGAAGTCCGGGGAAGCTACTTCTTTCAGCTGGCTGCAAAATCACTTTTTCGACCGATTATACGTTGTAAATCTTTATGAAGATTGTCTTAAGTCCAAAGCATACATAACAAGTGTTACACGTAAGCCCACATCAAACTATAAACCTTTACCTTTGACTACAGTGCTGCTTCAGAAGGATTGTTCGACATTTTTCAAGATTAGTGCTAAAGCTGCGTTAGATGCTGCCGAAAAGCTCTATCAGGCCGGTTGGATAAGTTATCCCAGAACCGAAACAGACCAGTTTCCTTCAATGGATCTCCAAGCTCTAATAAGACCTCATGAAACCTCCTCAGCTTGGGGATCGTATGCCAGACAACTTCTTCAAGGGAAATTCAAAGAACCCAGGAAAGGGAAAAATAACGATAAATCCCATCCTCCAATCCATCCCATCAAGTTTGTGGACCCCAATAATCTTTCAGACGCCAACCAAAAGAAGGTTTATGAATATGTGGTTCGAAGATTTCTTGCATGCTGTTCAGATGATGCAAAAGGGTTTCAAACTGTTGTTAACCTAAAATGGGGAATCCAGCTGTTTCACACTTCTGGAATCCAAGTCACAGAACGTAACTACCTCGACGTGTATGTTTACAGAAGCTGGCTGTCTTCAAAAGAGCTTCCTCCTTTTGTACAGGGAGAACAAGTGAACATCAAACACTCTGGAGTAGCAGAAGGAAAGACTGCACCACCCAGACACATGACAGAAACAGAGTTGATTGGACTAATGGATGCTAATGGAATAGGAACGGATGCTACTATAGCCGAACATATAGACAAGATCAGGATTCGAGAGTACATCATCAAAAGGAAAAGTGGAGGAACCGAGATCATTGTTCCAACAGAGTTGGGAATGGGTCTTGTAGAGGGATTCAGCAATATCAAATACGATGGAATCTCAATGCTGAAACCGTTTCTTAGGAAGAAATTGGAAGTTTTGTTGAAAGAAATCGAGGAAGGACGAATCAGTAAAGAAGAGAGTTTACGGGAGACTTTGGGGATGTATAAGAAAGCTTTTGCAGCCACCGCCATGAACCTGGAAATTTTGAAACGAGAGTTCAGAAAGTATCAGACACAAGTATAACACCACACTTCTATACTATATACACCTAATTATTTCTCTCCTATTTCTTCTTTGTTAATTATGCAATCTATGTGAGTTTATTTGTTTTTACCAAACCACATATACTTTTCTTCGCCATCTGAAACATTCAGTTCCAGCCCGGAATCACTTTCTGAATCCAAATTATAGAACATCAGTGGCTTTTTATACATTCCCACGGGCGTGGAGTTTGAGCCTCGATCGATTGTTGGTATGAATTTGATTGAGTTCTTCCGTGGCCTCGTGGCATGAACGGATTGGGCCACTGGGCTTGTACTGAGATTGGAAGCAGTGGAGGAAGTAGTTTGAGGAACTGATGGGCTTGAAGCTGCTCCTTTGGAGTCTGCTCTAGGACGTACTCTTCTGATACTGTTACTACTTTTCAACACGGGCATTCTGTTACCGAAAGAAAGAGTGAATTTCTCATCCTCGTCCTCTTGTTGCTTCTGATACAATGCCAAAAGACTTCTTCCGCTATTGAGAGCCAATTCTTCTCTGTATTTGGAAGATTTGGAGCGTCCTAATGTGTTTGGAAGCACCGGTTCTCCACCTTCTTTCTCTTCTATTACTCCCAAATCTTCGTCTTCCATGTGGTCCAAACTTTCAAAGCTTGAATTTGTATCTCCAGTAAAACGTGGACTCGAACTTAGCTTTGGGCTGAAGTAAGAGTCCTTTGAAATGACTCTTTTGGTCATGAATTTGGGGAAGTCTGTTATTGAAGAACTGGCTGAAGAAGGATACAGTCTTTGATGTTGAGCCAAATTCACCTGCGAGTTGACTTTCTGATTCAACTGTTCGATAGGAATGGAGTCTGTTGTGGAATACCTGAGCTTCATTGGACGGTAATTCTCATCTGAACCGTCTAATCGACTAAGATCGATAACCGAATTATTTCTTGTGGGCTCCGAGTTGGGCGACACTGCTGGCGAAGGAGGCTTGCTGGGAGGCTTTGTTATGTCGAAGTCCCGCTTGAAAGCATCTGTATTGATGACTTTGAGCTTGAATTCATGCTTTATTTGGAACTTCCGGGCACTTGGAGTCCAATCTTTGGCAGCTGGACAGATGGGATTATTGAAAATAAATGATTTTTCAGGATAAGACTCAGAGGTTTGATTGATCTTGAATGAGGGCCGAGGTATATCTTCTGTCTGGATAGGGTTATCCTTTTTTATCTCGTTTCTCTTGATGAAATTCGTTTTATAATACACAATGTCCGTTTCAAGATTAAGGGACTTGTCAAGATCGTAATTGAAAAGGTCCAAAGCATCACGAACCAATACCCATTGTGATTTTTGACCTTCCAGGCCGTCCTGTCCATCATCAGACTCCACTGGCTCTCTACGGGCCATGTTGATTTCTCCTTCAGGAATTTCATCAAAAATCGGATGGGTCACAAAATAACTCAAAACATTATTAATGAAGTATCCATGGCTCACCACTATGATTATGTCTTGATTATTAATGTAGCTGGGCTTGTCGTACGTGGCCAAAAGCTTCTTGAAGTACTCTTTACAGTTATTTTGGTAATCCTTATAACTAAGATCGTATCCATTATAATGGCCCAAAGTATTGGTGGGACGGAAGTTGGAACAAGCAGACCGATTCTTTAAAAGCTTTATGTTGGGAGTATACATCTGGTATGCATCATTAGAATCATAGAATGGGGGTTTATTGGTCATTCTATCATGGATCCACTCACTTAGAGCAAAATCTCCTAGTAGCTGGAATCTAAGCTTATAGTTGGGATATTTTTCTTCAAGTTTGGGCTTAAGATGAGTTATTATAAGGTCTGCTGACTGACAACACCGTAAATAGGGTGAAAAATGGATAAATATATTCTTTTTCAGGGGTTTTCCCGTACTAAATCCGGCGGTAAGTTGGGCTATATGGTCACATGCGTTGATGATTTGGGTCTCTCCAAGCTGTGAAAGTGATGGATCATATGGCTTGTAGTCCGGGTAGATCGGAACGGCGTTGGGATCTTCCTGGAGAGCGTGATCTATCCGCTGTCCGTGTCGGAGGAAGAAGAGCTCTGTCATAATGGTGGAAGTTTGGTCTCGCGAAAATTGATGATTTGATGGAGAGGTGCCGCGGTGGCGTGGGGCGGGCGATGGTGGTGGCGTTGGGGAGAATGCCGCGGTACACTTTAGCCATGGTCCAGGTGCGGCGACGCCAAATGATGTAATGGTAGTGCGCATGCTAATGTGCCCATTGTGGGGCGGCCAGCTACAGGAGAAGCTTCAAAAATGGCACACTGATTAAAGGGGTCTGAGAGTATGTTCTTGATAAGTTTACAACTCTTAGCCCCCCATTTACCCTGTTTTCAGGCGCCTCTTTGTCCACTCCTCTCACGTGAAAAACCCTTCATTTTATACTTGTCGTGTCTCGCCCATTAGCGCGACTCTACTTCCACCATCTCTCAGACGCAGTAGTTATACACCTACAAATCGCCTGAATTTTCACTAAAACTAACTGCAGAACGTGTTTGTGTTAATTTTCAACATTCAATCAATTTGTGTTATCTATTCCAATTTGAAATTTTGCATTTGACGGAAAACTGATGGAGTTCACGTGGGTTTTAGCGCCCTTATCGGTGGTAGCCACTCGAGATCTGGTACCCATTTCGCTACTTTTATCGAGTTTTTTCTCGTTATTGGTGCTTGGGGGTAAAAAATATGGACACTTTGAGTATCTGACAGGTCTATTGGGACAAATATCGATGTTGGTAAGTGTTTCCTTGGTGCTTTTTTCCAGTACTTTATTACCTATAAATAGGATATGTGGTATACTTTTTGGTATTTATATGAACCCTCGAGGGTTTTATCCATTGTTGGGACTTTTATTTGATTGCTACTACAACTGGGACAGTTTGGGAGAAATTTTGGGAGGGTACGCCATCATTTTGGCAGCAGTTTACCTCTGCTCGTGGGAATTTGATATGCGAGTAGCTGCACCTGGATTTGTGGCCAGTGGGATTCTCTGTTTGGGTATGGGAGAGGACTGGAGACTCGTTGGACTTGGTTTAGTCAGTGTCTGTATTACTACATACTCGCTTAAGTTTATACGACCTAATTTGGCCGGAGGTCTTGGACTTGTGGTATTTGGTATTTTGTTGGATACTGTTGTACCACTGGATTGCACCACCAATTTAGTGGCTAATTTATTACTTCTTGGGTGTATCGCATCCGAAACTCCATCCACGTCTCTTACCAACTGGAAGTTGGTATCTGAGCTCGTTTCTCATCCAGACACAAGGGCCATTTTCAATTTTCTCCTACTTAACACCGGGTTCATGTTTGTACAGCTTATATACTCCTTTAAATCAGGGTCTTTGGGTTTATTTTCGGATTCCTTACACATGGCACTAGACTGTACGTCCTTGGCACTAGGACTTGTGGCAGGAATATTGGCCAAGACTCCCGTAGATCAAAATAGTAAATATCCTTTTGGGTATAGCCGATTTGAAACTTTGGCAGGTTTTGCTAATGGGACCTTGTTGGTGGGGATTTCTGGAGGTATTGTTTTTGAGGCCATTGCCCGGTTATATAGCCCTACAGAACTCACGGCAACTACAGAATTGATGATTGTTAGTGTGGGAGGCTTAATTGTCAATTTAGTGGGGATATTTGCTTTCAATCATGGTCACGGTCATGGTCACAGTCATGGTCACAGTCATAGTCATGGTCACAGTCATAGTCATGGTCACAGTCAGTCTGCACCCGATGAACACGCTCATGGCCACACTCACGGACACTCCCACTCCCACGAATCTTCTGGTGAGTCCTGCGAGCTGCAAGACTCTAACGACAACATGAAGGGGATATTTCTTCACATTCTTGCAGATACGTTGGGATCTGTTGGAGTAGTTGTGTCCACTATTCTTACAAAGATATTTAACTGGAATGGATTTGACCCAATAGCATCCATAATCATTGCAGTTCTAATCTTTGGTTCGGCTATTCCGCTTATTAAATCTACCGGGTCATCATTATTACTTTCATTGAATTCCACAAATGAAACCAAGATACGGGGGATTTTACTGGAGTTGGAGACAATAAAAGGAGTCAAATCGTTTACGGCCCCCCGGTTTTGGCCCGCCGAAAAAGGCATAACTGGGTACTTGCACGTGCAAATTTATAGAGGTGAAAATACCAGTTGGATTAAAAAAGAAGTTTGTAAACTTTTTGATAAGGAACACATGGATGTTATGATTCAAATAGAGTATGACTATGATGAATGTTGGTGTAGATAAATATTATAATGTCGATGCGTCTATATGCACTCCTATATGCTTCATGCACATGTAATCACGGGTCCATAACCCGATTTTCGTAAACTGTAAATTTCGTAAATCATTAGAGATCCAACATTTACTGCCTATATAGTTTTTAGAAAACCTGCCGATTACCTTAATGGATGATATTATCAGACTCAGGGCCCCAATTATGTATTACGAGGTTCTTCATTGCTGCTCATATGCAAAATTTAAAAAAAAATCGTGTTAAGGGGCAATTTATCCTGATTTTTGAAAGAATTGCATGGGGAGTAGCTTCAGATGGGAAAGGGGCTCCAAATGTGCCTATTAGTAAGCTTGGTGGACTCTGGTGGACACTCTGGTTGGTTGGTTTTGTGGTGTTATTCCAAAAACCATCCCTTAAGCCGGCCCGTTTCCTTATCTCTGTAGAGTTTGGGGTCTTAGGCCTAGAAGTACTGAATCTGGGTCTCTGTAGAACTTATATATGCATGTGTTATCTTAAATAGGTACATTGTCTGAGCTGTATCCAATTTTCAGGGAATTAAAGTGGTGGAATTTCACTTTAAACTGGAAATAAAAGATTTAATCATGGGAAAATCGAGTTCAGTGGACAAACAGACTATATTTGGCTTCGTAGGCTGGGATTTGGCTTCATGCTCTACTACTGGTTGGCTCTGGGGTTTTTGTTTTCCAAGAAACTAAGTGTTTTGTTGTCCCTAATGACAATAAGCTATTGTAATTGGAATTCTTCCCTTTTTGGAAGTCCAGGAGTTTCCAGGCTAACAGGTACAGCTCAATTCCCAGCTTATTGTATTAATGCCAGATAATTCATAAGGATTTTGGGGAGCTATGACTGATATCTGTTGGGTTTTGGCGTCAATTTGTGGGAATTTCTTGTGCAAATTCACAACAATGAAAGTTTTGGCCATTCACAATTCTTGAAGATTTGGCCATAAATGACAAAGGCTTGGAACTAATAGAACGGATTTTAGTTTCTTATGGAAGTAGTTGGTGAAGTCAGCTTATATTTCTCTATAATAGGGAAATTCTAGACTTCCGGCTGGAAATATCTTTCGATATTGAACCAGCAAACTATTTGGGAAGCCTAGACTTGCTCTAGAAGACCACGGGATTTCTTCTGGAGATGCAAGACGTACATGACAGGAAAGTCTAATGCCTGACACCCTTTCAAACAAGATGTAGGCTCCTAGTTTGCCTGGATAATTCTCGTCTAAAGGTTTAGCCGTTTCAAACACAGAAAATCGGTTGTTTTGACCTATAATTCCATGTGAAGCAGGAGTAGCCACTCCTGGTCCGAGAGATACGTTCTACAGAGCCAAACTATACAATCAAGCTGGGTGGAATCCTTTTGGAGGCCAACCAGGACACTGGGGCTCGAAAACATTCTCCAGTATGGGAAAGTAAATCCAAAAGTCTAAACCAAATTGTCGGCGGTTTTGAGCTAAAATACCCCAGTATATACTTCCGGTACATCCCATTAAGGTTATTGTTATCCAGGATACTGAGTCAGCCGACAAGGGACGCAACTCCTGGTTTTAAGAGAGATTCCATGTTAATGCCCCGGTTTTCCCCCAAAAAAACTGCATTTTCCACCCAAAACCCCCCAAACTTTCTTCAAAATACCCCTAACGAACCCCATATATCTCCTCCAGTCCATTTCCACTCACCACCCCCGTCCTCTGCCCCATAATCCGCCCCCAATCCCACAAAACCACCACAAATTCCACCAAAAAACGTGTACACCGGGATTCCACCCTCCCGGCTCCTCCAATCACCCCCAAACCGCCCCTGTTCCTACTTACAACCTCTCTATACACCCCCTATCCGATACAACCAGCCCCGTCCTCTCCGTGCCGTGTCCCGTGTCCTGTGTCTGCTGTCTTATCCTGGTGGTGGCCCCACGACCCGGGTTACTAAGCTCATCGCACTGGAATCCAAACTTACATGTCCAGAGTAGGAATTCTAGCGCTAGGACCAGCAGGCGCTGGCAAATCGACGTTTTGTACGTCTGTGATCAGTCACATGCAGTCGATTGGACGAACCGCCCACATCGTGAACCTTGATCCGGCGGCGGAGGCCACGAAATATGAGTTTACTATTGATATTCGGAATCTTATTTCACTTGAAGATGTTATGGAAGAGATGGATTTAGGGCCTAATGGAGCGCTTATATACTGTTTTGAGTATCTATTGGAGAATTTGGACTGGTTGGATGAGGAGATTGGGGATTATAATGATGAATATCTTATATTTGACTGTCCTGGTCAGATTGAGTTGTATACTCATATTCCAGTTCTCCCCACGATTGTGAAGCATTTGACGCAACAGCTTAACTTTAACTTGTGTGCTACGTATCTTCTTGAAGCGTCATTTATTATTGACAACTCCAAGTTCTTTTCGGGAGCTTTAAGTGCCATGTCGGCAATGATTTTGTTGGAGTTGCCTCACATAAACGTATTATCCAAGGTTGATTTGATAAAGAACGAATACAGTAGGAAGAAACTCAAGCAGTTTTTAAACCCTGACCCCATGTTGGTGACGGAGGATAGTTTCAACCCCAAAATGAACAAATTAAATAAACTAATCGCCAATTTGGTAGATGATTTTGGAATGGTACAATTTTTACCCCTTGAAGCCGGTAAAGACGAAAGTGTTAGTACCATTCTAAGCTATATTGATGATGTAACGCAATGGTCCGAGGGCCAGGAACCAAAAGAGCCTAAAGACTTGGAAGACTTGGAGCCAGAAGAAATCTAAACGTCATAATAGACCACATAATAGAACCTCACAATAGTACACCAACCCCAAAAAGTCTGGAAAGGGATCCTAACTCGGAGAACAATGCATGGTAGTGACGTTTAGTGCGTCGGTAAACATCTGTCAGCAAATCTGGATTTGATAGACGAACCATCGGTAACTGTCTCTATTTTCGTATATATTTATTAATAGAAGTACATACGCCCGTGCAAATAACCCGCTTACCGAGTGTAAGCGACACTTACCGTAACAATACACCAAATCTCCTTCCACCAACGTCTCCCGGCCCGGATCTTTGGCCTCCAGTCCCATAACCTGCCCATTTCTGTCCACCATTTTGTGAGACACTCTAATTTTGCAACATCGGATCTTTGGCCAAAAATGCCGACGCCGCCGACGTCTCCCCAATGGCACCACGTCGTTCCGAAGGACGCCGTCAGGACGCCGTCCCACTCCTCCTATTGTGCTCCGTAAATGCACTAGTGCCTTGTTGGTTGCAAAACGGGACTTTCTGGTGAGGACACGGGGTTTTATATTTTTCAAATTTATTCTTCAGCTCTGGCGTCAGGGACACGGCCCAGCCGCCACCAACCCGGCTGAACAAGCGTCTGATCGGCAAGCCCTTAAAAACATAGTTGCGCTATGCCGTTAACTTCCTAATTAAGAGTATTTTACCAACTGTCAGATTTAATCTTGCAGAGGAATTATAGGAAAGAATGCCGGAATTTGGTCGGAACTTTAATAAGTTACCTGGTCGGAAGTTTTTCAGGACCTGGTTCAAGTTTAGTGGACCCAAATGTGAGCCCAAAACCTGGAAATACCAAATTATAAACATAAATAGACATAAATTGTACGGCAAAACAAAACCCCTCCACAAACCATGCAATTCCATGTAATTTTTTAAATCTGTAGCCCGAGTAATCCTGGAAAAGTACTTCCTGATTTTGGCAAAATGCACTCACACTTAAATGCATGATGGGAAAATAATCCGGTCTAAACTTAAGACAGGTCTCATGTACCAGGGGCTAAGCTGGAGTTCCGTGTGGCGTAGTGATGTTTGTGGTTGTGGAAAGGCACCGGCTTGGTTATAGGAGGTTCGGGGTAAGGTGGCTTCCTGGCGCGGCGGGCCCAGGGCGGTACCTCTTGTCCCCCTGGCACCACGTCCCGCTGGTGTGAGCCTGTGGCCCGCGATGGGCCACTGAATCTCCAGACTTGTGGCGCCAAATCAACTGAGACACGAGGTGAGACACCTTTACCCGTGGAGAAATCAATAGGGATGAATTCCAAGTAAAATTAAGTTAGGCTTCACAGCTTGAAACGACAATAAGGGATGCCGTGAGTCACGGCCAGATTGTGGGGTCACGTGCTGAGTTTTGTAGCCGGCTGGCACAGGATATAAGGGGCCTACGAACAAGGTAGGTCGATACGCGAGGTAAGTGCAGGATTGAAGTCCAGATGATTGCGTAGACTGCGTTGTACATGATGCGTTGATTAGCAGTAGAGTCAATCTGCATGAAGGTTGATGTCGGGGGTTTAACGCAGCAATGCCGATGGCGTCAGATTGTTGCTGTTTTGTTGAGTTTACCATGGCGTTGCCATGGTAGCCTAGTGATGATGAGATGACCAGGTGGTACGAGAATTGGGAGGCACCTCGTGGTACAACGGCGGTGAGCTCGCACTGCTGTGGCTAGCTCTCTTGCTGTGATGCCCTAGCGCGACTATGGCCCAAACACCGTTCTACTCCCTCACTAGCGCCACTAGTTTCCATCACGCCCCACTGCCACTGCCACTACCACCACCCCCGTCCCACCGCACTACCACCGTCCCACCGTCCCACCGCACCACCGTCCCACCGCACCACCGCTCCCTCCCTCTCCATCCGGTACCCACACTTCTTTTGATGCTCGCGTTTTCTTCTCTCACCATATTTTTTTCAACATGGAAGACAGAGAAAACAGAACAGCCGCCCACACTCACATCAAAGGACTTGGGCTTGATGAAAAGGGATCCGCCAAGAAGATCGAAGGAGGATTCGTTGGACAGGCGGATGCACGTGAAGCATGTGGAATAATTGTTGATCTCATCAAGAGTAAAAAAATGAGTGGAAGAGCCATTCTTCTTGCTGGACCACCAGGAACTGGTAAAACTGCGTTAGCGCTTGCTATTTCTCAAGAATTAGGTCCCAAGGTTCCATTTTGTCCGATTGTTGGTAGTGAATTGTATTCTGCTGAAGTTAAAAAGACTGCAGCTTTGATGGAAAATTTCAGAAGAGCCATTGGACTTAGAATTAAGGAAACCAAAGAAGTTTATGAGGGAGAAGTGATTGAATTAACTCCAGAAGAAACAGAAAATCCATTGGGAGGATATGGTAAGACCATCAGTCATGTGATTGTTGGTTTAAAGACTGCCAAGGGGACCAAGAATCTTAGATTGGACCCATCAATCTACGAAAGTATTCAAAAGGAAAGAGTCACCATTGGAGATGTTATTTATATTGAAGCTAACACTGGAACGGTCAAAAGGGTTGGAAGATCTGATGCTTATGCCACTGAATTCGATTTAGAAGCTGAAGAGTATGTCCCATTACCAAAAGGTGAAGTTCACAAGAAGAAAGAAATCATCCAGGATGTTACTTTACATGACTTGGACGTGGCCAATTCTAGACCTCAAGGTGGTCAAGATGTTTTGAGTATGATGGGACAACTTATGAAGCCAAAGAAAACTGAAATAACCGACAAGTTGAGACTGGAAGTGAACAAAGTTGTATCTAAATACATTGATCAAGGAGTAGCCGAATTAATCCCAGGTGTTTTGTTCATTGACGAAGTCAACATGTTAGATTTGGAAATATTTACATACTTGAACAAAGCTTTAGAAAGTTCAATTGCTCCAATTGTGGTATTGGCTAGTAATAGAGGTTTAACCACCATCAAGGGAACTGACCAAAAATCTGCTCATGGATGTCCTGCCGATTTAATTGACAGATTGTTGATTGTCAGAACTCTTAACTATAACCAAGATGAAATCAAGGTGATCATCAATAAAAGAGCACAATTAGAGAAATTGGTATTAAGTCCAGAAGCTTTGGATAGATTATCAGTCCATGGAATGAATAGTTTAAGATATGCAATCCAATTATTGTCCCCAGCAGGTGTGTTAGCTAATGGAGAGATTGGTTTGGGAGAAATTGAGGAAGTCGAAAGTTTGTTCTTAGACTCCAGGAGATCAATTAAAGTATTAGAGGGTGCTGAAGGTTATTTGTAGTTGGAGCGTTTTAGATGACTGAAACATAGAATATGTAAGATTTAAATAAAAATGAATAATCACTATTTTGTTGATCCAGAATGTGTATGAACTATACTAAGCTAAAGCCGTACATTCGGCCAAAAAGTCACCAGCTGTCATAATATCACTACTACCGTAAACTACATTTTTATCCAACTCTTGTAAGTCTTGATATTCCACATAATTTCCTCCACCAACGACAAACACAATCAGTTCTTTGTAGCTTTGTCTCTTTGGTGGTTTGGAGTGTCCTCCTCTTAATTTTGGATCCAAGTATAAATAGTCGTCCGTGACTTGCATCATTTCACTTCCATTTGGTTCCATTATACTTTCCACAATACTCGTAATGGGTAAGTTTTTCTTGTTTGGCAAAAGCTTCTTCAATCCAGAAGTCAAGGAACTCAACCCTTCTCCTATTTTTCCTTCTGTTAATCCATAAAGCTTGGACGAAAGATTATTAAACAATGCAGAGTTGTTCATGTTCAATTCCGTATTTGTTTCGGGTTCAAATAAACTTAACTTGGTCATCTGTTTAAACTTTTCGATGTATTTGAGACCTGACAAGTCCAATTGAGGATCCAACTCTTCAAACTTTTTCTTTACCTGGTCCACAAACGAACTAGAAAGGTTGTTTGTAAGATACAATATGATGAAACTTCTTAACTTGTGGTCAACATTGTCTTTTTTCTCATTTAGAAGCTCCAAGAACTCTTGTTGAATCTTAGGGTTGTTATAGTTTTGCTCAATTTCGAAGAATTTATCCAATGACTTAGACTCCAATTCTTTTAACAATGAAGCTAAAACATCCATGTGCATATCAAGAACAGTCTTTCTGTTGGTCAATTCAGGTAACGCATCAACGGCTTGTTGAATCTTCGAAGTGTCATTAGCAGAATCTATGTCATTAAGTGAGGTTATACCCGTCTTATTAGTTAATTCCTGAGCTTCTTTTTTATATAATTCCAACTCAAAATTGGCATTTTCAACCACATCTGGGAATGGTAGCTGGGAGTTCTTAGCCCAAAAGAAATCTTTTGGATCAATATCATAAGATTTGCCACCAATCTTTATAGTGTTTCTCTTCAAATTAAACACATCATTAATCATACATTGATAGATCCATGAATGACTAAACATTGATGTCAAGTCGATAGATCTATCAAGTAAAATCAACACAGATCTTTGTTGAAGATTTGAAACATTTGATTTGGAGTTTTGAAGATAATCTCGAAGCTTTAAATCCAATTGTGTTGCTATGAGCTCTGCAGGTCCATTTCTTTGACATCTGATTACAGGAATATTTCCTGAAGTTAAAACGACCGAGAGAAGGCCATTGGAGAGTACATCTGCTAACTGATGGATCTGATCTTCGGTTGTGGATGGGTGATTGAATTTGGTGAAGATTTGGGGAATGTCCAAAGAAAAAAGATTGGATTCAGTTACCACAAAGTCAATGAATTGGTCAAACACCTGTTTAACCTTGTGACTTTTACCTAAAAGACTCACCTTCTTAGCAAATTCTTCCAATAACTCTCTGTTGATACTGGAAGTAAAATTAATATAGAATTCGTCATACTTATCTGATGATAGATCATCTATAATTAACGACACGTTGGCAGCAGTGGGCTCCACAAAATAAATGACAGGCACATCGGGAAGCGGTGACCGGGAGTTCGTCACAAGCGAATGGATGGTGATTCCACACCGCAAGAGATCGTTAACTCGAAGAACAGATGACACAATGTTCTGGCCTCGGCCGTCAAGCACCAATGCTTTCCAGATGATTTCCTCAGATTTGGTGGCAAGGGTCAAGTCAGGATCACCCTCACGATTAAGGTGGAGCATACGCTCGAGATTGGCTGGAAGTTAGTACTAAATTAGCAGATAATAAGGAGTTTACTTACTGATTTGTTGTTGACGAAGCATGTTGAAAAGTGGGATTGCGACAGGAGAAAAAGCGCGAGTCGTGGTGCGAGAGGTGGTGCGAGAGGTGGTGTGGGTCGTGGTGGAGGTCGTGGTGCGGGTAGTAGTGCAAGAGGCGGTAGGCTGGCTGCCGCGTGCTAGCTCGCGGGAGCTGGGCAGACAACTGTACCCCTGAGGGCTGGCGAACCACCTTCCCAAGGTAGACAACCGAACCCTGGCGAAATTACCGCGACGCCCGCGCTAATCTTACATAGACGCTCCACAGAAACAGCCGTAGGGGCAGAAACAGCCGATTGGGCGTGAAAGTCCACAGCCAATCGCCAACTAATCCGTCCGTGGCAGCTCACCACGAGCGCTACCGCCACTCCTACCACCTCCTCCCGCACTACCACCCCATTTCCTCCCGCGAGCCGTCTAAACAGCCCCAGGTACCCGCCCAGAGGAACACGTCTAAACTGATTGTTTGTAACAATCAAGTACCACAAACACCCCCTCTTTACCCCACGATATGTAAGACCGGTGGGAAGTTGCGTAACCCATATGTTGGGTAACTTGGCGTGGCGGACATAAGGGAGATAAGAATGGAGTTTACAGCATCTCCGACACACACCGCATAAATCGCGCCACTTCCATATCCGGAAAACGATGGACGACGTAGTAGATCCGGCCCCCGGATTGAGGCCCGAGACTGAAAAAAAAAACAACTCAATCAGCCACCAAATGCAGGCCGAGCATAGGGAGGGAGCTGCCGCGGGCTACGGCGGGGCGGGGCGGTGGCGGGAGGTGAGCTGGCGGTAACGTGGGACCGAATTATCTATTATACAATGCTATTTATTATTGGGATCTTCATCACTTCTATATTCTACAATGCCTCGTAACACCTTTATTTTACCATATATTTCATGGTGAATCACGTTTTCTTCCTCTTTTAATTCCTTAGATTTATTCTTATGTTCAGTTCCTGGGACGGGCCATACGCAATTTAACCTGAGTCTGGAACACTCTGTACATCTAGGACGAGTTTCACAACATCTCTTCTTTCTTTGTCTACAAGTTATACATCCCATCCGGGACCTTTTTGTGGGATTTTTGGAAGTTTTGGATGATTTTGATGAAGTTTTGGATGACAGCTTGGCCGATACTTGGGATGTGGAGGAATTGGTTGTGGAGGAATTGCCCGGGTTGGGAGTATTTATCAAAGGTGTATGTGATGTGGATGAACTTATATCCAGTGGACTTTGACTTGGACTGCCACTAGGCCCCAGTTTTTGCTCTGGAGGTTGGACATACATGGGGACGTAATTCACTGGATTGGCAGGTGTATACTCTTGATTAACGTAAATGGGAATATAAGGTCTATAGAATGGTTGACTTTGATACAGCTGAGGAGGATAATGTGGATGTGAAACTGGTTGGGATGAAGGAGCTGTCAGTTGAGTTGATAATTGGGATGATAAATGAGCAACAGGCTGGGAAGCGGGAACATTCGAGGGAATTTGGGGGGGAAAATTCACCGGGCCATAAGCGGCTTGATTATTAATGGCCGTAGGAGTGGGCGGTGTCAGTGGTTTATCCTCGTTGTGTTTCCATGACATAGCGACCAGAAGCATTGGTTTGACAATCCGCAAGAAATTTAGTGTTATTTATATTCACCAAAAAATTTCTTTTTCGTGCTTTATCTCCAGTCAATATTACGGTTAATCTTGGATGTTGATTAGAGGGTAGAGGCCCCGAACAATGTAAATTAAGTTTGAATCGGTATTTCCTCCCAATGAAACCCGTTAAAAGCGGCTGCAGGATCAGCGACGAACACCTGTGTTATGCGGAAATTGTTGAAACAGTGCGGATTGCATAATTTTTACCAATTTAATAAAAATTCGGCATTTAGCCTTGGACGAGGGGGAACATTGGTGGATAATTCGACAAATGCGGATAACCCGAAGAATACTGCATCTATGTTGGGTAATACTATCCGCCCCTATAAGGTTGTGTATATTATTCCTTAACCGGTGATGCTTGCCTTTGTTTTACAATTTATACATAATTCAAGGGGTACTTTATGGATTTATACATTAATTGTAAAACCGTTCAATCAATTTTCAAGGCGTTAACTTGATCTTCAATTATGTGTCATGTACTCATATTTAAAAAATTTTATTGAAATAATATCTAGTGTGTATATAGAATGCCCAATACGTTCGTGTGCATTAATTAGGCGGAACTGAGCTTTAGCACAATGTACTTGCGTTCTGTCCGGCAAAATTCTTGCAATGTGGTTTACGATCGTAGTTGAATGACCTGACTTGCTGTAAATAAGGTTTAAAAGAAACTAAACTCTGGGGATTTAGTATGGAGTTACCGGACCCTATCATTTGCTATGGCCAGTATATCCCCCACCGGAGGAGCTACGCCGAAGTCATCCCCCATTTGGTACTTTCCGTTTTGGGAACTGTGCCGCGTGCAGTCCTTAAAATTCGTAAAACAACATGTCTGGTGAACACGTGCATTTTGTCACAGGAACATAAAATAACCTCTCGCTCCAATTCGGTTTCTCGGGTCAACTCGGTTTTGGTGGTTAGTAGGAAGAATTTCATGTATTTAAAGTGTATATTACTAAGATTCTACATTTGAGGCATTGGCGGCATTGGCGGTTGTTGACCCCCCTTTAATGAGGATTTACCCGCCTTTAAAAGCTCGTCACAAAGTAATAAATTAACTGCAATTCCAACAGCAGAGCTAATTCCATTTCTGATGACTCTATAACTATCCCAAACTCCTTCAATTTGAGGATCCATTGGTTCACCGGTTTTAAGATCAATACCTACTTTGTGTCCTTCGATAATTTCATCTGAACAGTTGGTTAAAGTTTCCAAAGAGTCCAATCCTGCATTGGTACTTAATAATTTTGGAATAATCAAGAGTGCATCGCTGAAAATCTTACTACCAATTTTCAGTTTACCTTTGATGGTTTTGGATGTGTTTATGTGATTGGAGCATGCCATATAGAAACTTCCAGCTCCTGGAACAATGCATTTGTCTTGTAAGACATTTTTGATGGATCTTAACCCATCTCTTATGGCATCTTTAGTTTGTTGGATTAAATAGTTGTTTGAGCCCTTGATAAGAATACTAACACTTTTTGGTTCTTTATTTTCAGTGATGTAAGTGAACTTATCTTCACCGATCAGGTTTTCGTATACGAGACCAGAGTATCCCAAAATATCGGGGGTAAGACTGTCAACCGAATTTTGAGCTTCACCTCCACAAATTAATTGTAATCTCTCCATGTTTCTTCTCTTGGCTCTTCTGAGGGCCAAAATACCATTCTTGGCTAAAATATCAAGTGACATTGGGTCAATACCTTTCTGATTGATAATGACAAAGTTTTTTCCACTATTTAACTCGCAGACACTATTTTTCAATTCAATAATCTTTCTTAATTTATCATCAACGAATTTACGTTCGCTGGCCACCAACTTTTCCCGTTGCTCCACATTGGAATAGAAGAATCCCGAGTTAACTTCAGTTTTTTCATACTCAAGGGACACATTTAAAATAAGCACATGACAGTTTTCTAATCTTTTAGGCATATCAGGGTGTCTAGCACCATGATCCAAAACCAAACCTTTAACAAGTTCAGTATCCTTGATGTCACCATACTGCATGGTCATGATTTCTATCATGTGTAAGTCAATTGAATCATTATCTTTAACTGTTAAAACCGAATCCGTAACTATTGGTGCAAGAATATTGGTTAATTCAGCAGAAATCTTGGTGGAAAGAGATGATTTAGCAATTTGAAGAAGGAATTCTCTATCAAAGCCTTCCATCTTGACTCTGAAATCATCAAGATACTTCAAACTCTCATTTTTACCCGCTTCAATTCCTTCAACAATAATTCGAGGGTGAATCCCTTCTGTGAGATATCTTTCACTTTGCTTCAACAATTCTCCCACAAGTAATACAACAGACGTGGTTCCATCTCCTGTAATTTCGTCCTGTGCAGTGGCCGTACGTGCAATCATAACCGCAGTAGGGTGCTGGATCTGCATTTCACTAAGTAAAACCTTCCCATCCTTCGTGAGCTTGAGGTTTCCTGCCCCATCAACTAACAATTTCAAGGTACCTTTGGGTCCAAGGTTCGATCCCAATACTTGTTGGAGACCAGTAGCAGCTGCAATGTTGACTTGGAGCGCTTGAGACCTTCTTAAGCTTTCAGCTTTGGGGTTTAAGAGCTGAATCGACATGATGGCAATGAAAATTTTCACGAACGTAAGCGCGCGCTGATGTTGGGCGCCAGACGCGCCCCCACGGGACGGGAGCTCGCGGTGGCTCTCCACGGTCCTCGCGGGGGCAGCCACCACTCGTCGTCGAAAAATATTCACCGACGTGTCCCTACCACTTTTATGGTCTGGCGTTCTGACACTCCAAGTCGGAGTCTCCACGGCCCCTGGTGAAGGCCCAAATGTTGACTCTGACCTGCGGTGGATAATACTCACATGAAGATGCCGATGGTAACCGCAATAGTACCCGGTAAACCTAAGGGCTAAAGTCCGAGTTATTCAAGGCGTTCAAGACAATTTATCAAGTCACCAGAGCTCAAGCCAGTTGGTTGAGGAACTCTGAAACAAACTTAAAGTTTTAGTCACTGCTAAGCAACTTCCACTGCATAAAAATAATCTAACCATTTGATGCCGACTCACATTACTCGAAAAACTTTAAATAAAAATATACATAAAAAAAGAAAATCATAAAATATGTATTATGCATATTTAATATAGTATAATGCACCATGCACCTGTGTAATCGGGATGCCAAATTATTTTTTTTAAAATAAAAAAGGTTTGGTTAAATTCTATGCAGATGAGTCTAAAATATTTCGAACCTATACGCTCGCTAACGGTGATCATGCATAAACTTCTGACGTGAAACGAAATCTCCGTTAGCTCCCTAGAACCTTAATTAAATCCATTAAATTATAAATTTATGACTAAAATGGGATTCCGAAACCGTAATTATGATTCAGTTCTAATTAGTTCGCGTTACTGGCGAACTTCTCCGTACCGTCCCACCACCAATTGTTCGCGTACAATGCCAACCTTCGGCACAGCGGCAGTTGTAATTATTATAATGAAATTAACCCATCGGATTTCCGCTGGCTCACAGAAACTTTGACATTAATTACATTAATTGGTCATTATTAATGCATTAGAATTCTAACTTAATAATCCAGCCGTTTACAAATATTTTATCATAATATGGATGATAAATCTTACCAGATCGCAATTCAAATGATTGTGCATATGGCGTCAATATTTGTGCATAACTACAGATTTTGGGTGAGGTTTCCTGCAGGCTTTGGGAAGGCAATAAAGCCTATTTTAAACCATGAAATTATTTAACTGTTGTACATTATAAATTGTTTAAAAGTAATTCCGTTCCAAGTTTAACCGCAAGACTTTATAAATTGGAATGTTATAGTTGATTTAACTTTAAAATATTTGCAAAAAATTCTTAATAAAATATAATTTTATATGCTGAATTGAGAGGTTTAACCAAATGAGGTGGTAAATCAATTTACTAACCCCTATTCCCAATTTTGTGGTGGGCTTGGACATTGTTTAATAAATCAGAGGGAAATAAACCATTGTATCAATTGTTAATAAAATCAGATGCGGTTCCTTGAGTTAATTATATATTTGGGGAGTTTTAACCGGTAACTTTGCTGTTTAATCATTGACGATCTCCTTTTATTTACAATGTTAGTCAAGTGCATGGAATGTAATTAATCGGGGATTAATTATGGCGGCCTGAGGGTTCATATGCGTTAGTACCTTTTAAAATATTAAAGCAAATTCACTTAAATTCTTGGAACTGGACCTCCTGGACTGTCTTCATTTCTCTTGGTTAATACTTCACATCCATCTTCCGTCACCACCATCATGTGCTCGAACTGGGCTGAGTATTTTCCGTCTGCTGTAGCACTCGTCCAATTATCGGGCCACATAATATCTTTATAACTACCCAAATTTAACATGGGTTCAATGGTAAATACCATCCCAGGTTTACAGATTCCAATGGCCTTATTTTTAGCATAATGGGGAATGTTTGGTTGACAGTGAAACAATTGATTTGTTCCGTGACCGCAGAATGTTTTGATTACTGAAACCCCATTTTTATGGGCAAATTCTTCGATAATGTTCCCAATTTCACGAACTGGTAATCCAGGTTTGACCTTAGAGATAGCTAAATCCAACGCTTCTCTGGTGGTTTCAACTAATCTAACAGTATCTGGGTCACATTTGGCCTTGTCTCCCACATAATAAGTCTCATTCAAATCGGTGTGAAATCCAAGATAATAAAGCGACACGTCCAAATTAATGATGTCTCCATCCTTCAATACCGTCTGGTCAGGAATCCCATGGCACACAATCTCGTTAACTGAAGTACAGAAGCTCTTGGGGTAATTATAATAATTCAAGGGCGAAGGATAGCAGTTTCTCTTGACACTTTCCTTGTGTAAAATAGCATCAAGTTCATCAGTGGTAATACCAGGCTTCACATGACTAGCAACGATGTCCAACACTTCTCTACCAATCTTACTAACCTTACGAACCTTTTCAATCTCTTTAGCGCTGAGAATAGGAATCTTTCCAAGCCTATCATTCTTGATTTCCGAGTATGGCTTCCCGTCTTTAGCATAGTCAGGGAGCTTAATGTGCTTGGGAATTGCTCTTCTAGGCGTCAACGGATAGTGGGCTCTAACTTCACCCGAATAACTAAAATTTGGAAATGGATCATAAACAGATCCATCTTCTTGTTTATGAATCGCTTTGTGTTGGGACCAACACGTACGGAAACAAGTTTGGTCACAGAACACAGATTCAACGTTCAGTTTAAGACAAATAGGACATTTAAGCGACGAGGTGGTCTCTTTACCACACACGGAGGATGCACATATAGCCATTATGAAAATTTTCGCGGTGAGAAGAGATCAACCCTAAAAAGCGCCAGAGAATGGGGACACCTCACCACTAACGGATGATTTGGCCCCTTAAATCGAGTTTCCCGAACCACACAACTCGATTCCAAAAAACTACACTTCCGTACGATGTCTGTGGCGTATATTAGTGCCCAGGGCCCAAGAGATTCTCTGGCCCAAAACTCATCGGAAGCAACTCCTCCAACAGTTTGACCGCCATGTCACCGGTTCGACTATACATAATCACCAACACATCCTTACTAAACTCTCGGATGAACTGTCTGCAGATTCCACACGGACTTATAGGCTCTTCCAGGTCCCCCAGAATTCCAATCACCTTAAACCTGTACTTTCCTTCGTTAACTGCCTTACAAATGGTGGATCTTTCAGCACAAATGGCCCCGCCGTACGATGCATTCTCGATATTAGCGCCCGATATAAACTCTCCGTCCTGTGTTACAAGCGTACACCCCACCCTGATGTTAGTAGATTGTTTGCCCCTGATTATAGTACGTACCTAAACTTGGAGTAGGGAGAATAGGATAATTCCCGAGCTATCGTTAGTATTTCCCGCGGGTATGCATCCATACGTACCTGCTAAGCATTTCTGCTTCAATTGAGCTATTTCTTCCTCACTTAGAACTTGTTTGACTCTTTCCATTGGTTACACGAAGGTGGCCTGGAGATTTGGCTGCGCGCCAACACGCCCGGCCGCCAGCCCCCGCCAGCTCCCGCGCCAGAACTTCCGCACGAATTTCTCGCATGTCTATTCAGTGGCAATGACAACTCTAGAAGAAATAGAACCTTCAATCGACCAGGAAATCCTTTCCCTTTCCACTTATGACATCAATAATAGAACCAGACTTCTTGATAATGATATTAAAGTTATGAAATCCGAGTCCCAGCGTCTTGGACATGAAAAAACCGTCATGCTTGACAGGATCAAAGACAACCAACAAAAGATCAATAATAATAAGCAGTTACCATTTCTCGTAGGTAATGTCGTTGAATTGTTGGATCTAGATGCTGAACAGGAGGCCAAAGAACAAGGTGCCAACCTTGATTTGGATGCCGCCAGGTCGGGTAAATCAGCGGTTATCAAGACCAGTACCAGACAGACGATATTTTTGCCATTGATTGGATTGGTAGATCCAGAGGAGCTTAAGCCAAATGATTTGATTGGGGTCAATAAGGACTCCTATTTGATTTTGGATACGTTACCATCTGAATATGACTCCAGAGTGAAGGCCATGGAAGTGGATGAAAAACCTACAGAAGATTACTCGGACATTGGTGGTTTGGACAAGCAAATTGAAGAATTAATCGAAGCAGTGGTCCTCCCCATGAAACAAGCAGACAAGTTTAAGAACCTCGGAATCAAACCTCCTAAAGGAGCCCTCATGTATGGTCCTCCAGGAACCGGTAAGACCTTATTGGCCAGAGCGTGTGCTGCCCAGTCAGGTGCTACGTTCCTTAAATTGGCAGCTCCACAGTTAGTCCAGATGTTTATCGGAGATGGGGCCAAACTTGTAAGAGACGCCTTTGCGTTGGCCAAAGAAAAGGCCCCCACGATCATATTTATTGATGAATTAGATGCTATTGGAACAAAAAGATTCGATTCAGATAAATCAGGGGACAGAGAAGTCCAGAGAACCATGTTGGAGCTCTTAAATCAATTGGATGGGTTCGGATCTGACGATAGAGTCAAAGTTTTGGCAGCCACAAACAGAGTAGATACATTGGATCCAGCTTTATTAAGATCAGGAAGATTAGATAGGAAAATCGAATTCCCACTCCCTTCAGAAGAGGCCAGAGAGTCAGTGTTAAAGATCCATGCCCGGAAGCTTAATTGTGATAATAACTCAGTAAACTGGAGAGAATTGGCCCGGTCTACCGACGAATTTAACGGGGCCCAATTGAAGGCCGTCACGGTGGAAGCAGGAATGATTGCCTTAAGAAACGGTAAACTGATCATCCGCCACGAAGACTTTGTGGAGGCAATCAGTGAAGTCCAGGCCAGAAAGAGTAAAAGCGTCAACTTCTACGCCTAGTTAATAGTGTAATCATCATATATTCGTACTTACTACTTCTTTCCTAACTCTGCCCTAAGCTGCTTCGAGAATTCATCTTCTCCATCATCATCTTCCCAATCCTCTTCCCATAAACTTTGGGGCGCCACTTGTGGATCTTGTTGACCCGTCCATTTGGCGTCTACGGGGAAATCTTCGAATTCATCGTCGTCTTCCTCTAACGATTTGATTACTTTCTTCTCTTCTGTCATTGCCACTCAATCAATTTTCGCCGGCACCAAAATCACACCGCGCAGTGTGCGGGCGCGCACGGCCTCCGCACGACTCGCGCCCTGGTCGCACCGCAAATTGGATCTCATCGCTAATTTTTCTTCATGAAGCAAACCGTGTCAGATATTCTCCCCAAACGGATCCAAGGACTCGAGTTTGGGGTTCTTTCTTCACAGGAAATCATTGCCCAATCAGAGGTCGAGGTAAAGACCAGAGATTTATATGATTTGGAGAAAGGAAGAACCGTCAAACAGTATGGAGCTTTGGATAATGCTATGGGTATTTCTTCAAATTCCAGTACTTGTAGTACGTGTTTCCAGAATTTAGCTAATTGTCATGGTCATTTTGGTCATGTCCGTCTTGCGTTGCCGGTGTTCCATATTGGTTACTTTAAATCCATTATTCTGATCTTACAGTGTATTTGTAAGAATTGTGGACACTTACTTATAGATGAACAACTGAAGAGGAAATACTTGAATGATCTTCGTCGTCCTTACTTGGATAATCTTCGGAGAATGAAGATTCTTAAGTCGATTTCGGATCAAGCAAAGAAGCAAAGAAGATGCTTAAAGTGTACTCATATTAATGGGGTAGTCAAAAAAGCTGCTAGTGGAGCGGGTCCTGCTGCTCTTAAAATTGTTCACGATACTTTCAGATGGATTGGAAAGAAATCTTCCATTGAAAAGACTATTTGGGACCAAGAATTTGATCAAATTTTGATCAGAAACCCCGAATTGGAAAAGTTTATCAAGAGAAGTTTTGAAGATTTGAATCCTCTTAAAGTATTAAATTTATTCAAGCAAATCTCTCCCGATGAGTGTGAAATGTTGGGTATAGATCCAACCAAAGGTCGTCCAGAGATGTATATTTGGAGATACTTACCAGCTCCTCCCGTGTGTATCAGACCTTCAGTTATGATGGACGCCCAATCTAATGAAGACGATTTAACTGTCAAATTAACAGAAATCGTGTGGACTTCGTCTTTAATCAAAGCAGGTATTGATAAGGGAATTGGTATAAACAATCTTATGGAGCAATGGGATTATCTCCAGCTTTCGGTGGCCATGTATATCAATTCAGACCTGGCTAATCCTTCTTTAATGCCAGGTGTTAAGTCAAAACCCATCAGAGGATTCTGTCAAAGGCTTAAGGGAAAACAGGGTAGATTCAGAGGTAATTTATCGGGTAAAAGAGTTGATTTCTCTGGTCGTACAGTCATTTCTCCGGATCCAAATTTAAAAATTGATGAAGTTGCAGTTCCCGACAGAATCGCCAAAATTTTAACTTACCCTGAGAAGTGTACCAGATATAACCGGAGAAAACTTCAAAATTTGATTGTTACAGGACCTGATGTCCACCCGGGTGCTAACTACGTGCTTAAACAGAATGAAAATACCAAAAGAAATCTTAGATTCGGGGACAGAGTTAAAATCGCCAAAAATCTCCATATTGGAGATGTTGTAGAGAGACATATAGAAGATGGAGATGTTGTTTTATTCAATAGACAGCCTTCTCTTCATAGATTGTCTATCTTGTCCCATTATGCCAAAATCAGACCTTGGAGAACTTTTAGACTCAATGAATGTGTGTGTACTCCATATAATGCCGATTTTGATGGGGATGAAATGAATTTACATGTCCCACAGACTGAAGAAGCAAGAGCAGAAGCCATTAACTTAATGGGTGTCAAAAATAATTTACTTACACCAAAATCTGGGGAACCAATTATTGCTGCTACTCAAGATTTTATCACTGGTTCCTATCTTATCACCCACAAAGACTCATTCTTTGATAGAGCATCGGTAAATCAGCTTTTAAGTATGATGAGTGATGCCAACTTGCATTTTGACCTTCCACCTCCAGCTATAGTGAAACCTGTGTGCCTCTGGACTGGGAAACAGGTTTTTTCCTTGCTTATAAAACCTAACAGACACAGTAAAGTGGTTATTAATCTTGATGCCAAAGCAAAGTCCTTCACTCCTCCCACCCGTCTCGGGAACGAAATGAGTCCTAATGATGGTTATGTTATAATTAGAGGTTCTAACATTCTTTGTGGTGTAATGGACAAATCCACTCTTGGAGATGGGAAAAAGCACTCTGTTTTCTATACTATCCTCCGAGATTATGGACCAGATGAAGCTGCCAATGCTATGAATCGTATGTCCAAGTTATGTGCTAGATTCTTAGGTAACAGAGGTTTCTCCATTGGTATCAATGATGTCACTCCAGGTTACAATCTTAAACAGAAAAAAGAACTTATGGTTGAACAAGCATATCTCAAGTGTGATGAGCTCATTGATCTTTATAATAGAGGCAAGTTAGAAACCCAACCTGGTTGTAATGAAGAACAGACCCTTGAAGCTAAGATTGGGGGTCTCTTATCTAAGGTTAGAGAAGAAGTGGGAGAAGTTTGTATCAAGGAACTTGACTCATTGAATGCTCCTTTGATCATGGCTACATGTGGTTCTAAAGGTTCCACGTTAAACGTCTCCCAAATGGTGGCCGTTGTCGGTCAACAGATTATATCGGGTAATAGAGTGCCAGATGGGTTCCAAGACAGATCCTTGCCTCACTTTACCAAGAATTCTAAAACTCCTCAGTCCAAAGGTTTTGTCAGAAACTCATTTTATAGTGGTTTAACTCCACCGGAATTTTTGTTCCACGCTATTTCTGGTAGAGAAGGTTTGGTGGATACCGCCGTGAAGACTGCAGAAACTGGTTATATGTCTCGTAGACTTATGAAATCCTTGGAAGATTTAAGTTCACAGTATGATAATACTGTCAGAAATTCTTCCAACGGTATTGTGCAATTCACCTATGGAGGAGATGGTCTCGATCCATTCGATATGGAAGGAGATGCAAGGCCAGTAAACTTCGTTCGTCAATGGGACCACAGTTTCAACATCACACACAATAATGAAGAGTCAGGTCTTTCTCCTGAGCAAATTCAATCCACAGTAGACTCCATAATTGAGCCTTTGGAAGCTCGTCTCATCAGATACGATAACTTGGGCCATGTGGTAAACTCTGATTCCATTGAGTTCGTTGACCAGCAAGATGCTGAAAGAGAATTCTATAACTCCATAAGAGCATTTGTGAATAAGAAAGCCAACTATTTGGTAGATTTAGAGGCAAAAATGGGTAAATCTGCCTACCAAATTCTCAAAATCACTAAGCTGTCTCTTGTTAAGTTCTTGGAACAATGTCTATACAAGTATTCAAGGGCCAAAGTGGAACCTGGAACTGCTGTAGGAGCCATTGGTGCTCAGTCTATTGGAGAACCTGGTACTCAAATGACCCTTAAAACATTCCATTTCGCTGGGGTTGCCAGTATGAACGTCACATTGGGTGTTCCCCGTATTAAGGAGATTATCAATGCTTCCAAGTCTATTTCCACTCCAATTATCAACTCTGTTTTGGTAAATGACGACGATGAAATTGCTGCTAGAGTGGTTAAAGGAAGAATTGAAAAGACTCTTCTCAAAGACATTGCATTTTACATTCAAGATGTGTATAAGAACAACATGTCTTACCTTTCGGTCAAGATTGACATGAAAACCATTGAAAAACTTCAATTAGAATTGAACATTGAGTCTATAGCAGCTGCTATCGCAGGAGCTCCTAAGCTCAAAATCCTTCCTTCACATGTATCCACTCAAGGGGATAGTGTGAATATCTTGGTAACCCATGATAAGGTGGATACCTTGAAGGATGAAAGTAATGATTTGTTTTTCAGAATGCAACACTTGAAGAGAGTTTTGCCCAATATTTGCATCAAAGGTCTTCCTAATATTTCTCGTGCTGTGATTAACATAAGAGATGATGGAAAGAAAGAACTTTTAGTAGAAGGTTATGGACTTAAGCAGGTCATGAACACAGATGGTGTTATCGGTACAAAAACCACCACCAATCATGTGTTGGAAGTATTTGAAGTATTAGGAATTGAAGCCGCTAGATCATCCATCATTGGAGAAATCGACTACACAATGAGTAAGCACGGTATGAGTGTGGATCCACGTCATATTCAACTTTTGGGAGATGTTATGACCTACAAGGGAGAAGTCTTGGGTATTACTAGATTCGGTTTAAGTAAAATGAGAGACTCCGTCTTACAATTAGCATCTTTCGAGAAAACCACAGATCACTTATTCGATGCTGCTTTCTACATGAAGAACGATAAGATAGAAGGAGTCAGTGAGTGTATTATTCTTGGACAAACCATGAGCATCGGTACGGGAGCATTCAAGTTGGTTAAGCCCAGCGGCACTGTAAATTTAGAACCAAAGAAAACTTTATTCGAGGGAATGTGCATGAAAAATTTCTAGTGTATAAAGAATATAAAACGTATACAAGTAAGATTGAAGTAGCAGCAAAGTTCGATAGACAGTTCGTGGCTGCAAAAAAAAACATCTGTGCATGGCTGCAAAACTCTGCTCAGAAAAACATAGCTTCGTGAATTTTAGCACCACCCATCACAAGTGTATCCGTGGGATGGTCATCATGAAGGCCATTGAACTCCAAAAGAAGGAATCGTGAGCTAGTTTCAAATTCAAGGCTTGAAGTATTGAATTCTGAGGGTAACATCACAACTTCTTTTGCAGGACTAATGGCATCTACGGATTGGTTTACAACAGGTTTGAATGCTTCTTTCTGCGAGTAAAGTCTATCCGTTTTGAAGACTCTGTAGGTCTCCAAATGTTGTCCAAAATCCACAGATCCAAGCATTTGGAGCACATCCCAATCTTTTTCCAACTCGAACGACGAAATTTGTACGGACTTTGGAGGTTTATCACCCCAATTTATATGGCCTCCTGTAATATTACGGAATTCTTGTAAATCTATAAGAATCTTGGCGGTTGTATCATTATACATGGCCTGCCAATGGGTGAAATTGTCTCCGTCATTTATCAGCAAAGAGCTGTCTCCATAGACACCAGCAGTTACATTAACAAATTGGGCAGATCCACATTCTGATAAGGTATCGGAGCTTTTAGTTTCGTAAAGAGGAATCACAAGCTCATCTGTAACTGTGTACTCTCCAGCCATTTGATTTCTATCTGCCACCTTCACTAGAACTTCTCCCGTGGTGGAGAAAAAGAAATGGGTATCATTCAGTCTCATCAGAAGGGTTTCATTCATATATTGGATGCCTGCTATCTCCATTGGTCCCAAAGGAGTCTTAACTGGATCAATTGTTAGTCTTCTAACGATTTTCCCATCCACAATGGAATACCCATACCTCATACCCGTAATACCTTGGAGAACAGCTTGGACAAATCCACCGTGTCCTGTGAGAAAAGGAAATGCTGGATTGGTGCCTCCGTTTGTTGCATAATCGTCATTATTCTGTTCCAGAAACTGAGCAAATGGAGCTCTAAGATATGGCTGAGCTGCTTTGTATATATAAGAGTAAGAAGAACATCCTGACTCTGATAATGCTGCTGAAACTATAGAAAAAATTGGAAATGTCATTGCCGGACCATAACTTGCTTGTTTCATAGCATAAAATTGCATATTAGCAAAAGCCTGTTCTTCATCGGTTAGCTCATTTTCTAAAGGATATGTCACCATGATTACATCTGCTTGTTTTACTGCTACTGAAGAATTCATACCAGTGTATTCTAAAGTTATATCATTTGTTGAAGGAACATGAACATTATTCACAATGTTTGTGAAGTTTGCATCCACAGGGTCATCTAAATGCTCTGATATTGCTATAGCATACTTCATTAAAAGAGAAATACCTGCATTTGTGTAAGCTCCATTGTCAACATGGTTAGCATATTCATCAGGATCTGTAAGGTTGTGGGTAGTATATTCACCCAATGTCTCATTGAAGTGAACGTAATCAGCCATAAACGTAGCAGCGTCTATTATTAATGGCCTCACTGATTCGAGATAAGAATCATCACCTGCTCCAGATATATAAATTTGCCAAGCACCAAAGGCAACAGCCATATTTATATGGTATTCGTAGTCCATACATGGACCAGTTGCAGTACAATTTCCAAATCTTCCACTAGTCCAAGGATATACAGCTCCAGAGTATCCAGCAGGAACATTTTCTATTGCTTGTTGATGGGTATGGAGACGATAGTTTACAAGACTTCTGGCATGATCTGGGGAAAAGGGTAAAATCGAGTTTAGCATCCATAAATCAGTATCCCAAAATACCATTCCAGCATAAGAATCTGAGGAAAGACCTGCCACAGGTAAAGCAGCAGTTACTCCTGTTGCGTCTGCCCTGGTGTTCGACAAAAGGTGGAATATCGAAGCTCTACTAGCAAGTGTAATCAATGGATCTTCAAAGGTGATGTTTGCTTGGAGTGTTTCTTCCCAAGCACTAAAATGATCGTTCAAATTAGCTTTCTGAACTGCTGTAGACTTTGCATAGTCAAAAACACTGTCCTTTGTATCTAAACCTGGTAAATCAGAACTGGCAAGTCCCACTTGCTTAATGAATTTAGTAGTAGATTTGGCTGCAAAAGTTTGACTAAGAGTGTGAGAAACACTGGAATTGGATTGGGTATAAGTCCCTTGAGCCCCAGCAAAAGACGAGTAAACCGTTCCATATACATAGTTAACGTCATTAGGCAGAAAATTCATATAGATACCTTCATCATGTCCAACAGAATTGAGACTACATCTATGGGACGTCTTAAAATCGAGTTTGTCGGTAATATTGACTGAAATAGGAGTATCGTTCAAGTTTTTGATTTCCACCAGGACAACCCCCAAACTAGAAACTAGACGGTGTGCCAATACTTGATAGGTCACCTCCAACGTACTGAGCCACACAAACTTGGTGGTAACAACCCCATTTCTAAGCGACATTGTCTGAAAGTACCGGGAGATATCTCCCTGAGAATCCATTTTCAGCGGGTCCAAAGTATACTTTTTTCCATCAAACTCAGCAGACAATTCAAGAGTGGTCCACTGGGGAACGGAAGATATCACACTTTCATACCCGTTTTCAAGGAGTTCAGGAAAATTGGTTCCATTAGTATCTTTTTGAAGATCGTAGAACCCAGCAATAAAAGCACCCGAGTACCTCTTATCAAAAAGAGGCCATCCGTTAAGCATATGGTTATAGTCTTCACCATCTACTAGCTGGTCATAGGTGAATCCCTGGCCCAAATTTGGAATCCTACTTCCAATGTATCCATTAGAAACATATGGCTGCAAATTATACTTATTATGTTTCTGAAACTCAATTGTCCCAACCAAATCCTGGCCCTGAATGTAAAACGACGAATTGGAACCAAGTTTAGTGAAAAGTCGTTGGTTTTCAGGGCTGTTAACGTACTCCACAAGCAACTCGTAGTCAAGATCTGGAGATCCAGTGTCATTAAGGCCCGGGAGTTTCTCCGGAGTAGGAATATAATTGGCGGCCACAAACGCTAAGAAACCCAATATAAGTACCACAAACATGGATTTTTTTGGTGTGTTAAAAGTGTACAAACCCCGGGTTATATATGCCCACATTCTGGCGGTGACTGGGCCGGACAATTCAAGGAATAATTGGTTGCTGTGGGGAAAGTAACGGCGAGCAGATTATGGGTGTGAGCACTAATCGGTATGCACGACTATTCCATTTGTGGAGGTAATTTGGCTATTTGTGGAATTTAGATTTTTTAGTATATTTAAACCAGAATTAGTTTATTTATTTTGTGGTGTAAATGTATTTAGTTTGTTTTGTAGCTTTTCAACCATTCTTTGTGGTTCTAACCCATCTTGAGGGACGTCTCTTTATTCAGATTATTAAGTCTCCATTTTTCGGAATAACCTTATATGCTGTTCTGGGCAGACTATGCATTTACGAATATGCAGTATGGGTATGCTGGCACTAGATTTGCAACCAGGCTGGGAATTTAAGAGACACTTGTAGAGATTGTTCGGGGCCCAGACACCCCGAAGACCGTCAGATACTATGATTTACTGTCACAAAGAACAGAAGGGGGAAATCGGTACAATTCCAGGGAAAATGCCTACAGAGATGTGACGTGTCTTCATATACGATAATAAGGGCTCTTATGTCAAGTGGCATTTCTATTACGGCATTTTCCAGGACAGTTCTCGCCCGTAGCACGGGAACCTCCCACCTCCCACGGGGAGCCTGCCCACTCTCGCACCATCTCGCCCACTCCTCTCGCACCGTCTCTCCCCATCTTCGCCCTGTATCAGCCTTCTGATCGCGAACCTTTATTTACTAATGTATACAGACGGATCTTACTCCTTTGTACACTTCAGCAACCCAAATCAGGTGCTACACATGGAACGATGGACTGATGAATCCATTCCATATGACGACATTGACACCCAACCGCTTTTCGAAGCAATGTCGTCTCTTTTTCCCCAACTTGCCCTAGAAGATGATGATGACGGATCCCTCCCCATAAATCCTGCCAATTTCAGTGCTAAATTCTATAAAAAGAAGCTTGGAAAAGAGGTTTGGAGTGATTCTTCGGTACTTGATAGGTTCATCACCGAAGACCCGGCGTTGGGAGATAAATCCATTCTTCGGCCAGTCCATTCCACGTCTGCAGATTTTACCATTGGCCAATTCCTCAGTAATGGCTACGATACCCAAGAACAGCTTTTAGACGATAGTCTTGTGAGTGATACATCATTTAGTATTAACACAGACTTCATTCCACCCAATTTCCCCGTTCCCAAACGAAATAATTCGAACGGGAACGTAAGCTTTGTTGCCCAAACTCCCAAGATGCGCCAGCCCTCAGGAGACAGAACCTATCAAACACCTGTCACAAGGATACGGCGTCAATTTACCGAGTGAAGGAGCTGGTCTCCAACATATTCTTTCTATGTTACATATATTGTTACTATACACCATTCCTAATGTCGTTGATAATCTTCCTTCTTTTCTCTGCCTTATCCTTTCTCTTATTCATCCTTACCAGTGCCAACACAAACTTAGCCACCACGGCAAACGTAAGCTTGGTCTTCTTTGGCCTGGAGTATCCAAGCTTTAACATGTTGTTCTTAATCATGCTGTTGGAATTATTGACTGATTGCATCACATAGTCATACATAAACTGAAGGTCGTTGGCTTTGAGGTTTAAGTCGTAAAGTTTGGCCTTGTAGTACTTCAATTCACTTGGGTTGATACTCGATTGTGAAAATCTTTTACTGAGGTTTGAAATTTGTGCTTCAGATAACTTTCTGACCAACTTTTCACAATCCTTAGTTACAGTTTGTAATTCTTGGCTTATGGTTTCATTTTGAATTTCTAATCTTTCCTTTTGAAGCTTGAGAAGTGAGTCATTTTGCTCATAAGTGGTATTTATTGATACCAATTGCTCTGTTTCTTTCTTGCTTAAATCCAACTCTGCTGCCAATCGAGTCTTTTCTTGATTTACTTCACCAAGCTTGAGTGTAAGTTCATTCTTTGACTTGTATGCTTCTTCTATTTGATGCTCTAACAAGCTTACAACAGAATTCTCTGGTTGCTTTTGTAGTAATTCTTCTACTCTGGCCTTATAATGGTTGATCTGGAACTCACAATCCTTTTGTAATGTATCACGCTCAAGTTCCAATTGTTTGATCTTGGATTCATTCACAAGCTTTTGCTGCACTAATTGGGTCCTTTCTACTTCATCATTTGAATAACTTGAATGACTCAATTTCTTGAGATCTTTAACTTGGGACTCCATCCTATCTAAAAGATCTTCTTTATCCACCAATTTGATTTGAAGATTCCTGAACTTGTGTTCAACTTCCCTGAGGTTATTGGAAAGTTGATCTTTTTCAAGACTAAGCCTGTGGCACTCTTGTTCCAAAACAATAGAATTGTTTGGGGTCATGGGTCTATAGTCTTGTCTGAAATCTCTTTGTGCTTGCAATTGATGATGATATTGGTCAGCTCTATCTTTTTCAAATTGTATATCATTTTTGAGTTTTCTGATTTCAAAATTTAGCTGGTCAACAGTTTCTGTGTCAGCAGTTGCTTCAAGTTCTCTTCTAAGCTTCTTTATTTCTGCTTCTAATTCATGTGAACGATTGTTAACCCTTTCATACTCCAAGTCGTCTCTAAGCTTCATGAGGTTGTTCTTCATCAACTCAAGATCTTGATTGAGTGAGTCGTTTTCAAGCTGAAGATTCTTAAGGTTGAACTTGTCCAATTCAGACAAAGCAGAATCCGCAGAATTGGCACTGGCTTTAATCTGTTGAGTCAATAGTTCATTTTCATGGCTCATGGACTCGTATTCCTCATTAAGTCTTTCGTATTCTTTCTTAAGATTCTTCAATTCTCGCTCTGACTTCTTGTGTGCATCTTCTACATTTGTAAATTCTTGTTCGAAGAAGGCTAATTTGTCATTTAGCTCATGATTTTGTCTCTGTAAGGACATCAATTTTGAATCAGAGCCATTTGAGCTGGTAGTAAGATGATATATTTCATCTTTCAATTGGGCTATTTGACTAGATAATTGTTTGTTCCTTTCGATTAAAGAAGCCTCGTTGTCATTAAGGGCATCAATTTGTGCTTCATACATCTGATACTTGCTTCTGCTGCCCTCAGATTTGTTCTTGATCAAGGCATTGATTTGTGCCCTTAAGTCGTTTTCAATCCTTTCATGGTCTTTCAATTCTTGAGTCATGAAGTTTATCTTTTTAACGAGTTTATCATTGTCAAACTTTCCATTCAAAAGTTCATCTAGTTCTTTGCGGGAGCGTTCGAGTTGGGATTGTAAAGTCTGATTTCTGTATTCGAGCTCCTCCACTTTGCTGTTCAAAAGATACTCGTTGGAGGAGACGGCATTGCTTTTATTCAATTTGGCTTGTAACTGGTGATTTTCTTCTTCCAATTCATGGTATTTGGCCTCTAATTGTCTCAAGTCACGGTTCAATTGAGCATTCTGGCTCTGTATCTCTCTGGAATGTTCATGGACAGAATGAGGCGAGCTTCTCTGTGATCTTTCCATCTGTTTCTCGAGTTGTCTTTCCATCTTGTCGAACTCGGCCCTGAGATTTTCAAGCTCATGGTCTCTGTTCTCCAATTTTTGGCGGTAAAGTTCAAGTTCATCAGACTGATCTTCATATCGTTCGTGAAATCTTTTAAGTTCCTCGGATTTCTCATTTAAAACGTCTCTTAAAGCTTCAATTTGATCGATTCTTTCCTTCAAATCACCTCTTAACTCACCAAGCTCTTCACCATTCTCCTGGCGATGGCCTCTTAACTCTCCAATCTCAGCATCTTGGTCCCAAAGTCTCTGTTTGAGGTCTTCAATTTGTTGTTGTTTACCTTCTAATTCACCTTCCATCTCCCGTTCCTTTCTTTCTAATCTACTTTTGTACACCTCTACATCCTCTCCAGACGTGCGTACCTTTAAATCCTCCACCTCTTTCACCGCCAGAGCCAACTTCTGTTCCAATCGGATATTCAATTCAATCATACTTTTCTTATCCTCAGGTAACTCCTGAAGCAAGTCTCTCAATAACCTAAGCTCTGCCTTAAGATTATAGTTATCCGTCCGGAGTCGGTGGAGCTCCTGCAGTTGTTCATTGATAGAAGTCATTCCATTCGACACAAGATTGTGCTCCGGTGCCTTCTGCTTCGTCACCACCACTTCCACGGGTTTAAAAGGCGAGTTACCTATAATACTAAATTCTTCAGTGTCTTCAAACTCATTCATCCTGAGCCTCCGGTTGGAGTCTTTTGTCACTAGCGGATGCTGGTTCTCCTTATCCTCGGACCATTGTGTCGTCCGGCTGCGGCCGATCGGCGTGAACTCCATGGGATCTCTTCTTTGTGGGGTTCCTACTAGATTAAACATCACAAATACAATAAATAAACAACGCGCTCTTTTGGTGATGGGTTTTGGGCGGGACACACTTTTCACTTGTGTATTACTATTCTATACTATAACTGGTCGAGGACGGCTCTGAAGCCGTTGAGGGCTTTGTAGGCGCTTCCGGTGGTTATTGACTGTTTGGCCAATTCGACTCCCTTTTTAAAATCGTCTGTAAGGCCGTATACCACTGCCAAAGCAGCGGAATTCATGAGAATATAATCGACTACAGGGTGGTTTTGGGGTCCTATGTGATAGGTCTTATCGTCCTGTTGGAGAATGTGATTCAACACCACTGCATTTTCCTCGGGGGTTCCTGATCTTACGTCGTCCAATGATGTTTCTGGTAGTCCAAAGTCTGCGGGAGAAATCTCCTTATATTCGATCTTTCCGTCCTGAATGATCCAACAACTGGTCAATCCGACGGGAGAAATCTCATCTAGTCCCACATGACCGTATACCACCATCGACTTCTTATGAGTTTTGTCGTTCTCTGTTAATTTCAATACCGCTTGTGCATAAGATTCTCCGAGTTCCTTCTTATAAACCCCCAAAATCCGGGATGCTAATGGCGCAGGATTCATCAATGGGCCCAAAATATTGAAGATGGTGGGCACCCCCAACTGTTTCCTTACAGAGGCCACATTGGCCATAACTTCGTGGAATGAGGGTGCAAATAAAAACGTATAGTCTGACTCCGTAAGCACCTTAATGGCCGTATCCTTGTTAACTTTGCCCAAATCCACTTCAAGGCATTTCAACAAGTCACCTGAACCCGAAGTGGAAGTGGATGCTTTTCCTCCATGCTTACAAACAGGGATTCCCATCCCTGCGGCTACTATAGATGAGGCAGTAGACACGTTAAAAGTGTTCTGGCCGTCTCCTCCCGTTCCCACAATATCCACATACCCGTGTGGAACCTTCTCCCCGTCAATGGGATGGGAAAACTTCATCACCGTGGTAACAGCCGCTGTAATAAATTCGGGCTGGTGGTCTAGGCCCTTGCCTCTCATAGCCGTAAGGAGAGCTCCCACCTGGATTTCGGTGGTTTTACCGCTGAAAATAAGCTCAAGAACCTCTGAAAAGTCTTCGGGTGTAAGCGTAGGAGGTTCATCCACTACTTTCTTGATGTACGGCGTAAGAACTAGTGACATTGGGAATTTGTGTGAGTCAAAATGTGAGAGTCGCATAAATGTATTGTGCACGTGACACTCACGTGAATTTCTACAAATCTATACTACTTGGAGTTTCATGGCCATTTCTTTGTCGGCGTCCACATAGCTATCACACATGACCCAGATAGTTAGGTCGTGTGTTCCGGGTGTGGGTATGCTGATTTCCACCTCGACCTGCTGGACTTCTTTGGCAATAGTGGTCTTTTTGGCCCCATATAACTGCTTATTTTTCATATCTCCTACAATTATCCACCACTCTTCCTTCTTGGGAATGCGTCCCACCACTTCCAAATCTTCCATGTCCTCGTCTCTTTCCAAGGTGACATTAATAACCGCTGGTTCATCCACCTCCACTGATTCTGGAGCTTCATATTTGACATCCACATTAGGATACTGGTTAACAAATTCGGCTACCTGTTCAAGATCTTCATCCTCTAGTCTAAGAACATCATCTCTTTCTTCATCTTCCAAAGCCATAAGATCATACACTGTTTCTACTTCATATTTGGCACATCTGGCCATTATTTCCTTGGTCATATGAGGAATTTGTTTGAGAGGACTGTCTCTGTTCCATACTCCTTGGACTACCATTTGACTCAAATCTATTGCTTGGATGGCATTAAGGAATCCCTGTCCCAGGAGTGTATCTACAGCAGCAGATATCACTTTAAGAACTCGAGATAGAATGAATTGGGTGTCTATTTTGAGATCTGTAGGTACCAGAACCCTTGAAAAATGGGCTTGGAGCAAAACAAATGTCTTGAAATAAGGAGAACTGTAATCTTCTTCCCCTTTAACGGGCACTTGGTCATAGATTCTCTTGAGGGTTAACTCTTCGTAGTCTCTTACTGGCACATCTTCAAATTCAGCAGCTGAACATATTATTTCAAGGATACCCCGGAGCTTTGTATGATTATTAAGTTTGTTGAGTTCCACCATTGTGTGGTATGAAACATTGTAATGTGATGCAATTAGTGCACCATTAAGAGGTGAAAGTTCGTCCTCATCTTCTTCTGCTTCTTCAAACTCAATGAGGCCGTTCTTTTCCAAGTCTTCTACCGTATTTTCCACCAAGTCTGAAAGAAACTCAGAGATTCCTGTGTGGCTCGTGTCCTTAACATCATAAAAGCTTGGATTAAGTTGAAGTCGACGGTAAAAGTATGTGAATGTAAGCCAGTCCACACAATCCTGTCTCTTTTTGAATGTTCTGGAGCTGATTTCGTTAAGGAAAGCATCATGAATCAGGGAATTCAAGAAACTTTCTAGTGGTATACCCTCAGTAAGGAATTTAGTATAGTGATTAACAGACGCAGATTTGGTGTAAATAAGCACCTTTTGAGAGCTGCAGCTGATCATATCAAGCACCAGGCTCACTGAATAATTAGATCCAAGATCTGAAGTTCCTAGAACAACCACTTTCTCTGCCTGAGGAAGTGTTTCATAGTCTTTGGATATCACTAAAAGGCTAATCGTACCATCATTATACCCTGAGAAAACTGCTTTCTGTTCTTTGAGGCTCATTCCCTTGAAAAGACAACCAACACCACGCTCCAACAACCCCCCAGCCTCGCTTTCTCCTGTGGTTGAGTCATTTAATTCACTTAAACGGTATCCAATCTCAAAAACATCCTTTCTGTTTGCTCCAAAAACTATTCCTTGTCCTCCAAGAAACTCATAGGCTTTCTTCACAAGATTAAGTATCATAGTAGTGTTATCTCTAAAGTCATGACCATGCACTCTAATTTCTGGAGTGTGCAAACTGTCGGTGGGAGCAAAATTATAAATGGACTGCTTAGGACACTGAAGATAATCACCAAAATCTGTTCCTGTAGCCAAAGGATTGGATAATCCAATGAATCTTATACCTTCTTGTTCTTGGCTCTCTTTCCAATCCAGCATGAATCTTAATCTGCTTATAGTATTTTCGTAACTGACTCCTTCGGTACCATTTCCAAGCAATTGGAGCTCATCTAAAAGTGCCATTTCTATTGCCTGTAATCCCTTTCTTTGTCTCCATCTTCTGGATAAGTAATCAAATGTTTCCGGAGTGGAAACCACTAAATGGTTTGCCAGTATCTTCTGGAGATCCTGGGTCAAATTTCCATCGAGCTTAGCTACTTTTTTGCCTAGTTTCTCGAACTTTCTGCTCCAAATTTTCAAAACTCTATCCAATTCTTGTTCCTTTGGATTTAAGTAGACAATTCTTCCCTTGTTTTGCCTCCAATGACTCAACATCCCAATCTCAGCAAAGGTAAGACGGTCGCAAGCTTTATTACACCCTATGAATGTGTTATCGTCTGTTGAATAGAGAGAATGAAAAGCCTGACTTTGAAACTTGTTGAAATATTGGAATGGGAATAAATCTGCAAACTGAGTACTAAGATCAGAAACAGGTACCAATTCTTCGGTAGTTTTGGTAAAACTACGAGGCTTCTTAGGTATTTTCATTGTGTCTATCACCAATGGAACTCTATATTCTGCATGAAGCCATTTGTCACTAACGAAGGTAATGAAATAATTGGGAGAAACGGGATCTAGAAGTGGAATTGTAAACTCAACAAGCTCAACAGAATTAACCAGAACTCTGTCTTTGTATAGGATTTTGTCCCCATCCTGATCCTCTACTAGGAGAATGAATTCTTCATATTTCCCGTGAATCTGTGCATTCCAATTCCATTCCGGTGTTACTTCGACTTGCACTCTAAGACTATCGTATGTTAATGGTTGAGCATAATAACTGAGCTTGAGTCTTGGGAATTGTTGCAAAAGACCATATAACACTTTCAGATTTCCCTTAAGGTTTAAAACTTCAGCTAAAGCTTCTGGTTGGAGGTTAAAGTAGCTTACAAAGGGAATATGAGAATTCTCTGTAACTCTGATGATGTCTTTTGGTACAGAAGGAAGTTGACGCAAGGGGGAATTGCTCATCCACATTCTTCTTTCCACCATCTTACTCAAGTTTAGCACTACCTTTGATACGCTAGCCCATTTTTTAATCAAACTGATTTCATACAAGGCTCTTAAAAGTCTTCCTCCAGACTGGGTGACATAAACCATATCCGCCATCAATGCAAAACCCTCAAGTTTCAATCTGGAAATATAAGCTTGTAAGAGTATACTTACTTTAGCCAAAGGATCACTAGGTTTTTCTTTGATAGGAATAGGGCACTTTTCATATAACTTGACTACTTCAAACTTTTCTTCCAGTCTTAATGGAATATACTTGAACTCTTCCGAAGATGCAAAAATGGAAAGAATGTCAATCTCAGTGTTCCAGGGTTTAAGTTTGGAGTTGAACGCATTCATGGTGGTATATGAGATATAATAATGTGAGGCTATTCTTCCAAGTTCTGTTGGTTTAACTGAGCCATTCTCATACTTAACAAGATTATTATTCGACAATATTGTCAAGGCTGTATGTGCCAAATCAGACATTCTGTTTCTGATTCCTTCTTCACCAACATGGTACAAAGCTGGAGATTTAACCATTCGTACATACAAATAAGTATATTCCAACCACTCACATGCCCTTTCCAAAGAATTGACAGTGCCTAGAACTATTTCACCATTCAAACTATCAACAACTTTGTCTATCATTCTGGATTCTATGGGGAGTTGTTGATTCAATATCGCCATATAATATTGCATTTCATCATGAGAAGTGATGATAACACCCTCCCCACTCTTATCGTACCTTGGTCTACCGGCTCTACCAAGCATTTGGAGGATATCTTGGGGTGACAATTGTATCCAAGTACCCTTTTCAGGTGAATAAGTGTCCGTTCCCTTGATTACAACTGTGTGGGCAGGCAAATTCACACCCCATGCCAAAGTTGCAGTTGAAACAAGGCACTTTATGTGGCCCTGAGCGAAAAGATCTTCGACTACACTTCTCTCATCTTTATTGAGACCAGCATGATGAATTCCAAGTCCGTGAGGAAGGATTTGTTGGAGATTCTTGGACATAGATTCTGATTCCTGTTTGAGGATTTCCTTGACACCTTCATGATTCACCAACTTTACCTCTTCTTTCTCCAACTTTTCTCTGAGCCAGTCAGCCGTTTTGAATGTATCTTTTCTGGAGTGAACAAAGATTATCAATTGGTGGTTATTAGCTATTCCTTCAGACAACTTTTCATAACATGCTTCATTCATAGCACTAAGTTTCTTTATTGCTTTCTTCTCTTTGATCCCTATGAACTGTTGTTCTAATGGACATGGCCTATACACTGGACCAAAGAAAAATATTCCTTCTTTCTTAACTCTGAGAAATCCTGCCACATCTTCAAAATTGGGTAAAGTGGCAGAAAGTCCTACCAATCTTACCGGAAGCTCCAGTCTGAGGGTTCTTGCAACAATATTTTCTAATACAGGACCTCTTTCGTCGTGTAACAAATGGATTTCATCTATAATTATAAGCCTTACAAGATTTGTGTACGATAAATCAGTGGATTTTCTAGTTATAATATCCCATTTCTCGGGGGTTACCACTAACAACTGTGTCTCTATGATCTCTTGCTTGGATAAATTGGAGTCTCCTGAAAGTTGGTTTACTACAATTCCAAAAGAGGTCAATCTTCTTTGGAATTCTCTCATTTGTTCCTGAACCAATGCTTTTAAGGGCGCAATATAAACCATTTTGAAGTCCTTTAAATTAATTTTTTCATCTTTACGAAAATTCTGTATTGTTCTGAGAATGGTAAGCATAGCAACGTTTGTTTTACCAGCCCCTGTGGGAGCACATAGAAGAATATTCTCATCCGATCCAAAGGCCATAGGATATATTTTCGATTGTACGACATTTAAAGAAGCTGTTTCGCCGGATGGAAAAGCCTCCTGGGCCCATTGGGGAAGGTCAGTTATTGGTACAAGGTTTTTTCTGGCCTCTACCACTTCTTCTGGTATTTCAGGAGCTGGAACTGTAATTATGTCATACAGTTTTTTATTCTGCTGGAATGAACCTTTTGGCAATTTGACCTTCGATGTTACATGATTTGAAGAAACCATACCTTGTAGTTCAATAATTTTAGGTTGTCTTTCGACTTTTCTTTTCTTAAATAACTCAGATGCCTCAGGGCACTTCGGTATAATGTCCAGAATGTCTTCTCCTCTAAGAAATTTAAGTTTACACACAATCTTCCATCTATTTTGCACAAGATTGGCTATTGTATGCAGATTTTTGACCAAAGCTTGTAGTTTTCCCTCTATCTCTTTATCTGAGCCCTCTCCTGATAGTAATGCCTCAATTTCATCCGGATTAGATAGTTTACTTAAAAATCCTTCCTCAATATCAGTCATCTTCAAGCTTCCCGAAACCTGGAGCACTTCTTCGTTATCTATGTCATTCGCTTCACTCTCAACTTGTTTATCTTCAGGCTGAACATCCGGTACGTCTGCTTCCTCCTCTATTTCATCTTGGTGGTCTTCCACTTCCTCCTCTTCTTCCTCACCCACCGCTATAATCTCGTCTTTCTCGTCCACATCTTCAGTCCTATAATCAGTGATCTGCTCTGATAACCCAATGAGCTTATTGAGCTCCACATCCGTCACAGAACCTATCATTTCTTCGATTTCCTGGCGCTTGGTTTGAATATCTGTGTCGCTCTTAAGCACTTCTAGCACCACGTCTGTGGCCGAAACAATCACATCGTGCCTCGCATCAAGCTTCGTGTGTATCTCGGCCATCATCTGTTCCAACACCGCCGTCGTGGCAGTCGTCGTGGGCCGATATCCTAGCTCTTCTATGTTAAACGCCAGCATAATTGTGATAAAATCTCATCGCGAATTGATATAAACAGAGGAACCAGGCGATGGGAGGGTAAACGGGTTCTTTGTATCCATTGAATGGGGTCATATGGTGGAGAGTGTGTTTGTGGATGTGATTGGCGGTTTTCCTGGAGTCTGAAGACCTCTTTGGGGGTAATCTATGAATGTATATATGTGTGATCACGTGATGTATTTTCCACGTGACTACAATATTAACTACACGAACAGAGTTGGTTACGGGAACTTAGTGCAGATCTATTACCTAATAAACTTTGTTGGAGAAAGTACCTTTTTCGAAGTTCCAGGTGTCGTCGGAAATTCTTCCTCTTAATTCTGGAATTTCACTACCTCTGACATAAACATCTTCGAATAAGATATCCATCTTGGCTTCTGGAGGAGCATCAGCTTCGGCTTCAGCAACTTGTTCATCGACATATTTTCTGGCTTCTTTGTCGTAAGCTTTGATTTCTTCTTCAGTAGCAATTTCTTTTTCTAATAAAGTGGCTTTCAAACCAGCAATTGGATCATTTCTTGATCTCATGTGTTGGACTTCTTCTCTGGTTCTGTAAGTAGTACCTGGATCAGACATGGAGTGACCACCGTATCTGTAAGTCTCATATTCTAAGACCAAAGGACCATTTCCTTCAGCGCACCAATCTTTAGCGAATTTAGAAGCTTGGTAACATGCTAAGATGTCCATACCATTAACCTTTAAACCAGGAATGTATTGACCTCTCTTGTAATATTCAGTCATAGCAGATGATCTAGAAGCTGAAGTACCCATACCATATTTATTGTTTTCACAAGCAAAAATACATGGTAAGTTCCATAATTTAGCCATGTTAAAAGATTCAAAAACTTGACCTTGATTACTGGCACCATCACCATATAAAGTGAAAGTAGCATTCTTTTCACTTCTATATTGATGAGCAAATGCTAAACCAGCTCCTAAAGGAACTTGAGCTCCAACAATACCATTACCACCATAAAATCCTGGGGCAAACATGTGCATGGAACCACCTTTACCATAACTTACACCAGATCTTTTACCCATTAATTCTCCTAAAACAGATTTAACAGATGCTCCTCTCATATAAGCAAATCCATGACATCTATAAGATGTAATAACCGTATCTTGAGGAGTAATGGCGTGTTCAATTCCAACAGCAATGGCCTCTTGTCCAACAGATAAATGACAGAACCCTCTAATCTTCTTAGCTTTATATAATGCATCGGCTGCCATTTCCATTCTTCTAACAATAATCATATCTTTGTACATTTGTAAAAGTGTCTCCTTTTCGGTCTCAAAGTTCAATTCAGGAACTTCAAGGTTATATCCTTCAAATGAAGTGGATGGTAAGTCAATGGACACAGTCGTGGAACTACTGGCCATACTTCTGGTACCAGAAACCGGTAAACTCTTAGCTACAATTGATCTAGCTTGTTTGAACATGGTATATGGAAGATGAAAATTGCGGATTGAAGAAACCCGCGAGATTCGGTTTTTTAGTTCCCGAGTCGTGGTGCCACCGCATCTGGCGGGAGGGGCCGCGGGGCCGCTCGTGTCCCGCTCGCGAGTTATCCCGGGAAGTAAAGTGTGCGTCCACCACTTTTCTGAGCCGCACCATTTTTCACACACAGGCTGCAAATTCGTAAATTATCTCCCACTTTCCTCCCAATGATTTCCTCCAAGTATAAGAGCTGGAAAAAGAAACACTCAAGACCTCGAATTGACGCCAATCCGTTCCCTTCGTTGAGTCCTGTTTCTTCCAAGTCACAAGACCCTTCGCCCACCCTTTCCAGTTCTTCGTCTTTTACTTCCAATGAATCATTCCTTGAATTTTATAAGGGAAAAGGTCCAAAAGTGAAACCATATATGTTTTTTCAGACTCAACAGAACAAGGTCCCTGTTAGGAATGTTGAAAGAAGAGAAGTTATATGTTTTATATGTGAAGATCCCATTTTAACTAAGCTTGAAGAAGAATCAATCCTTGAACTTAAATGTGGTGATTTCGTTCATGAAAAGTGTTTGAATGTTTCAATTGACTTTAAAATCGCTGATTTGGTCCACTCGGGAACTTTTACCGCTAATAGAACGAAGCTTGCCCTGCTTATATTCCCTCAGTGTAGTTGTGGTCTGTCCATGAGTTTATTAGACTCGGACCAACAAGATGGTTTGATTAGTCTGGCCATTGTTAAATCTATTAAATATGATAGAGATGTTTTGGATAACACCCGGAATGGGAGATGGAATCAAATCCCTGACTTCCAGAATATCCCTGCTGCTCCTCGTAAATCTTTATCAACAAATTCCCGGATATCACGAGGAAATGAATATTCAAACATATTCTACCCTCCTTTTACCCATTTTAACGGCTCTTCTCCTCGTCCTGAATCTATTCCCGAATTAAGACGAAAGTCGGCCGTCTTGAACACTCCTGATTCCAATCTTAGGGCTCCCGACCCTAGATACAAGCTTTCTTTAAGACTTACTCGGGGACAGTCTTTGGTTTCAGACGTATCTTCCTTACGGTCCCCATCTCCTGCTAGTATTACCACCAATAATGATACTATCAAGATTTCTGACCACAAATTTATTATGTTGGAGCTTTTGAAAGATACTTTACTTCAACATCTTCTATCTACCTGTGCTGCAATAACCCTTAATACTTTGATCAAATTAGGAAACCTTAGGTTGGCTGATAGTCTTCTAGTGAATCTAGAAATTTATGGACAGTATCACCAATCTGGTGAAAGGAATTGCTTGGTATACCTTTTTGATAATTATTTGCTTATTATAACATCTCAGGATAAGTTTGACCTTTTTAAGTTGGATGAGATTTCTATAGAAAGTGAAAACAATTATATTAAGCTTGTGGAACGGTCCAATAAGGTTTATCTTAATTCAAATCATTCTTCCATACTTGAAAAATGGGTGGTAGGACTTTCTGATTTCTCCTATAATTTTCCATCGGAGATTTTAACTTCCACTTTGGACATTGGCAACTTGAGCCATAGGAGTGATTCGACTATTAATATAATTCCAGAAGTTTCTAGTCATAGTAGTAGAGACACCCGTCCCATTAGCACTAATAGCTCGGTGTATGTTGATCTGGACGACGAGATGATTAAGGATATTATGGAGAAATTGAACGTAAGCAGTATTTCTATTAAAGACACTCCAGAAATTGAATATGCTGATTCTGATTCTGAAGACTCAGATCGGGATGAAATAGATAGAATACTTGCTAGGTAAGTGTATGTGATTTAATGTGAAAATGTACGAGAGATTTTGCAGCCGAGCGATTTTGTTCCCTCTTTGATATTTTTTGTAATACTCTTTTAAAAGTGCTCTAAAAATCTAGGAAAAAAGTATAGATAATAGTGGTTATATAAGGATATATAATCGTATATTTTTATCCTTCAGAAGGATTTAATTCTTTGATATTTGTCCTATACTCTTCGGTAGTTTTGAGTAAATTAGTAAATTTCGCAAATTTTGCAGCCATCAAATAATCTTCTAAACACAATGTTGAAGTGAAGAGTAAACCTAGAAGACTTCCACATAGCCGAACTAAGATAAACAATTGGAAATCAAAGCAAAAATGTACTATCCAAATTTCATCACTCACTGACATTATTTGGTTGCAAAACTTCGATCTTTGACGAAACAAAGAGTAATATTACACTTATAAGAGATTAAATTCCACCAATATACGTAGAAGTACATCGCAACAGATAGATAACATTAAATTCGTAGATTATAAATTATATAATCTTGTATGCCTGTCAATTTCAGCATAAATTGACGTTACCCAAGCTTCACGTTCCTGCCGTGAGCGGGCCATAAATACAATGCTTTGACCAGTCAATCCCAACTTACCGATCAAGTTAACGATGTTTGGATTTTTGGGCTCATTGGTATTTCTCTTGCTAATTCTTCTCTTTCGACCAAACCAGAGGGTAAAACATCTGAGCGATTCTTCCTCTTGAGATTTCCATCCATCAACATAGATCCTAGGTAGCGATTGATTTGTGGGGTCATTCGTGTGAATATCTTCTTTCTTCCCAACCAAATCCAAAGCCGTCTGTGTTCCAGAATAAACATAGCATTCACTTAATGGAATGGTAAGATAATGCTGAAAGTAAGGAACCCTTTTCCATTCACCAGTTATCTTAGATCTCTTGTACAAAGAATATAAGATCAAACTACCCGAGCTTAGAACAACAAAGTATTGGTTGAAATTAGAATGCTTTTTATACTTCTGGTATAGATATCCACTGGAAGTTAAGCTGCTCGTCAAGCTGATATTATCCATGGGATTCACCAACGGATCTGCCATTGAAAACCTTAATTCTGTAAGATTCGTTTCTTGATTGATGTTGGAATCGATGTATTCATCAACCTTTAGATTTTGCATATTCTCTTTTCTTACCGACTGTATTCTTTCAACCTTATCTTGGTTTTTGAGAATCCAGTAATCTCTTATTTCAAGTAAGCTTCTAATCCATTCATCTCTTATAGCTCTATTGGGAGCTTGCAACCGAATTCTTCCCTCATTTATGGTAATTATTTCGAAAACGGAATCAGTGATAAACTCATCATCACCTATGATCGATTTACCATACCAGAAAACTCCCAAAAGAATCTTATGTGCTAAATTTATGTCCGCAAGTGGAACAGGGTGAATATCAATGACAGAACATAGATCAATAACAGAGTCTGCCTTGAGAATTAATCGGTTTTTCCTTCCGAATTCTTCTAACGCTTCTCTATCCTTTGTGTGGAAGTCATTTGTGTTGAGCCAGCTGATATGATTCTCCTCATTTAATTCATAACTACAATGGGTATAAACTTCAGGAACATTGGTGGCTGGTGGAACTCCTCTAACAAATTTGGTAAAAAATAACAAGTTGTTGGCAGTATTGAAATACAGTAACCGATAAAAGGTCCTGAACACAGCTGATTGCTCACTTCCTCTCGAGTTGGTTAATCTTGCCAAAAATCCTTCAATTGGAATTGGTTCTTCTATAGTTCTGTCAGCCAACTTAATATGTCGCTTATCAATAACAACCTGTCTCAATTCTAGAGCAAAGTTGTCTTTGTAAATCTGATTCTGAATGAAGAAAAGTTCACTATCATCGAAAACCCACTCAATTCTATCATAATGCCGGAAACAAAACCACGGCCTGTATAAATTTTGCAACCATTTTTGGATCGTGGGATTTTTATGACTAGACAATTCAGCTTTGACGGAATCAATTATGTATTGGATTAAAGGAGTATGAATCACTTCATAATCACCTTTCACCTCTTTTATTTTTAATCCATGTTCAATTTTCATCGTTTCAAGTACTATATCCTCTGGTAGGTTTATTTTAACAGAAATCCCAAGATCAGGAAGTCTTACTCGAAAATCACTCTTCAATTCATTACCTGTGATCTGTTTAATGAAATAAAGCCATCGAATACTCTTTAAATGACTATGAAACTTAACGATATTGATGATTCTTCCACCAGTCTTGGGGTGGGACAAACTTAAGGTTTTATCCATGGAGCTGTATATATCTGCTTGAATTTCCTCATTTAATTCGTATTCAAACTCGTTCTTGTCTTCCATTTGCTGAGTCTTCTCGTCAATTTTGAAGAACTGTAAAATAATAACATCTTGCTCTGATTTCCTTAGTATTATATAATATTCTCTCCATCTTTCCAGAACTCGAGTATCACATGGCTCATTCTCCTCAAATTTGGCAAAGCTTTCAACATCAATAGTTTCCTTAGTCAACACCAAACATCTTTCTTTTAAGATGATCTCTCCCACCTTAAATTCCCGTATTAAAGATTTATAGATCCTGAATCTTAAATCATGTGTATGCTTTCGAGCTCTACCTCCCAAATGACCAAATTGCTTTAATTTTCTCCGTATTCTATGGTGCTCCTTCTCTGCTATAATATCAGTAATTTCTGTGGTAGGCTCGGGACTAGCAATTTCTATCTTATGCCTCTCTTTCTTCTTCTTGGGTATGGTCAATTTGGATTCAATTTCGGTTTGAAGTCTTCCAAGTTCACTCCCTTCTATCTCCCGCCCAGGGAACACAGACGTTCTTGCCTCTAAACTCGTGGTGTATTTGGGTTCAGGTTCGAATTGCTCCACGTTAAAATCTGTAGAAGCCACGGTTTCTTCGTCCGAACTTGAAGATTCTACCAAATCATAGGTAATATCATGAAGAATCTTGTCAAAGCGCTTATTTTTATTCCACAATCGATCCAAATTCTTCTGATCAATCAAATTAATCGAGTCATCTAGCGCTTTTTTGACCTTTCGTTTAGCCAGCTGAATGGAACCAGAAGCAACTCCTGTGTCATCCAACCAAATATGAGGAATTCCTCCAAGGAGAACACAACGGGAACTATGTGATACATCCACCGGGTTTAAGTACGTTAGTCTGAAACCTGTAAAGGAATTTCGAGGAATCTCCATTAATGGAGTGTGATTTAGTGAGAAAACATATATTCTAAGTATCCTAAATAATATCCTCCTCGGTCCCCAAGCTTAACCCTTCAGGGTTCATATTATCGGGAGGAGAGATACTGGGGACTGCTTCTAACGCAATATACACCAATCCAATAATAAAAATTACCGTGGCCGCCAAAATCCTGAAAACGCTATGGCCTCGAATACTGGCACCTATAAGAGTATAGAAAACTCCTCTACCAATAAACAGAAACAAAAATGAAGCATAGGCATACGCTTCAGCTGGTACTTTGAATTCCAAGCCCCCAATGGCTCCTCCAAACGCAATTATATAGACTCCAATAATGAACGATTGACTATTGTTAGTAGGTCCTAAACATTTGTTTTATACATACAATCCACTGAATAATTGAGACAATCCACACAAAACCTAATGTTAGTACATTCCTTCACCGTCAATTACATACACTTAACCCGGCAACCGCCAAATTGGCGATCTTGAACGCTCCGTTCAAGTCCAGACTGTTCATAGATTCAAAGTTCATTAGGGATAATGCTACGCGAAATTTCTCCTGGTCTACCGCCATTTCAGTGCCGTTTCGTGCGAATTCTGCGGAGCTTGCTCACTAGCATTTACCAGGTACTAAGGAAGAATCGTTGTATCTGGCGGCAAAGAGATCCAATTGGTCTTTGGCTGAGACAATGGAAAACAAGTACAACTGGAGTCCCACAAACTTCAAGCGATACGTAATCTACACATATTTTTTTCGAAAATATCCAATTTGTGGCTGGAAATTATCTGTTTTTTAAATGGCATTATACACCTTCATACAATTATTCTTACCAGTATCCACTTCCTCCATAATACACTCATAATATCCAGTTTCAACTCCAAGATATTCCAACCTGCTTGCCTAAACTTTTTTTTGTCAATAATGCAGCTGCCAAGCTCGTAAATTTGGTTGCAAAATCCACATTTTTTCAAGGCAATTATACAATTTAGACCACTTTAAAATAATTGTTCCAGTAAGCCAGCATGTAACCAATAAAATCAGCATGAACCAGGGGCTTTGGATTTCATATGACTCTTTGTACCTGTTTTTTTGACAACTTTATTATGTGACTCATAGGGTGTAAATGCGAAAATCATCCGTATACTAATTCTCTAAATAAAACATGGACAGCTTATTCCCAGAAGTTGTAGATAGAATAATAGGTTACTGTGCACCTAACATACAGCACGAGATTCTTAAATCGTCCAACTACAGTAAGTATGCACACAATCATTTTTACAGGAGAGTGACTTTAGAAGAAGCCTCCTATCTGCTTTTATCGGGAGGTATTTGGACCAATTATGTGGATCGTAATAGAGGTCCGTTTGATGATATGAGCTACTTTAGGTCTCAGACGCTATTTGCCGGTATTGGATCATTACAGAAGTTCGTGGAAGCCACGCCATTATACACGCCGAATATATTAGTGGTTTCTAGCTTGGAGATTTTAGGTGATTTGAATAACAAAAATCCCGAGTTAGTTAGGAGGTTTCAAAAGATTGAGTACCACAACTTGGAGTATCCCGAAAGCACTTTTGCACCAGTTGAACTCTACTTCCAAGGTGCTACTGTTCTCTATGATTTACATTCCAAAGATCCCACGGAGTTTTTGACTCAGTGTGAGGAATTAACAAAATTAAGGAACATATTGGGCCCTGGGAGTACTTTAAAGCTCTGTTGGGGTAATTCCACTGATCTGGAGCTGTTTAATGGACTTGAAAACTTAGAACAGTTAGACGTGGCTCATAGAGGAGACTTGGAGTTGTGCCTCCCCAATTTGAAAAAAATCAGTGTCATACACCCTAACAAAGATGTAGATTTACACCTCTGTCCCAAACTTGAACAACTCAGGATTGTGACTCATGAACCAGCTAATATCGGGTACGACGAAGAAGATGATATTAGAATTCCTTCTGATCTTAAGTGCTTAATATTAGAAGGTTGTCCTGTACTTCTAGATTACTACCATTTGTGCCTGCTTGAAAGTCTTACACTGGATATGGGACCTTTAAGGGAAATCTGTCATATTCGATTCCCTCCTCAGCTCAAAAGATTGCTGATAAAAGGCCATTATGATGCAGTTAAAATGTCTTTGGATCTCCCCATCAATTTAACTTACTTAAAACTTCCTAGAGTGAAAGGTGAACTCCCAAAACTTCCACATTCCCTAAGGACATTAAAGATCACAATGTCACAGGATCTCAACATAGAATATCTTTCCAATTTACGAGAGTTAAAAGTGACCACTGATTGCAATATCAAGCTTCCTATTGGGATAGAGTATCTTTTCATTTTGGGAAAGATGCCGGATATTTCAAAGTTAACGAGTTTAAAGTACTTGAAGGTGGAAACAGAAGATTGTTCGGGGTTTGAAGTGCCAAAATCAGTACAAGTACTTCTTGTTGAGTCTTCAACTCCGATAAGAGTAACAGGAGGAGAAAGTGTGTATAATTTCAGACTCAAGTGTCCCAACCCAGAGATCAGTATAGCCTCCACCAACTTGATCTACTTGAGTCTAAGTTCCACTGATGATCCAGCTCTGATAGACATTGTTCCTCCAAATTTAAAAACCCTTTTCTTGAAGAATTATGAGATTTCGGAATCACTTCAGCTTCCAAACCTTCGATTGCTTCACTTGAATGAATGCACAGTTGTGAAAGAATTTGAATATAATGGATTAGAAGCATTAATACTAGTGGATACTTTTACTTACGAATGTAACATTTTCCAGGATATACCATCTAATCTTGAATTGGTATACATTCAGGATTGTAAAATAGGAGACTTTGAAGCAGATTTTAGTAATACCAAGTTGGCCGACTTTAACATGAATGGAACCATATTTGAAGGAGTTGAAGTAAAAATGTCCAAAACCCTAAGAGTGTTTCAAATTGACGACTATTACAGTGATAATCCCATGAAAAATTGGATAGATGTCTCCCAATGTTCTATAATCGAGAGATACCAGCAAGATGGTAAATGGGTACCGTATCCAAGGCTAGAAGGACGAATGTGGGACACCAGAGAAACTTGGACAGTTTGATGAATTTGCAGCCATTCAAAGCCGTGCACTAAACCAATTATATATTTAATTTGCAGCCAGCTCTTATCAAGCACTCTTACCACGGAATCTTCACTAAGAACAAGAATCACGACAACAAACACACCTTAAGCGCTTTAAGGACTGTTTCTTCAAAGTCCTGATTAATTTTTTTTGGATTCTAAGTTTTCTTGAAGCAGTAAATGAATTAAATTTATCTTTGTTGATAAGCGATTGACAACGAACGAGTTCCGTAGCGGTAGTTTCCGGGGTAACCGAGGCTCCTGGTGAGTCTGTCCAGTCCGTATTACTGGAGGAACTTGGTTTTTCCTGTCCAATACTTTGATTGGACCGCTTATAGTATTTTTGCATCCAATTTATATTTGTTATGTCAATTCATAACATATGGCTCTTTATAATTGAATTTGTTAGGAAATAAGTGTCAATTAATGTATTCACATTCATATATTTAGGAGAAACTGGCTTTATTTGGATAAATTCAGTAAAACTTCTTTTTGTTATATTTTCACGTGATACATGACACGTGCAACAACAGATTGCTTCAATAACCATTCAATCACTTTTTTGCCAGTCGTGCGGATTTAGCTCAGTTGGGAGAGCGTCAGACTGAAGTAATACTTTAGTCCAGTTAATCTGAAGGTCCTGTGTTCGATCCACAGAATTCGCATTATTTTTTTGGCTTGGTTCTTTTTTGCAGCTGCTATATATTCACCAATTTCACCAATATAACACATATTGAGGCGAAAAAACCTCTGTTCACAAAGTCTACCTCGTCGAAAGACACCTAACTCACCAAAACCCATCCAGAAGCCTTAAATCTTCAATTATTAAGCGTTTCCAAAAGCACAGCTCACGTGATATCCGCATCGTTTATCATGCGCACAATTTTTATAAACAATTATATGGAGAATCCTTCTAAAGAGAGAGCCAAAGTGCTTCGAGAGCTTTACTACCTCTCCAAAGATCCTCTACTTCAAGAGTTGGGTCAGATGGATGAGGATCTCGAAAGATTCACGGAAATCCATTCAGATACGGCCAAGCCCATTGATATTTCGATCTTGGGTAAAGAAGACAAGTTGATTAATAATATGGTAAAACGGATTAGTGAAGGGTTATATTATAATAAGGCTAAGAGGAAGCTTCCCCCTGTTCAAAATTTCTCCAAAAAACCAAAGCTTGACATAGAAAAAAGTGTTATAGACAACAATGTTCGAATCATTGAAAATGATCTCTCCAATGTGGAGATTTTATCGGTTCCACAACACTATCCTACGAATCCTCATCATGTGTCATCATTAGCAGAGTTATATTATCTTACTCAAACGCTTCCTTTAATAAAATTATTACCTGGAGCCCACAAGTCTCTTATGACAGATAATTTTGAGCTGGCACTTTTAGAAGGGAAAATAGCAGTTTTATATTCCAGGATTGAGGAGCTAAAGAAGCAGGGTAAATGGTCATTACGTCAACCCATCAAATATAAGGAGCCTTTCGCAAAAAAGACCCATTGGGATAGTGTTTTACGAGAAGGAAACTGGATGTCTGCAGATTTTAAAGAACAGGCAAAATTTAAAAAGGCATGTTGTGTAACAATAGCACGAGCTGTACAGGATTATTGGGAAGGAAAAGATGTGGTAGTGAAGAGAGAGGAAATCAAATTCTTGGAGCAAGACGAAATAGATAGGAGAAATGGTATAGAGGTTCCAGAGCCAGCTAAAGAGGTTAATGAAAACGCTCCACAGGAGGGAGAAGACGTCGAAATGAAGACCGAAGGAGATGGTGAAGTCACTGATATGGCAGAGACTCCGGCTGAAGAAAGTAAAGAACTCGAAGAATCTAAGGTGGTGAATGTTGATGCCGCTCCAGAACCAGCTGTAGCTCCAAGCGAGCCTGCCGGTACTCTCACAGCTAACACACAAGAACAGCCAGATACAATAGACGTGAAGTTACTTCTTCAATCCCCCAAAGAAGAACCTGAGCCTACAGTCACTCACTTTCAGCCTAACATGCTTAAGCTTCATGCTAAATTTACGGACATGAAAAAGATTGATCAGTCAATTCTCAGGAACCTTCCTAAATTTAGTGCTTTCGATTCTGAAGGACCAGGATCCCAACCACTCCCACCTTCTGATGGTGTTGTTCCACCTTCTAAACTTCTTTATCCATTTGAAAGTGATGAAGGATTCTTCAAAATTCTCGTGAAAGAGAAGCACCAAGTTCAAAAGCATTCATTACCCGAGTACCAAAAGGGACTTTTTGGTACCCAAGCTCATAGAAGATTCAATTATCTCAAACCACCAAAACCTCCTTTGATCAAGAATATCGAATATAGATCGCCAACCATATGGCTTCCCCAAGACGATAAATATCTTATCCATTATGTGGCAGAGTTTTGCTTCAACTGGGAATTGATAGCCGAGCATTTACTGGCCAGTTCAAGTATGAAGAAATATGAGTCTAATATTGAAAGAAGAACACCATGGCAATGTTTTGAAAGATACATTCAATTAAATGAAAAGTTTCAATTTGGTGATATGAAGGGTCCATATTCTTATCATGCCCAACAGTGGTTGGAACAAGCACACAGAGCCCAATCAACTACAAAAAGAAGAATATCTCCTCTTGGAATAGGTAATGATTCTATTCAAAGAGGTCATCGTAGGTTGAGATGGGCTTCTATGTTTGATGCTATGAGAAAAGGAATGCGCAAGAGGGAAACTCAAGCAGCCAAGAGAAGGTCAACTGAATATGTTCCTCAAGCAAGTAAAAATGACAAGGTTCCAACACCCGCGGAGCTTTCAAGACTTAAATTTGAACGAGACAAATCGATTCAAGAGGCATATTTAAACCAACAGGCCACCAGAAACAGAATGATGGCAGCTGTTGCACAACAAAAAAATCAGCAAAAACCTTCCGAGAAACTGTCAAGTCCTTCTGAGCAATATACTCCCGAGCAGCTCCAAAAAATCATGCAAGCTCAAAAACAAAGAATTAATACTCAGGGACAAAGTCAGAGTCCAAACCAAACACCACAGCCTTCTCAATCTCCTAGCTCACAGACAGTTCCTGTATCCAACTCACCTGCAAATGCCCAAGCTCCTCCAAATCGTATGATGGGAACTCGTGCACCTCCAGTAAAGGTCCAAAAATCTACTGTTCAACCTAGTAATAATTCCAAACCTAGAATCCAATTTGCTCCAGCTCAAGTATCTGCCATAATCAACTCAATCCAACAGAAGAATCCCAACTTATCTAAGGAACAAGTAACAAAACTTGCAGCATCTTATTTGGCTAATCTTCAACAACAACAACAGCAGAAACTTCAACAACAAAAGCTTCAGCAAAAGCTCCAACAGTCCAAGCAGGGACCTGGAAATCAGGCACAACTTACACCCCAAGAGCGTCAGCAGCTTCAAAGGTTAACGGCTGCTAAGACCCAACAACAACAGCAACTCCAACAGCAAATGAGAATGGGACAAATGCCTATGAATCAAATGCAACCTCAAATGAATATGGGAAGTAGTATGCAAAACCAAGTACCCATGCAGAACGTTCAAGGTCAAATGGATTATGAACAAAGAAAGCGAATGCTTATTCAAAAGCAAATGCAACAAAACCAGTACAAAGACCAACAGTAATATATATTCGTATAAAGTCGTATATACTCGTATATCTTTGCAGCCACGTACCGCCAGTGGAACCGCAGCCACCGCCACAGTTTCCCCAGCGCACCGCCATAGTTTCACCGCACCGCCATAGTTTCCCCAGCGTGCCGCCACCGGCCTGCCCTGCGCGCCCTGCGCGCTCCCCATATAACCAGCTCATCGCCCTACCCTTAATCCATGAATCCCAGTAGAAAAGGCTCCGTGGGAGATGAGCCATTAAACAATATTCTTCCCTCCTATCACATGTTTCAGTCTACTATATCCAAGACGCTTAATTCCACAGATGAAGACTACTCCCGGCAGCCACCAACGTATGACGAGTCACCTCCAGTTTCTAGCGCCACGTCCCTTCAACTGCCATTCTCCCCCCAAGAGAGTTCTTTAACGGAGTTCCCATTCCCTACCAGTCAACCAGACATTGATATTTGGGAAAATACCATTTTGGCCAATGTTCACAAGCTCAAGAACCTAAGTAAAACAGACCACCCTGGCACCCGAGACCTTAAAATTGATATTAATATTACTAAATCAGTGTGTCAGAAGGGAATAGCTCCACAGATATACGATCCTTCCGGAAAAGAGTTCAAGCAAGGTGACTATATACATGGATACGTGACGATAGAGAACCAGTCGGCGGTTCCCATCAAATTTGATATGGTTTATGTAGTATTTGAAGGTACATTGATGGTATTAAAGAACGATGATGGGCTTATAGACACCCAAAGTCCCAAAGTAGTGCATAAGTTCTTGAATATGACAGACTTGTTTGCTTCCTGGACCTACGCCAATATAGACAGATTAACAACCGATCATGGAGATCCACATGATTGGTGTGAAGGAGAAACAGATCCATACGATAATACTGTTCTTTCTATTGATGTAAACCGTCAGTTCTTACCCAACGTGAAATATAAGCGGTTCTTCTCCTTTAAGATCCCGAATAATCTCCTTGATGATATATGTGAGTACCATAACTTGACTTGTCACAGCCAGCTTCCTGCCACAATAGGTTTCCCCAAATATTCCGTTAAGCCATCAAGTCTACTTGGCCAGAAACAGTTGGTAGACTTGACTTTCATGGATACGTCAATCAGCTACAGTGTGGAATGTAGAGTTATTGGAAGGGGAGAAGATTATGACCTCGACAACCAGTATGTTATTGCTAGAGAAGCCATAAAGCATCTAAGAGTGGTTCCCAAACCAACAGACATATACAAGGAGAATTTGTTCCCTGCTTTCATGAGATCTGTGGTTGAAACAATCGAATTGGGTCAGTCTTTAACCGTGGCTCGGGATCTTGCTCTTCTGCCAGTTTCGTCTACAGACTCCAAGATAAAACAGCTCTTTGGAAGAGAAGAGGTACACAGAGAAGAAAAAGAGTATACAAATAGTATCAGCTACAAAAAGAACATTCTTCTGAAGCCAAGTAGCATGATTTTAAGTTCCCCCAAGTGGACTTACACTGTGGATTATGTGCCGCCTATACAATATAGACCCTCGGATAGGGTATTTAACACCAAACTTTCTATTCCTTTAAAGTTGTTTTCCCTGTCCACTCATCCTCCCGAGGTCAAACTCAAAGTAGAGCTTGTTGCCGCCACTTTTAAGTCATCTAACCACCCAATTCCCGTGGATATAACCATCGATATGTTCGACACCAATAAAGTGGAGTCCATAGGATTTAAAGAGGCGGTTAATAAGCCATGTATGAAGCATCTCAAGCAATTAAAGAGCCTTATAGATAAGGTTGGAGAAGAACTCAGAGTGGAAAGACGACAATTTGATGACTTGAAATGCCTTGCCTCGCTCGATAGTAAGTTCAGTACTTTTCCTGTACCCATTTCCTTTGATTCAGGTTCTAGTTTCTCTTCCATTCCGTGGGAAAAAGCTGGCCAGGGCGTCATGAAGCAACTCAACGTTCATTTGGACTTGAATGAGGCCCACAAAGGCGCCTTTTTCGACTCCCACACCCTTGTTCCCGGCTTCCAAACGTGTTTTGCCGCCCGAATATACTATCTTAAGATCACAGTCAAAGTCCAAGGAGAGAGTCTCATGATAAAAGTGCCATTAGACGTAGAAAGACGATAATTTGGCTGTAAAAATCATACCAAATTAGGAATGCGCTTCTGAAAAAGCGCAATGACTCACGCATTGAAATTTTGACAGATTTGAGTCGTTTTCCAGATCTGATTCCACCCGGAATATTCCCCGAATGAAAACAGACAACCACAATGAAGATGATTTGATCACAATACTACCGTCCTATCATATGTATCAGTCTTTGTCGTCTCCAATTTCACCCGAAATTGAGCCTCCTGATTATTTTACAAATAACCAGTCTTCCCACACAACTCCCACACAAGAGCCTTCAAACAACCCGGTGGACCTGGTGGCAGCTCTGGAACTTCTTCCAGACATGCAAAACATGAAATATCTCCCGCTGCTCGGAATAACTGGGGCCAATCATCTAAAAATTGCCATAAAATTTACTAAGGATGTGGGAAGGGTTGGACAAAAGCCAGAATTTATTACCCCAGAGTCTATAAGACTTCAACAGCACCAATATATGTTTGGATTTGTGACGATAATTAATACATCCAAATATAATGTCCCATTTGACATGTTTAATGTGACATTCGAGGGCCATATACTGATGGGACCAGGGTCTACACCAGTACAGTTCTTCCAGATGCTTGATTTTAATGCTTCATGGTCAGATGCCACCCTTAATAGACTCAAAACAGATGACTATGATCCGCATACACCTTTAAGATTCGAGAATGACCCGATAGATAATACCAACATCCAGCTAAATCTTCATAAGGTATTCCTTCCAAACGTTACTTACAAGAAATTCTTTGCTTTCAAGCTACCTCAGAGGCTCTTGGACTATTCATGTAGTCATGAGTTTGTGAAGCATATTCAGCTTCCTCCTTCGATCGGAATCCTGGCCAAACAAGTGGTGAGCAATCTCAAAAGAAGAGTCCTACACAACGAAGCGGGCTTGGAACCAGAATCCAACGTTATAGTGGACCTTGCACCACCAGAAACAAGCATTTCATATTCTGTTTGTGCTCGAATTATAGGCAAGGCCAGCTCATATAAATGCTTGGGATATAATTCTGACCTGGGTGAATTTGTCTGTGTGAACCAAATGGACAATTTTATTTGTGTATCACCGTATAATCACCCCATGTTAGAAGTGAATAGGAAGCTGATCAATGAGGAAGCTTTTTTGCTCTATTCTGATAGAGTTGAAAAAATAGAAGAATTGATCCAGGTTTACAAGTCTAAATTAGACTTGGACTTGGACTTAGAGCCTGTTCTGTCGGGGACTTCTGAAGTGACTACGAAACTAAAGAACTTATACTATGAAACATCTGCACGGAGCCCCAGAAAGAATGAATATGAAGTGTTTTCCAGTTATAAACGAGGAATATTCGGGAAACAGTGTCTTCTAGCTCTTTCTACTCCAAGAAAAGAGTACTATACAGAACCGGGTCTACACGATCGAATCAGCGATTTACCACCTACAAAGGTCCAAATACCTCTCCTGGTGACGTGCGTCGGAGATAAAGCACCACATCTTGACGTTTCTGCAGAGCTTTGTGTGTTCACAATTCTCACTAAAAAGTATCCTATACCGTTTGTAATACACTCAGATATGTTGTACAAAAATGCCGGAAAATACGATGACTTCAATCATAATGTAATCCAAAGGTTTCAGAATTACGCTCGAGAACTAACGGAGATTATAAAAACACACGAAGTTGATCCTTCAATTGTTTCAGATGTAAAAATCATGGCGAATCTCAGGTGTCATACGACAACCTTAAAGTTCAAAAAAATAGGAATCGTGGATCATTCTCGACTCGATCTGGTGCCCTGGACAACTACCAATGGTGAATCTACTAAAAAGTTCCTGGTAGAAGTAGATTTAAGAAACCTCAAATCTCTGGTGAAACTAACTCCAGACTTCCAGCACTGTTATATGTCGAGGCTTTACGCCATAAACATCAAAGTAAGAGATTTGGCAGTCAAGGTACCACTAGTGATTCAAAACCCCTACGAAGAGTACGATACAATAGATATGATATAGAATTAACGACCAATTTAATTTCCCTAATCTGACTACCGCCATCATACCGCCACCGTCTACCACCGCGACACCAACACCTACCACCAACCTCTCGTCCCTAATTTCTGTGCGCATCTCATCGCAAAATTATCATGAGTGAGTGGGATAAGAAGAGATATATTCCCAAACCAGGCCAGCCAGAGCTCCCTCCACAGCTCAACGAGTATGCTGACAAGTCAACAGACGAAGTTATGAAAGAACTCAACCGTCTTCCGTTCTTCATGACGTCGCTTGATGAGACAGATGGAGAAGGTGGTGAGAACTCCCAGCTTGAAGCATTGAAGAGTCTTGCTTACGACGGAGAACCACACGAGATTGCTACGAATTTCAAGAACCAGGGGAACGACCATTATAAAGGGAAAAACTATAAGACGGCGGTGGAGTTCTATACCAAGGGTTTGGACGTTGAATGTGAAGATTCTTCCATTAATAATGCTTTATATTTAAATAGAGCTGCTTGTAATCTTGAGCTTAAGAACTATAGAAGGTGTATTGAAGATTGTAAGAAGGTGTTAATTGCTGATGAGAAGAATGTTAAGGCGTGCTACCGGTCAGGAAGGGCATTCTTCGCCGTGGAGAGATATGATGAAGCAAAGCAAATATTAGAATATGGTCTTACAATTGATCCTCAAAATGGACCAATAAAAGACACTTTAAGTAAAGTTATAGCCAAACAGGACGCTATACAAAAGGCCAAGGAAAAGAAGGAAAGAGAATTGAAGAGGAAAGAGCTAGAAAAGTCTATTTTGGTGAATGCCATGAAGCTCAGACACATGACAGTGCTAAAATCTTCAAGACCAGCTGAAATGCTTGAAAATGCCAACATCAAGCTTGAAGATCCAGTGGATTATGAGTCTCAGTTGATTTTCCCTGCCATGATATTGTATCCTACCACTGATGAATTCGACTTCGTTCAAGAAATTGGTGAACTAACCACCCCAAATGAACTTTTGGCTACAGTACTTGATAGACCTCAACTGTGGTTTGAAGATCCAAAGCATAAGAACTTTGCATTGAAGAATCTCCAATGTTTCATGGAAACAGAAGCTGGTGGACTCATAAAAGTGGGAAAAAATGTGGCCGTCAATGAAGCATTAATGAAAGAACAACCTAAAATCCCATTGTTTGACAATGCTTTAAGAATGTACGTAGTACCAAAGCAAGAAGCACCCGAATGGCTTGGAAAATGGGATAAGGAAGTGGTATTGAAGAAAAGAGCAGCTGTTTAGCTATTATATAGTATATTTAGTATAGAATACACAAATTTTTACAAGCAGAATTCAGAAGTGTCCTGACACTATCTGCTCTTGCTATTGATGGGATTCGAAACTCTGTGGATTGAATGCTGGTATTTCTCCAAATATATCCTTAGGATTCATTTGTTTACTTCTGACCACCAAATGGTGAAGTACTGCAGGCTCTGCCCAGGGTTTGAGTACAACACCTTCGTCATCACTTCCTATATGAGGAAGTTCGGGACTTCTAGGATCCAACTGAGGACCTTCAGTGAGTTTTTGAGGCTCTAAAAATCCCCGAGCAGCTTCAGGAAGTGCCACACCATTTCCTACCAACTGGCGTCTTTTGTAGTGCTTTTCCTTATGTGGTCCTTCTACTTTCTCGGGTGCTCTTTCCATCTTCTTGTCTTCTTTATGCTTGATGTTTATGATCACCTTTTGCTTGGGTTTCAAATCAGCCTTAGGTATGGCTAACAATGTAGGAATCTTCTTAATCTCTGATTTCTCTTTTGGCTTATCTGTTTTAATGGGCGACTTTTGGGTATGACGAGAAAGTCTAGTACTACCAAGAGTGGTTGTCATGAATTTACTTTTCCTTTCTCTTTTAGACTTAGCCATACTCGAGCCTGTAGGACTCATGAACCTTGGATGAGAAGGAATTGTAGCTGACCTTCCATCATCATCCATGTGGATTGGACTTTTCGTCCGTAAAGGAGTTCCTCTCGTCAGAATCAGTTCACTTGGACCAGTTAATGGTTTATTTGCATTACTACCAGGTGTTTTGACCTTTGGAGTAATAGCAGGTTTTGTGAAGTCTGCTTTGAGTACACTCTCTCTGTTAAAATTAAGAGGTGTAGCCGTCTTCAGGATCACTCTTGCCGGAGTTCTGATACGAGGGGTCAGTTTGAATGGAGTTCTAGAAAAGCTTCCAGTATCTTCTTTAGAACTAGCGGGAGTTCCAGATTCTGCTAGTCTTTTACGCGGGTTCGAAGTGATAGGAGTTGAGATAGGCTTTCTATCAGCTAGAATCTTGAACTCTCCAGTCATAACAGATCTGGAGTTTATTCTCAGTCTTTCACTTCTTTCTGAGTTTCTTTCTTGGAGCTTTTCCTGGATTCTTTCTCTATTTCTAAGCTCCGTCATCAATAATGGTGGTGAAGTTTCAGTTTTTATGGTGAGTCTGGGGACTGGTGATTGAGGTGCGTAACCAGGCTGTCTGTTAGAAAGTCTGGAGTCTTTTCGAAGAGGTGACTGGGGCTTTTTCTGAGGACTGGTGTCTTCCAAAGGAAACCTGTTCCGCATGGGGGACGTACGTGGTCCTGAACTTTGCATTTGAATGCTTGATATCTTAGACTTTTCAATAGTGAGCGGCTCTCTCTTTGGTAGAGGTACAAACTCAGGAGACTTGGGTGGCTCTGTAGATCTGTGGGCCTCCACTATAGGTGTTTGTACTTCAGAGGTCTGTCGTTTCACCTCCTCGCTCATTCCCATGGCATCCAGGCCCCTTTCAGGCCCCTGTCTTCGAATGGACATCTGAATCTTCTGTAAATCATCTGAGTTTAGCTTTCCATCCATAGTTATAACCCCCGTAGGAGCTGTCAACAGCTGGCGAGAGTATCTAGGACTCGATCCCATGGTGCTGGAATCTCTCACAGGCGACGAATTAAGTGGAGACTTCACCAATTTCTGGTCAATTATGCTATTCCTTACCTCGGACACCAAAACCCTCGATCTGTCTTGCTCAAATGAAATATTTCCTGAATCTACATTGGCTAAGAAATCTTTAATTTCCTCACTAAAACTCACGTAATTCTTGGTCATTTTCTTCATTTCTTCCATGGCCGTCACATCTACCTCTTCCAAAACACGTGCTATCCACAAAGAGCTTCCAGGAACTTCTGTTCGAGCCTGTGGCGCTTCTTTTGCTAATAAGGGCCAAATACTCATACTAAAACATCAATTCCGCGAAATTTCTTCCAGCTGATGCGCTTCTTGAAGAAGGAACGTGGTGAACAAAATGGGGAATGGCAAGAGAATGGGGCGGACTCGGGTGATGATTCCACCACAGGACGACAGGGCGGCCTCAATAGATATGGATTAAACCTTGAAATGGAAGATTTAGCTGATATACGACCTTTGGTGTCGCCTGATTATGAGGAAATTCCTATGTGGAATATCTTACCTTCGTATCAGCTCTATGAATCGACCTTTTCAAAGAATATGACGCCTACAGATGAAGATTTAAGAGCAAATCCACCCAATTATGACTATTTCCCGCCCCAACTGCCCGGTCAGACCCCAGAAACAAACAACTGGGATAATTCCATCTTGGGAAACTCCCAGAATTTGAAGAAGTTAGCTGAGATAAACCCTCGTGAAGCATCCAAATATAGTGTTGAGATAGTATTAACGGAGAAACCAGGACGTAAGGGAATGGTGGCCACACCTTTGGATAAATCGGCCTATGAATATCAACAGGGCGATACTATTTACGGATATGTTTTGGTGCAGAATAAGTCGGATGAACAAGTCAATTTTGACATGTTTCTGGTGGTATTTGAAGGCCGTGTGACGGTTATGGGAGACTCGGGTGATAAAAGACCTTTGGTATTCTATAAATTTCTTAATATGTTCGATTTCAGGGCATCTTGGACCCCGGCTTATTTCAATGGTGTAGAAGAGATCGACTCAATTGATAACACCCACTTGTTTTTCCCATTAGAGAGGTACCTTGCGCCTCATGCCACTTACAAGAAGTTCTTCTCCTTCACCATTCCTTCACGATTATTGGATTGTGCCTGTGACAATCATAATCTCCTTAGCCATAGTGAGCTTCCTCCTACAATTGGCTTAGCCAGAGACCAATTCATGCAGAACATAAGAAAGTTGAGGCAACGTACAATGGTAAGGCGAACTAGCGGTGATGCTGTGACCGTCAATTCTGGATTGAGGAGTCCTTTGGCCAAAACTCCCACTGTAAAATCCCCAGTTCAGATATCAAAATCCCCAGTTCAGATATCAAAATCTCCTGTTCAGATATCAAAATCACCAGGACTTGGCTCAAAAGTAATCCCAAAACCGGTACAGAAAAAGGAGACTATGAATCAGAGATTAAAAGATCTTTCATTTGCTGATACCGCCATTAGTTACAGCGTGGAAGCTAGAATAGTTGGTAGAAGCTCCCAATTTACGAATGTAAGGACACCCGACGGGTCTAAAAAAGACGAATTCATAATCATGGAAGATGATAGTGCGTTTATTAGACTCATTCCTCGTGAAAGCAAGTATTATGACGTGGAACCAGACGTTTTGGAGTCTGAAAGTAAGCGTCTCTATCGAAATTTGGTGAACGATGTTCAGAAAAAAATCAACCTAGGACACGAGCTTTTGAATGATGGAGTACCCAAACTCAATCGAAAGTTGTCTATTTCGAAGCGTTATCAACTTCAAGGAGATGTACACGTTCCTGTGGAAACGAACGTTCACGAAGTAGCAGCACCGATAAAAAAGAAAATGACCATCACCTCAAATCCTAAAGTTATTGGAATGTTTGGTATGATAAGCCCCAAACGATACTATCAGATTAACTATAAGCCAGCTCTGAAGTATGAACCAAGAACTGCTCCTTCATCCAAACTCGAAATCCCGGTGGAAATGTTGTTCCTGTCTTCAGCCGATGGAACCTCAAAAGTCCCCGAAATCAAATCTATATGTGCCGAAGTAATTGTTTTTACCTATAGATCCAAAAAGTATCCAGTGCCAGTTGAAATAACCCCAGATTTAGTATTTAAAAACATCCAGGGCCCAGATAACTTTGAAAATAACGTTTCTGCTCCTTTCAAAAAGCACCTCGCTGACATCACAGACATCAGTAAGAAGCTTAATTATGAAGTGTTGGACATAGATAGCCAACTTATCATGGACGTGAAAACTTTAGCCGAATTAGAGTGTAAATACCACCATCTAAAGGTGGAGAATCCAAAAATCACCGGCGCCGGGTGGGAATTCGACCCAAACTACTCCAAGAATGGCATCAAAGGAAGATTCTCCAGAAACATCGTGGCCCACATAGATATAGGAACTGCCGTTAGTAAGGCATCCAGTACTGAAGAGTCTTCGTCGGTGATTTTGGTCCCCAACTTCCAGGCGTGTATTATCGGAAGATTATACTTTATTAATTTGATAGTCAAGTTTGGATACGATCTGGTGAGTCTAAAGATTCCATTTCGGATCCAAAACTAGGCAACTAACGAATATATGATCCAGTAATTGGATATAGGGTCCAGCCACGTGACCACCAGTTTACTCTTTTGGTCGCGCACCCCAAATTTCTCCTTATCAATGACTCTCCAGAATCTCCTTCAGTCGCCAATTCCACGGCTGGCGGCCTTCGATCCGGAAGTTTGTACTCGTTACGAGGGCGCTTCGGTAGGAAACTTCATTTTCTCGATTCTCATCACGTTTGGAATCTTCCTTAGTTATGTTCCACAGTATCACAGAATTTATGCCAAAAGAACATCTGAAGGTTTATCGACCAACTTTCTCTTCCTTGGAAGTTGTTCGTCCATATTCACCCTTACCAACATCATATTGATCAGCTCCACTGCTCGGACCTGTTGTCGAATCGGAGCATTGAGTGCTTTTAACTGTGTGAATTCCCAGCTCAATTTAATCCAAATAGGTCTCCAGTGTACATGCGCCATCATGATATTGGTGTTTGTATTGGTGTTAACCAAGGGTTCAATCAAGCAGGATAAGCACGAGTACCAAAGAAACTGGGAAGTTGGGAAAATGGTACTCATTCATGGAATTATTTCTGTGTTAGAGATAATTATTGGACTTACCACCAGATACATGTACCCAATTGCCAACTTTAACGGACTCATGTCAACGTTATTGACCATAGTAAAGTACGTACCCCAAATTTGGACTACATACCACTTGAAACATCCAGGAACCCTTAGTATAGGAATGATGTGCATTCAAACCCCTGGTGGAGCTTTGTTCACAGCTACCCTATTCCTTACTAAGGGAAGCCATTGGAGTTCATGGATATCATACTTTGTGGCCTTTATCCTTCAAGGAACGCTACTTAGCATGTGCATCTACTATGAATATATCCAAAAGGGAGCCGAAGAAAGAGAACGACAAAGCGTTGAACGGATAGTCGAGGAGAACGAGGGCTCTCCGCTTGTCCCCGCCTCCCTGGACCCCCAGCCCTAGTCACCCAGTGACCCAACCATAACCCCAACCCCTATGTAGCACTTTAACTAAAAACCCTAAATACATACTTTTAACATGTGCCCCTACCGTTTGCAGCCGGTTCGTACACTCCCAGTCTCAACGAATGAAAAATTTTAATTTTCAGTACGATTTTTTCAAACATGTTTAGAAACGTTTTAGCCTTACGTACAAGCGTTCGTTTCTCTGTTCGTTCATCATTCAAAGGTATTTCCTTTGCCAGAGGTTATGCCGTCTTCGATAGATCCAAGCCCCACGTTAATGTCGGTACTATTGGTCACGTTGATCACGGGAAAACCACTTTGACAGCTGCTATTACCAAAGTTTTAGCTTCTAGAGGAGGTGCCGACTTCTTAGACTATAAGAATATTGATAGAGCACCAGAAGAAAGAGCCAGAGGTATTACCATTTCAACTGCCCACGTTGAATATGAAACTGAAAAGAGACATTATGCTCACGTTGATTGGTATGTAACCTGATTAGTTGGATATTAGAGTATTTACTAACGTTTAGTCCTGGTCACGCAGATTATATTAAGAATATGATTACTGGTGCCGCTCAAATGGATGGAGCTATCATCGTTGTGGCTGCTACTGATGGTCAAATGCCACAAACCAGAGAACATTTACTTTTAGCTAGACAAGTTGGTGTTCAAGACTTGGTTGTCTTTGTTAACAAAGTCGATACCATTGATGACCCAGAAATGTTGGAATTGGTTGAAATGGAAATGAGAGAATTATTAAGTCAATACGGATTTGATGGTGATAATACTCCAGTTATTATGGGATCTGCTCTTTGTGCTTTAGAAGGTAGAGAACCAGCTATTGGAGAAGAAGCCATTATGAAATTATTAGACGCTGTTGATGAACACATTCCAACTCCTCAACGTGATCTCGAACAACCATTCCTTTTACCAGTTGAAGATGTTTTCTCCATTTCTGGTAGAGGTACTGTTGTTACTGGTAGAGTTGAAAGAGGTTCATTAAAGAAAGGTGAAGAAATTGAAATTGTTGGAGCTGGTGATAAAGCCACCAAAGCTACTGTTACCGGTATTGAAATGTTCAAAAAAGAATTGGATGCTGCTATGGCTGGTGACAATGCCGGTATCTTATTAAGAGGTGTTAAAAGAGATGAAATCTCCAGAGGTATGGTTTTAGCCAAACCTGCTACTGTCACTGCTCATTCTAAGATCTTGGCTTCCTTGTATATTTTATCAACTGAAGAAGGTGGACGTCACTCTCCTTTCAGTGAAAATTATAAACCCCAATTATTTATTAGAACCACTGATGTTACTGGTACTTTAAGATTCCCACAAGGTGAAGGAGTTGACCATTCAGCCATGGTTATGCCAGGTGATAACATTGAAATGGAAATTGAATTGGTTAGAAAGACTCCAATTGAAGTTAATCAAAGATTTAACATCAGAGAAGGTGGTAAAACTGTTGGAACTGGTTTAGTTACTAGAATTATTGAGTAAATAGTGTAAATAGAATCGATGTTTTAGTGTTCTGTTCTCTCTTCTGCTCTCTCTTTAAATCCTGTTTCGCATAATCCACGCGTATACATGTCCATCCCGTCTCCAGCGGCTCTCCCCAAGCTTGACTTGCCCAATTGTACGTCGCTATTCCCTGGAAGGCGTCTTGTGGTTCATGGCTCCTCGGTGACCCTCGTTCAGGGAGCAGACGTGACGTTTAAGTTCACATTTGACGAGCCAGTTATTTGTGCTACATTTACTCGATTCACAGATAACGACACCAATGAAGATCAGAATGAAGCATTGGTGATATGTGTTGATAAATCAGCGTTTATTTATTGTAATTCAGAAGACTACACGGTGAATTTTCCATTTTCCATCAAATCAGCCCTTCCATTCGAATTTGGTTTGATTTTAGAAAAAGAGCTTGTTGATTCCAGTTCCCAGTCCAAATTTATTTCCTTAATTAGCCCTATGGGTGAGTTTCGAACCATATCTTCTTCATCCACATCCACCATTTCATCCAATGAACAAATGATGACTTTCCCAACCAATAAACTGTGTTCTTTGTGTGCAACTTTTAATGAAACAGATGGAATCATTGTTTTGTATCACATCAGGTCTTCAAATAGAAATAAAAAGAGAATAAACTTCAAGTATACCAAGAAGAAGTCGGTGGTTCTGACGCCAAACTTCCGGTCCCATGATTATAGACACCATGATCGTTTGGATTCCCGAATTGACTCCAGGATAGATTCAATACTTGAAGACGAGATAGAGCCTTCGATAAACATGGAAAAAAAACGTACATCGACCCTTCTATCTGATAGGATGGTGTCTGACGGTGGAGTGGAAGTATCTTCTCTTAACTTTAAGAAAGATATGATTCTAACAAGAGTTGAAATGTTTACAGTACAGGTTCCAAAGAAGTTCCTTAAAATCTTCAATTTATCATACGGGGACCAAGAGGCCATTGTCATCATGAATAAACTCAAAAAAGAAGCAAAGGTGTATATTTTCAACCTGGCAGTGACTTCTATTCCTCAGTATCACCTGAACTATTCAATAAAATGTTCTGATTGTGCTCCACTAAACCGGGAAATGAAGGATATCGATTCCAGAGATCGCCATATCTATGCTCCAGGTTCCTTTATACTGACAGGAAACTTGGTAGTACTTAATGATGGGGCAATAAGGCTCATAAATCCATTTGTAGATGTTCCATCAGCTCCTATTAACGTTGGATCCCATATAACAGAAATTCAAAGCTGTTTAAACGATGAAGTGGCTCTTTCTTCATCGTCGGGTACACAATTAATCACCCTTGTTCTTGAACCAAGCAACTTGATAGTCAAAAAGTGTTTGGAATGTTTCAAATATCTCAGTGGATCAAGTATCAATGAAACTATTTGGTCCCTTTGGAGATCAGCATTGATTCTAGATGATTATAAAGACGACTGGAGAGCTTTTGTGATCACAATACTTTCTATACTTTTTCCAATGGATCCAGACATGCCCTTGCAACAGTCTAATGCCGTCACTGCTTTACTTCCTCTTGCAGAGAGCCTCAAGCCACAGATTTCAAATGAATATCTGTTCAAAGATATGCTCCCTTATATCGTGATATCAATGCATTTAATAACAGAAGAAGCCAAGTTGGATGTATTTAATGGAGAGTCTGTGTACAATCTTCAGCTCTTCTTATCTCAGCTTTGTAGTTGGATGGGATGGGATACTTGGTATAAATACTATATGATAGATGTACCAATTGATAGACAACCAAGACTTTTACTGGTACAATTAATTCCAAATCCACCTAATATTCTCCAAAGTTTGAGTAGCCTTTTCAGTGATACAATTATTCCCTACTTGACATTTAGTCAATTAGTTGAAGAGAGTTTTGAGGCAGATGCTCAAATAATTCCAAGAACTCATGGTGTCCTCAAAATATTCGAACTTCTAGTTTCTCCCAACTTTGGCCCCAATGACATAGTAGAATTAATGAGTGAGTTAGGACTTACCGCCGATGATCTAGAAACGTTTCCAGCTGGAATTCGGGTTATTATCAAGGAAAGTTTACTGTACTGTCAAGAAAATCCAGGATTCGAGTGGAACCCCAGAGCCCTCAAACTTATCGGAAGAAAAGAACTCGGGATGTTTCTCAGGCTGGGAAACTATCAAGCTCCAACTTCGCTTTATTCCAATCAGAATATTTCTACCCCCACAACCAAAGAAGTAAATCATATTCTAGCCAATATTCTTGATGGAGAAGACCAAATAATGGCATGGGATGACCAGTCTGAGGCAGATAGGATTGGAATTACGAAATTAATCTTTGATTTTGATAGAAGATATCACGAGATCACTTCTCTTCTACATCAGACAAAGCCTCAAACTGCCACGCTTATAGCAGATGAAAATAAGAATGAATTCGATACGGTTATTCTCCAAAGAGCTTTAGCATCAATTGTTGCACTTAGAACCTTATCCATACCGCTTGGAAGAGCTTCCCTTTTCTTTGGTGGTAGAATGCCACTTCTTACAGAGAAATTCCCCATTCCCAAGTTTAACCTCAACACATTAATTGCTCCAAAAATGACCAATATCGTGCTTAGTGACGGAGCCATAGATGAAAAGATTATGGAATGGGGCTATTTCCACAATGGTGTGGCAGCTGGGTTCAGTATCAGTAGAGATTCAAAAGGAATTTCAGGTAGTTGGATCATTTTTAATAAACCTCCGGCCCTAAATGCGCAACATGCTGGGTTTGTATTTGCATTAGGGCTCAACGGTCACCTTAAAGACCTCGAAGAATGGCACATATATAATTATCTAGGTCCTAAACACCCTCTCACAAGTGTGGGATTATTGATAGGAATGGCAGCTAGTAATCTTGGATCAATGGATATCAAATTGACCAAAGTTTTGTCAGTTCACGCTGTTGCATTGCTTCCCCAAGGAGCTAATGATTTAAATGTCCCTGTTATAGTTCAAACTGCAGGATTATTAGGAATTGGACTTCTTTACTTAGAAAGCCAGCATAGAAGGATGAGTGAAATACTATTGGCACAAATAACCAGCAGTGTTTCTCAGAACGATACCGAACAAATACACGAAGGATACCGATTGGCAGCTGGAATAGCCTTGGGATTTGTTAATTTAGGTAAGGGTACAGATCTTAAGGGCTTAAATGATACAAGATTGGTAGACAGGCTTTTAAGCTTAGCTACTTCAATGAAAGATTATCAACCAACACTGGAGTTGGATAAACTGTGTAGTGGAGCCATTCTTGCACTAGGATTCATCCACATGAAAACCGAAGACTCAGTTATTGCCAGCAAACTTTCAATTCCTGAGTCGGAACAACTTCTAGACTATATACGTCCAGATTTGCTACTTCTCCGTTGTGTTTCTCATAATATAATCATGTGGAATCATATTGGAAACACTCAGGCGTGGGTAGAATCCAAAATTCCCAAGCTGATCAACCGATTCAACTCACATGGTGATGATCTTGATTCGGATCAAATTAGCTATTTCAACATTCTCGGTGGAATGTGCCTTTCAATTGCAATTAAATATGCCTCGACGCATGATAAAGTAGCCCGTGACACCCTTCTTTATTATCTCGATAAGATGATGGTAATTGTGATGACTCCAACTGACAAATATGACCAAAGGATCACCTGTCATGCAGCCACCAACATCCAAAACCTTTTGGCATTAAGTGTTGCTGTAATTATGGCTGGTTCAGGGGATTTGGAAACCTTTAGGCGTCTCAGAGTTCTCTATGGAGAGACCAATAAAGACACCAACTATGGAAATTATATGGCCGTCAATATGGCCTTGGGATTCCTTTTCCTTGGTGGTGGGCAATACGCTTTCAGTGACTCAAATTTAGCAATAGCATGCTTGATAGTGAGTTTATATCCCGTCTTCCCTAACGATACAGGCGAGTATGAAGTCCACCTCCAAGCCCTCAGGCACTTTTGGGCCCTCTCCATAGAACCCAGATGTCTCATTATTAGAGACATAGAAACCCATAAGCCGTGTAAAATTCCCATCACGTTACGGTTCCGAGATGGGATGGTCAAGACCTTTACCACGCCCTGTTTACTTCCAAATCTCAACCACATCGTCAGCATTGAAACTCAAAGTCCAGACCATTTCCGGGTGAAACTTGATTTTGATCTTAATCAAGACCATCTCCAGATATTCAAGAAATCACTTACACTTTTCGTGCTCAAAAGGAGAAATTACCAGCTTCTTAAAGCATCTATAAAAAGCCTCTTGGAGATGGAAAATAAAAGCCTCCAGATCCAGAACCAGGAAATGGAAGTGAATAAGGACATCCAAGCGGTTATGGACCTAGATGTCATGAAGGGTCTCTCGGACCACGAAAAGAGAGTATACATGTACGAAACCGGAGGAGATGTAGACGGCTTATCATTCTTTGGGATAATAGATGAAAAGAACGAATTAAGGCAAATGACTCAACCAAAAGAGGTTGGTGATCTCTGGAACTTGAAGATGGTTTTCGAGTACGGAGACCGAGTAGGAGTCCGTTACTTGGGTGGAGGATTCGTGGACGAATTGAGAGCCAAAGTCAACGAGTGTCTTAAATAGTTGGTCGAAATATATTGGTGCTGTATCTTCCTCTTCCTCTTCCTCTTTTGGACACCAGAGACTGTTTCCTGCGGCACCAGATACTATTCACTGGGGCACCAGGGGCCATTCCCTCCGCCCGACCGTATGGACCAGGACGTGTCCCGCCCGTTTTCCTCGTGATATTTCCCTACCGCTGTCCCCAGCTCGCGGTGGCTCCACCGCCAGCCTGTCCCCTTTTCTCCTCTTCTCGTGTGACGGAAAATCGCGTCAACACACTATGGCTTTCAGACCGTTCTCTTCTTCAAACATGAAGAAACAGCTCAAGTACACGCCTGCTCCATTCATGTTGGGTCCTCAGCGGATGAATATTGCTCAACCGCTTTCTAGGGCTGCTCATATTACAGAAATGGTGCAAAATAATGCAGTTCCTGTGAACAACAAAAAGAATAAGCTCAAGACCAAAGTTTCAAAATACTACTACCAGTTTCCTAAAATCCCCAGACCAAAGCGTAGTGTGCTTTACTATTCTCCTGGGTATCGTATTCCAGGGTTTAAGATGGGTCAACGTCCATTTCTGACGGTTAGAAGCCAAACCACCAACATCCACAAAAGATTCTTCTCGGCAGAAGCTCGTAAAAAGAGACAACAAAGAAGACGTTTCATCAGATGGTGGACTCTTACTTCCCTTGCGGTATTGTTGACGGGAGTTGCTGGGAAAATCCGTCGGGAAAAGGGACAGTATGATGATGATGATGAAATTATCCCTTTGAATGAATATGCCATAAAACCAGAATCCTGGCAACTTTATATATATTCAACCTTCCCTTTGAAGGCCATAAGTCGTTTATGGGGTCAAGTTAATTCCATCAACTTGCCCGTTTGGTTAAGAGGTCCTTCATACAGACTCTATTCTGCCTGCTTCGGAGTAAACCTTGAAGAGATGGAAAATCCTGATTTAAAGTCTTATAGTAATTTATCCGAGTTCTTTTATAGAACTTTGAAGCCGGGTGTTCGTCCTGTGGACGATTTCGACTTGGTATCCCCTTCGGATGGGAAAGTGTTGAAATTTGGTGTCATTGAAGATGGAGAAATCGAACAAGTTAAAGGTATGACATATTCTGTTGATGCTTTATTAGGATTTAAAAATGAAAGATTAGCAGCTCCTTCACATTCTTTAGACTTTGAAAATGATGACGACGATGCAACTGTGTTCGAAAGGGATCAAGAGTTTGCAAAAATCAACGGAATCAGCTATACTGTAGACGATATTATTGGTGGAGAGACTTCTAAAACACACCACACGAATGATTTGAGTTATAAAGATGAAGGTGATAGAGCCATCAAAGATCTTAGTTTCAACAAGGAGTTGGCAATAGCCAAAAAATTGAATCCTACAGCTCTCGAAAGAAGTGAGCTCAGTGGTAATAAACAGCTTTATTTCACAGTGATTTATCTTGCCCCAGGAGACTACCACAGATATCATTCTCCTACGAACTGGGTAACTACTTTAAGGCGTCACTTTATTGGAGAATTGTTCTCTGTGGCTCCTTTCTTCCAGAAAACTTTACAAGGCTTGTTTGTATTGAATGAAAGAGTCGCTTTGTTGGGTTATTGGAAACACGGCTTTTTCAGTATGATTCCTGTGGGAGCCACCAATGTTGGAAGTATCGTTGTTGACTTTGATAAGGACTTGAAAACTAATGATGTGTGGGAGCACGAAGTGTACCGGAAGAAGCCTGATTCAGACGAATCAACAGTTGAAGTTCTGGGTCTGGACCTGGAACCAAATGAATCTTCTTCTTTGCTTCCTTCCGCCTCTCTGTCTGCATCTCTGGTGTCTTCTCGTCCTGTTTCAGACACAAACTTAGAGAAAAGAAAGAGATTGAAGAAGAATACTGTCTATGAAGCTACTTATACCAAAGCCTCTAGATTGTTGGGAGGTTATCCTTTACTGAAAGGTCAACAAGTAGGAGGTTTCAAGCTTGGAAGTACCGTTGTCTTGGTGTTTGAAGCTCCAGACAACTTCAGGTTCAACTTAGAAGTGGGCCAGAAAGTCAAAATGGGCCAGAGCTTAGGTTTATATGTGTAGCTCTAGGGCGTGCTATTTCAACAATGCACAATGCCATTTAATATACGTAATAGTGAGACTTGTGGATATAGTTTTGTTAGAATTATTATACTGCAAAATTTTGTTCCTGTGTATAGTTACTGTTCCTGCATATGTGAATTTTTCCTCTGCCAATAACTTTGACAAATAGACTCTTAATTACCCCTAACTTTCACAGTCTCCCACAACACTCCCCCTGTCTCTACTCCCCTTCTCTTCCACCCAACTCACCCCAATTCAAACCTAAGCAAACGACCCCTATTTCGTGCCCTGCATATAATATCGAGTTCTACACTCCCGGTAATCCCACGTCCGCGCGATATCTCGATCAAAATATTGATCAAACTGATCTCGCGTATGTCATTTTTGAATACTATAAGAGGCCTTGGAAGGACCACAAAAAAGACTAAAAAAGACTATGAGACCGCCGTGTTCTACCAGCAGGGACCCGGTTCTCCCCGTCGGTCGCAATCCCCATCCAAAATGTCGCCTTCTAAGAGAAATCCACGGCCTTCTTCTCGCCAGTCTTCCCCAACCAGGAGACCCCAGCGGGCCAGAAGTCCTCAAAAAGACGTTACGGTGACCACACAAGAGGAAACACCACTCTTTTTGTGTGAGCCGTTTGTCAAGACGTCGTTGGTTAAAGGAAGTTTCCGTACTATTGTCCAACTTCCTAAATACGTGGACTATGGTGAGTGGATTGCACTCAATATCTTTGAAACATTCAACAATTTAAGTCAGTTCTATGAGGTTTTCATAGAGTATATTACCCCTGAAGCCTACCCAACCATGAATGCTGGACCAAATACGAATTATATGTGGGTAGACTCCAATGGACAACCGATTAATTTACCTGCGTGTCAGTATATTGAATATGTATTAACGTGGATCTCCAATAAAATCAACGACCAATCGGTTTTCCCCACCAAGAGTGGAGGAGCATTTCCTCCCAACTTCATAAAAGACTGTAAGAACATTTCCCGACAAATGTTCAGGATATTTGCTCATATGTATCACAATCATTTCGATAAAATTGTCCATTTATCGTTAGAAGCTCATTGGAATAGTTTCTTCTCTCATTTCATAAGTCTTGTTAAAGAGTTCAAATTGATAGAAAGAGGAGAACTAAGTCCAATGATTGGGTTAATAGAGGTTTTTGAGCATCAAGGGAAGATTATTTAGGTATTACAGATGATTATATTCTATATACAAGTATCATGGATTCATAACTAATTCTAGATATTCTAGATTCAATGACTATTAAGAGAAAAAGTATGTACTGTCTCTCACACATCCCACGTCCAATCCTCCTTTCTTGGGAACTGGTGGGAACATTATTGGGGCTAAAATCAGAACTCCATTGGGTTGAGGTCCTCTGGGGAGATTTTCAATTCCATATTCTTCAACCACACTGACAGTGGTGACCCATTTCTTTCCGGACTCCACATGTTTTGGATCATCCGATTGTAAAAGCTTTTGTCTGGTTTGTTCCAAATTGATTTCGTCCACAATGGTAACCCCTCTATTTAAATCCAAAGCAATCTTACGATTAACTTCTTGGATCTTGGCTACTATTTCATGGTCTTTTGGAACTTTTAAAACCTGTAAAAAGCCTTTATAACGGGCATCAAACTCTTCCTTAACTTTTACGACAAGATCTTCTTGATGAAGCTTGACAAACTGGTCTCTTAAGTTCTTGTTAAGGGTATCGATATCACTTGCATGAGTCCAGAATGAATCATGAACAGAAGCAAATGAAAGTTTGTCCTTACTGCAAGCTATAGCAGTCATAAGCATATGGGTGGCATCTAAAGAATGAACATAATTGGGCGGTAAAGCAGTTTTTTGTTTCCTGGCATCCACTTGGTTGGTTGCAAATGGATCAGTAATAGCTACATCTTGCAAATTCGTACTGATAATCTTCTTTCTAGATGATCTGTAAGGTTGGACACAAGGTAATCCTAATGGAGTTGTCCAGATTACAGAAGAAAGATGATTAGGTTTTCCTGGAACACCACTATCGTCGTAGTCCATTTTGATACTCTTACTGATGATTTTAGCTGCTTCTGCTAACCAATCCTGGATCAAATGTGCCCCTTCAAATAACTCTCTGACGGAAGCAAAAACATGGCCCGTCAAATACTGAGCATAATCTGAAGGTCTTTCGGAAGAATCTTTAGGGAATAAGTGCTTAATTTGCTTCTTGATCTGATCTCTTGCACCCACAAATGTCACCCCATAAACATTCGTCATGACTGTTTGCTTGACAACTTTTCTGGTGATCTTATCTTGAAGGAAAATAGCATATTTGTTACCTGCTTCCACATCATTATCTACTCTCTTTTGTACTAAATGAGCCACAAAAGAGTAAACATCTTGTGGTCTATCAGCTGGAATCAAATTAACTTGTTTTGCACCTTCAATATCTCCTCCCAATGCAGCATAATGCTGTAAACCATTACAAGATCCATCTTGATGCACTGGAATGTGACTAACAAATTTGGTAGGGTCTTCAAGTTTATATGCTTCTGCCAATTCGAAACAACAGCCAAGAACTTGCCAAGGTTTATCAGCTTTAGTCCACCATTCTTCATTCTCAAATGGATTTTCAGCAGTTTTAAAGACATGTTCCATATTCTTATCTACAAATTCAACTCTTTCATGTAAAGGAGCTTTATCAATACCGTAAAGATTAGCTAAATGAACTTTCAACCACCAAAGACCTTTTTCACCTACTTCTTTCCCATCCCAGAACAAGAATAAAGATCTTGCTAAATCATTACCCAAATGATTGAAATGAGGAGAAATAGGATATGCTCTTCCTCTAAAATCGATATTGTGGGGGAAGAACATTCTTTCTCCTAAGAAAGCTCTTGCAATCTCCAATTTATAGTTTGTATCACATCTTTGAGACTTAAATGATGAAACTTCATTCATTAAAGATCTTATTTTCCTCTGATATTCTTTAATAACTTCTGGTTCTGAATTGGAAGGAATTGGAGGTGGAAGGTCTGGTTCATCTACCACGGGAGGCATATCAAGAAACTTTTTACCTGTGTTCCAGTATTTGGTCATGATTTCTAACACCTTTCTATTTACAGTCCAAGCGGTGTTTCCAAGTACATTTAACCCTTCAAATACCTGATCCAAATTTCCTCTTTGACTGGCTGCCTTAACGTACGCTGTTGTTTCGGGCGAATCTCTGGTTCTGACTAAAGAACTCTCACTGAATAAATAACCTCCATCATTATGAGATTTCCAAGGTCTTGGAGGTGTTAACATGGGTAAAAAGTGTGGTTGGACGACATTTCCTTCCAAATCCATGGAGATTTTCTTAATGATAGTTTTGTGTAGCTTCAACACCCCCAATTTTTGGCCCTGAACGAATTGAAATGTATGGAAAAAGGCTGGTTGGGTCCCTTCAACCTTTTTGCCCGTCACAGGATCCGTTCCAATCACTGGTACTTTGGCGACGTGTAAAAGCAAAGATGTCAAAACACTTCCCACTTTGGCATGGATGCTTTTGTCCCATTCACTAAAGTTATGTGCTTTCTTGGAAGAATTATTCATAACTTTGATGATCTTGTCCCACTGTCTAGCAGTTCTAGATTTCTTAGAAATGGAATGTTTTTCATTTTCGAGTAATTTGGATGATTTATACTCCAATTCTATGGCTTTTCCAACTGCTAATAAAGCTCTTGCAGTTCTCATACCATCATTGACACCACCAGTAGAATTCAACTTAAGAAGCTCCAAAATCGTTACAGCACACATCTTTTCAGGAGTGACAAGTGTGATGTATGGGGCATAAATGGCTCTTTCGTTAAACAATTCCTCATCACCTGGCTTACAGTCTTTCAATGTGATCTCCCCTTCCATTATTTTCTTACATTGGTTGACTTCTTCCTCAACATAAGGCAATAACAGTTCATACCATTCATATAAGTTGACATTAATATTCTTGTTCATGGCAAGACTTCCTCTTTTCTGCATCTCTTCATAATCATGTTTCCATTTCTCTTTAGCCGAGTCAGCTCCTCTTAATTCCACCGATCTTTGTCTAGCATGGTTAAAGAGATCCAATGCTTCATTGAATTTTTTTCTATCTTCTTCGGTCTTTAAAAGTTTGTAGAGGGCAAAGTAATCCCTTTTTTCACTATTGGAAAAGTTATGAATGACATGGTATTGAAGGTCCTTTTCTAAGTTTTGTATAAGACCATCAATAATGGGGGATTTCTCTTCAGATGATGATTTAAGACCGAGTAATGTGTGTCTAATAACTTTTAATCCAAAAGAGTCTACTGCTCGTAACTCTTCTGCTTCTTTGGAAATTGATGGTATATTAAGCTTAGTAAATTCCTCATCATCGAAGTATGATTTCGATGCTTCGTTTGGTTCGGTAGGATTATTTATTTGTTGATACAAGCTGAGGAAATCTTCAGGTATATGCTTTTCGGTAATGCAATCTTCTTGGAATATCTTGGTCATGTTGTCGATCCCCAACACATCTAGATGACTCAACACTTGTTTAGTCTGGCTTATATCTTGTGCTATTTGAGTGAGATAAGACTTATATCTTCTGTGGTTTTCGTCTTTCAACGCTTTGGTAAGAAATAATGCTAAAGTACGACTGTTTGGTCTTAAATCTTCTTCTTTAAAGCCCTGAATGTAATCTTCCAACTGCTTAAGAGTTACCCCTTCTTCTGTAGCCCACTCCTCTAAGAACTTATTAACAGAAAACATAAATTCCTCGGTGGATGATGTGACAGGTAATATGGATTTTAAAATGTTATCAGCTCTAGTGTAATTTTTGCTGGTTAACAATGCATCTAAAAGTGATTGAAGATGTAGAATATCTTGTGCATATGGTTGTCTCGATACTGAATCATATTTAGATGACCATGTAAGTACTTGAGGGCTTTCCACCTTCCCTAAAGTCTTTGGGGTGATATCTTTAAATGACTTTCTATCGAGATTTAGGTTCTTATATACTTTCCCATTGGAATTTGGAAGAAACTGGGAATATGATATCCGGCTCTCCGACAAGTTTGTGGCCGTTGTTTGTGATCTAAGGAAGAAACCCTTCGTTTTGACCTGACTTGGGTAACTTCTAGAACGTAACATGATGAAAAATTTTGATGGCATCGCGAAATTGTATGAGCCTACTCGGAAATGGTATAGAAGGCCAGTAATTGTTTGAAACGAGGAGATGAGAGAGGGAAAGGGAAAGGGAAGGAGAGTGTTGCTTGTTTATGGTATGGTTGAAATTTCAGGTATCACAGGTGGTTTTTTGATCAGATAATTCACAAATAATAATCTCATCTCATTGTCTGGGGTACAAGATATTACCACAATCTTGGGCCAAAGTCCAAGAATATGAAGTGTTTGAGAATACTTCAGGTATTGGAGGGTCTTGCGTTCAATATGGAGACGTTCTTAGACTCATCTACATCTCTAGGACCTTTCCCGAGACTGGTTCCCAGAGGCCGAAGAGTACTACAACACGCCAAACCCATTTCGAGATCACATATATTCTATAAACCCATTTCTGCTTGTAATGCTTTCAAAGCTTCTTCATCTTCGTCTTCTTCTTGTTGCTTAGGCTTTGTCTTCGTGACGGTTGGGAAATCAGGGAGTGATTCCTCTTTCACGGGTTTCACTCTCTCTTGTTCTTTATGTTGCTGCTCTTCTTCTTGTTGTAACATGGCTAATTCCTCATCTAATTCATCTTCATCCACATAATCATTACCAAGAGGCCTCAGTATAGCTTCTGAAATCTCGTCTGCTAACTCGACTTGCTCTCTGATATCATCCATATTAGCTTCAACTTTATCCACATCGTATTCCCCGTGGATTTGTTTCATAGCAGCAGCTCCCTGTTTCATGGCCTTCATGGTTTCTAAGTTTAAGTTGGCTCCTTCAATGGCGGTTAATTGAGTTTCAAGTGAATCAATCTGATTCTCAATCTTCATGAGATTTGTTTCATACCCTTTCTTCCTCTTTAAAGCATTTTTAGCTAATGTCTTATTACTGGTAATGTACTTTCTTGCCAATGCATCTTGATCATTAATTTGAGACTCTAAATGCAGCCTCTTCTTATTAAGCATTTGAATATGCTCCCGTAATTCAACTATGGCCTTCTTGGGCAATTCTTTCTTCTGCTTCTGGTTTCCTCCAAAAAAATATCCCCACATAGTAATTAATAATTAAAGGTGTAATAATATGATTAAATAAGGCGTGTAGTTACTAAGTGACTGGTATTATTTGGGCGGTTGTGGTTCTGTAAATGAGGAGCTGGTGAATGACAGGGATAGTGAGAACGGTCGGGGCACTCCGTGTCTCTCATTTTTTTGAGAATCGGTTGGGACACGGAAATTGAGCTGCCCCTACGGCAGCGGGCGGAAACACGGAGATGCACATGTATTGTCTATTTAGCTTACCACCACCCAAAGGAGGAAGAAGAGGATTAGAACCCCGAAGATTTTTAAGAACAACCACCGATTACTGGAAATGGTGTTATAATATTTGAGTAATTCTCTTTGGGCGCCGGTTATATTGAGGTCTATATCCTCCACATTTTGGTCGATTCTTTGAATGGTTTCTCCCTGTTCAGTGACCATTGTTGCCAATTGTTGGAATAGATTACCCACTTCGTTGATGGTGGACTCGATTGTCTCCACGGCACTGTTTCTCTCTTGTAAATATTGTTGACTTTGGTCTTCCATCATGAGCAATTGTCTTGTTTGATCGGGTATCGAGAGAAATTCTCCATTATCATAGTTTGAGTAGGGAACCGACACATCAGGGTCTGCATCGGGGTTATAGGTGTCCTGGGGGATCAGATACGGGTTTTCTCCAAGGTTAAGATTGGGAGAGGCCCGTCCCATGGGACTCGGAGAGCCCACTCCAGAAACGGTTCTTTGACTGGTGGCAGATAAAAAGTTCTCTGTTCTACTTTTATTCATGATTTCGTTTCTTTGTCTTATCTCCAACACATTCTTGAATTCTCCACTAACGTTCTTCATCTTAGAATTAAGAAGATTTAACACATTCTTGGAATATTGTTGGATTTGGGAGTCAATTTTCACTGATGTATCTCCCTTGATTAATTTCTGTAAATTTTGAATACTTTGTTCGATCTTGAATATATCTTGCTTTATAACATATGTAAGCTCTCCGATTTCAATTGGTTTATCATCAAATAATGGTTTCCTCTTGGCCAATAATGCTAATTTGCTTAATAACTCCGTCGTGTGGGCAATATCTTTGGCCACAATACTTGCTTGTTGACTGAATTGGGATTTTTGTGATTTGGTGATTGGTTTTCGTGGTTGGTGGTTCTGTTTCTTGTTGATTCGATCGAACGTTTCTACACATTGTTGGAACTCAAACGTTCTATTTTGTATGGTAGACATGTTTATGAGCTGGAAGTAAAAATCGCGATTTTATGAGCCAGCAGTGTTTGGAGGCGGAGGCCACGCCAGCTGGAGCGGGAGGTGGCGAGGAGTGTGGGGTGGGGTTGGAAAATGTGTACGTTGTTGTTTGTGATGGGAAAACTTGGGAGTTTTTGGGTGATTTTTGGCGCTGTGGAAGGTGTTTGTTGGTGGGCGTAGCTTATGTATGGTGAAACTGTGGTTCAGGGTTGTGGGATGTGTATGCTTGTGGATTTTGTAGATGTCCGTCTCTGTCTCTGTCTCTGTCATGTCTCATTACTACTATACACTATATACGGATGATCTTGTCTCATTATAATACAAAATTGGGGTTGGAGTACCCACACATTATTTGGAAAAGATCCAGGCTTTGAGACTCCTTTACAAATTCCCAAATCTCCACGTCTGAATCCCGATCAGGGTCAAAATCATGGGAGTAGAAATGGTCGAGGAATGAATGGAGTAATGTCTCCAATTCTGCGGTTTTATTTCCATCGTAGAACCCAAGAAGTTTCACTAAAACTGGAATAGTAACGGGATAATATGGAGTATCTGAGTCTGACCTGATAAGATCTCGAAAATATGAAAGAATCTCGAACTTTCTCTCATACAGAAAGTTACCACTGATGATATTTGTAACATACCGACCAAGATTATCAATTGAGAAGTTAACATTCTCCAATAACCATTTAATTCTCTCAAACTTTTCATAAGTGTTGATCTCGGGTATTACGTCTTCCACACTTGGATTATATTCCGTTATATAGTCATCGTTGACGAATATTCCGAGTCCCATAATACCTAACCTTTGTGGCTCTTCAGCTTCTGGTGTGTCCCTGTTCTCTGTTTCCTGTAGGGCTTCCCGTTGTGCTTCCTGTTCTTGTGCTTCAAAGTCTCGCCTCTCGCTCTCTTGTTCTCTAATCTCCATGACTCTACTTACAAGTCCATGTCTGTTGCCCAAAATCTTCAAGATTTCAGCTCTTACTCTCGGATCAAGCCGAGCAAATCTCACCTTGTCTATATGAACCTTTACAAACTCGACTCTGGAATTCTGTTCTTTGTCTACTTCACTTGATTTGGTCAACATGAACTGCTTGTAATACATTGGATCTATCTTATATGCAAATTTGTGGAGGAATACTTCTATATTTAACCCAAATCGATTGTTTTTAAAGAATTCTAAGCTGTTACACAATCCCTCCACCTCAGGTACCTTAATATGCTTCAATTGATCATATAAAGGTAAATAATCTCCCAAATCTTTGTTCAAATCGATCAAATATTGGTTTCGTATCAATTTATCCCAAAAAAAAGCCCCCAAAGCATCATAATGAAGAAGCAGATGTAAATGCTTATTAACAAATGGTAAACTATTATCCTCGATTTTCATATGACAACATATATTCTGGAGTACTTCGATGGGGAGAGAAGTAAGATGATACTTCTCTCGTTCCACCGGTTTCGGTTTATGAGTATTTACCTTCCGTCGCTTCCTTGTCAACGGGGTTCTATAACTTCTTCCAGGCTGGATAAATCCCATAAATTATCAGGTTCGCGCAGAGATGGATTTAAAAATTGACTTTATTAATAAATACTAATCTATTTAGATCTTACCGCTAGCTTTATCCTTGAATTGATCTTCAGTAACACCTTTACCCATAGCAGCAGTTGAAGAAACACCACCAGTGACCATCTTCAACAATCCATCAATATATTCGGCACCAGACCATTTTTGATGTTTAACCACTTCAACACCTTTTTCAATTTCAGGTTGTTGAACCAATTGACCATAAGCTCTCATACCAATCTTGGAGTAGTTGTTGGAGAAGTCATCGACTGCCAAAGCAGTGGTATGTAAACCGGCCAAAGTGATAAATTGCCAGACGTAACCTAATTTACCTAATCTCTTGATGTAAGTTTCTTGTTCATCAGCTGGCATAGCTCTGTTCCAGTTGAAAGATGGAGATAAGTTATAAGCTAACCATTGATTTGGGTATTTGGATTTAATACCAGTAGCAAATTCTTCAGCTTGCTTGTAATCTGGTAAAGCACTTTCCATCCAGATTAAGTCACAGTATGGAGAATAAGCTCTACCTCTCATAACAGCACATTGAGTACCACCATTATATCTGTAGTAACCTTCTCTAGTTCTTGAAACATCCCAGTTGAAGTAAACTTCTTTACCCAAGATTTCTTTGGCTAATTTTCTAGCTTCTTTGTTGGAAGTTTCAGATAATGGGTTGACTTTGTCAGTAAACTTTTTGATGGCAGCTTCTTTGTTTCCAATGGAAGAAGCTTTGATTTCATCAACAACGGCTTCACTGAATAATTTTAATCCAGCTTTCTTAGTCCATTCATCTTCAACAGCTTGTAATTGAGCACCATATAATCCGTTAAGTTCGGCTTCGTGCATCAAAGTAGCTAAATCTGGAGAATCTGGGTTAGTAGCACCTTGAACAAAGTAGTGGTCTCTGTGATCAATAGTAGAGGTGATTAAGGTGGCAGCTTCAGAATCAGTTCTAGCAACACACAATAAATCAGAACCTAAGATATCAGCAGAAGCTCTAATAGCAACCAATCTGTTGATATGTTCTTGAACTGGAACCAAGACTTTACCGGCCATGTGACCACATTTCTTAGTACCTGGAGCTTGATCTTCGATATGAATACCAGCAGCACCTCTTTCAACAAATAATTTGGTTAACTTGATAATAGCAGTAATACCACCATGACCAGTATCAGCATCAGCAATAATTGGTCTTAAGAAATCAATATAAGGAGTTTTAGCTCTTTGTTCTTTAGTCATGTTTAATCTTTCTTCTCTTTGTTTTCTGTCGTGGAATAATTGACCAAACCATAAGTGTTCAACTTTATTTGGAACAGTATCATATGGGTAATCAGCTAAATCAGGACTTGGTTCATTAGAAGTTGAAGCAGTGGAAGAACATTGCCAACCACTAACATAAATAGAATCCAAATATTTGGCCATTTGAGAGATATGGATTGGATCTAAAGCACCAAAAGTGAAAGAAACAGTCTTATTTCTGTCATGTTCTTGTAACAATTTGTACAATTTTTTGGCTTGGTTAGAAGATGGGTAATCAATCTTTAAAGTACCTCTCTTTTTAGCAATATCTTCTGGTTTATAAATTCTCTTAGTTTTATGCCATCTAGCATCTTTCCACCATTGTTCAATATCTTTAACTTGTTGTTTAAAGAATTGGTCTTCTTCGTTTACATCAATTTTAGTGTAAGCCATTTTGTATAGTTGAAAAAAATATTGGGAAAATTCCCTGGATATTTATAGTTTTTGGACGCCAGGTATTTTTTTACCCCAGATATATTTCAGAATTGCTCCGTTGATCCTGAGGATACTCGGGTTCGGGGAAAAGGAAGTAAAATCTGGGGTGAGTGAAAAATTGGCCCAAACCTTGGAAATTTGTCCGCTATTTACCACAATAATTACCCGATTATTGGGGATTTCAGGTCAACTAATTGGATGAAGAATTAATGTATTGATAGAAATCATAGTATTCGGTAAATAACTACCATTTCCACGGCTTTTGGCTATGATTCTTAATTCGAGTGCATATGCAAGTGGTAATTGAAGGAGGCACGAAGGACGGTGCCGAGTCGGTTCAATTCCTCCGAGAGTAGTCACCGAGGAGATGACGTGAGTCAAATCGGACATAAGTGTAGTCACCCAGGTGGTTTCTGGAGTTAGTGGTTATGGAACTAGTTTGTTGTTTGTGGTGGAGCTGGAGGATGGGAGTTGGGGGCTGGGGCTGCTGGGGTCCTGGTACGAGTGTGGGTCCACTGTGGGACCATTCTGGTGCCATTTTGGTACTATTCTGTAGGGTCTTGTGAGAGTGTCTCGGAGTATAGGACTTTTCAGTGTGTAACCTTGGGTAATTGAGTTTATCACCAGATACATGACAGGCGGCTTCGGAGTTTATTGTCAGAGATAACAGTTGTCACGGGAATGCAACTCCAGAATCGCTGGGTGGTTTAGATCGCTGGTGGGAGGTGTACTGTCTGGGACGGGAGGCCAGTTTCTGGGTCAAGAGGTTCTCTGGCTGTGGAAGTCAGTTTGGATGGGAGGACATGGGATGGGATTCTCCAGAACTCTTCCAAGACTCTGCCACAAAGACACCCAGCTGTCTCCCACAAAGACACCCAACTCTGCCACGTGATAGGGTGGTCTTCACTGTGGATCGTATGTGGCTCCTTCACAGATCCAGATCTGTCAACGGCACGTCCCCAGTCTTGGCCCCCAGAATCCACCGCTCCACACCTGTTCCCTCAAACCCATCCCACCACTCCAGTCCAGCTCTACCACTCCATTTGTAATCCACAAACACCTCGTTCCTCCCAGCTGTTTTCAAATCTAAGCCCTCGCTCCGCCTGTTGATATTTTTTGTGACAATTTGTCTCACGATACTAATGAAGTACTTTCCCATAGAATACTTTAGCCCGTCACTTTTACACCTGATAACAAACTTCTTCATCTCCATAACACCACTTTTCAGTTATGGGTTGACGAGTCTTCAAATTTATCATAAGAAATCCACTCATGGTTTTAGTATTGATGTGTGTCTTATTATGCTAATATCGTCCATATTCAAGATAATCTATTTTATGTTAAGTCCATACGAAATTTCATTATTTAGACAAGCCATAATCATGGTCTTTATTCAATGTGTTTTATTAAAGGTTTCTTTGACATATTTACAGCCACCTGCCAAACTTTATGAACAAGAGAAAGTACTCACTCAGAGCTCAAGTATACTAGAAATAGCTGCCAATTATTTGAAGTATTTTGACAATTTTTACCAAAGACCATTCAATTTTTGGCAATGGTTTGATAATCACTTTAAGTATTGGGAATTTTTAGTGGGATTTTCCTTGATTTTAACCATTTTGGCGTTGGTTTTCCAGAGTGTTGATTTTTTTGTTAACTTGGTAGGATTTTTCGGATTATTTATTGAAAGTATCTTACCTTTACCTCAAATACTATTGATGTATAGAGTTAAATCAGTTAAAAACTTTAAGTGGGTTTTACTCATAAGTTGGCTTTCAGGTGACTTTTTGAAAATAAATTACTTAGTATTTGGAACTGATAAAGTTTCAAAGATTTTTATGTTAGCTGCATTATTCCAAACATTCTTAGACTTTTTCATTACAGGCCAATACTTTTACTATAAGAACTTAGAGTCTGTATTACCTAAATAATTGCATTTTAAATAGAGTTTGTAGTATATATTGATTATGATAGTAGCACATTACTTATGATAGAAGCATATTGTATGAGAATAACATTTATATTAATTAATTTGCATTCATATTACTATTTACATGAATCTAGAGAGTGATAAATATCACTGGTATAAAATATGACTTAAGCCACCGAAACATATTCGACATTCTCCTTAGCATTATTGATCAAGTCCAATGCCTCTTTACCTATTAATTGATGTTTAACCTTGATATGCCTTGATAATGCATCTCCTCTACTGAAAGTCTTTGACTTGCCATTACCTTTACCCCCATTCTGTCTTCCTTCACAAATTACACACCTGAATATTTTCTTCTTTGAGGCATGAATGGTTTCTTGATGTCTTATTAAATCATAGGGTCTTGAAAATTGCTTATTACATGGCTTACCAGTATTAGGATTCATCATAGTACAATGATGATCGGTAACTTCATCGTACTTCTTCTTCTGTTTAATCATTCTTTCTTGGGCTTCCGTGTTATCGTCAACTTCCATGTCATCAATTTCCATATCATTAAGGTTTTCTTGAACTTGGGTCAAATTTTCCGAAGTTGTTGGGGAATCTTCATCAGAACTCTCGTCAATATCATCGCTAATTTGGTGGTCTTCAATGAACTCGTCGTGTAATGGGTCATTAATAGCTTCGTCCACAAGGGGCTCATTCTGTATGTCATCATTCAAACCATCAAAGCTGTCATTCAAGTCATCATAGTAATCCAAAAAGTCGTCGTCATCACTTTCGTATTCACTTAAATCTTCCAATTCGTATTCGTAATCATTAATTTCATTATGTTCATCCTTGTATTCATTAACGTAGTTGTTTGAGTCATTATAATGGATAAAGATAGAATCATCCTGGAAATTCAAATTAATCGAATGGGAGGGTTCAACATCAGGATTTATCAAGTCGTTGAACTTGCTTGACTTTGGAGGAGTTAAAGTTCTGACCTTCATGGTCTTGGACTTAACCCTATTCTTCAAGGGCTTGAAGGCTTCAGATGGAGAAGTCTGAGGAATGAAAGCACTCTGGGAAAAGGCAGCAGGCTGTAACTTGAAAGGCTCTATTGAATCCATTTTATCCGCTTCATCCCCGTTGTTCTTTATTAGCTTCTTAGGTTGGATATATGTGGAATCTTGAGGAGCATAATCATTAAATATCTTCTGGGTATTAGAAGGATTGTTCAACGAGTTGAAGTTGAACAAAGAACCACTTTTATCGGTTCTTTCGGAAGAACCACTAGAACCATAAGTGGAAGACATGAAATTGCTATTCTGAAATATTAACGGATTGTAAACGGGAGACGAGTGATTTAAAATAGGAGAATTAGGAACAGTATATAACTCTTCATCAATCAAATCCACTAAAGATCTTTTGGGTAAAATAACAGATGTCATTATGATTAAAAAATAAACTAATGAGTCAATAAAAATAAGGGATGATGGTCGCCACTTTTTATAGATTTGAGGATTTGTGTTGATTTGAACAAATTGGGTTAAATATCCCTGCATGGAAGAAATCTTACTAATTGTGTGAGGTGGAAGGTTCGCTGGAGTTCGACGACGGGAAAGTGCGGGTCCGTGGGCGGTGACGGGGACATGGGACGGGGCGCTGGGCCCATCCTCGTTCCAGTGCCAGGACTCGTGGTACGAGTTGCTACACTAAATTCAGGTGACACCACGAGCACGTCAACTGGCTGAAGGTTGCGGAGCAACGTAAGAGCATACAGTGGAGTACAGGTGATGTATCACATGAGCCTACATCTTGTATATTGTTTTCTCTCTATATTTGCGGATGCTTTTCTCTGCCATTTCATGATCCAAGTAGTAGTTGGTTATTAATTCTCCCAGTTGGTCTAGTTCAAACATGATGGGGATCCCGGTGGGGATTTCGATCTTGCTGATGTCTTGATCAGGAACCTTTTTCAAGTACTTGATTATACTTCTTACCACCGATCCGTGGGTGATGATTATGACGTCGGATTTTTCTTTGATGATGGTTTCGAGAATGGGAATAAATCTGAACATGACTTCTTTAAGAGACTCTCCATTGGGTATAAGGTTCTTATCTATATCTTCGTACCTGACGTCTATGGATGGATCTTTCCCGTCAATTGGGGGTGGTTTCCCATTAAAATCTCTCCGAATATAATTATATTGCTCCATCCCTACTTTATTAAAGATATCTTTTCTATTATGACCTTGAAATGATCCGTAATGCCTCTCATTCAACTCCCAACACTTGATTTCATCTACGTACGATAAGTTTAAATACTCCAATAATAAATTTCCCGTTTCAATCGATCGGGATAGCTTGGAGGTATAGATCTTCTTTATCTTTTGTAGGGGCATCTGAGATGATTCTATTAATTTAGCAGCTTCAATTGCTTCTTGTTTACCCTTTTGACTCAACTTGATATCAATCCATCCACTGAACTTATTTTGGTCGTTCCATACCGATTCTCCGTGCCGTAAAACAATTATTTTCATGATTAATTGGTTCAACTGGTGTAATTTATGAGAAATGATTATGTCAGATTTCTGCGATCATCTGATGAGAACACAAGGTGTAATAAATAGCAATTTTATTTGGTAACTTGTGATGTTAAATACATATTTGAGTTACTTACAAGTTATAGAATTTGGTGGGTTTTTTAGGGGATTTTTACGGGGTTTTTACAGTTTTCGGGTAAAGTGTCTAAAATGGTTCGTATTTTGTGAAATTTACTATAAATGATAAGATAAAAAGAAATTTGAGATGAGTAAAAGAAATATTATAATATGATAAGTAACTTTAGGAATTGATTATGTAGATGTACAAATGGCCAATTTATAATAATCAATCTACAAATGGCCAATCCACAATTAATCATTTCACAAAAGGTCAACCCAATTTGCTTCCAACTACGGCCTGCTGGTTATCTGTTCTCGGAATAAGCCCGAACATGAATTTCTCCTATTAGTCATTTTGTGGCAATTTGGAGCCATCTGGTCTTCGGTGCCAGACTACCAGTCACGTACTGGGTCTGTGCTACCCCCGTGCCGCCTGTACCAAGCTTCGTCCCAAACCAGATTAGGTGAACCTTCTTTATCTGACTGCCGAGACACAACTTAACCACACAACCACACAATTCCACAATTCCACAATTCCACAACCTCCCCATCCACAAAGCCATATGAATATAAACCCTCTTCCTCTCGTAATTAAGGTGTTCCACGCCGGCTAACCCACCGTATTTTTTTTACTAGGCCATTTTAGGGTTTTTTCGTCCCACTTGGGAAACTGCAACCTATTTAAAAGTGCAACATCATTCGGTGTCACATAAAAAATAATACCACAATGCCTTAGTATAAACCATATAAATAATTAAGCTAGTCAGTTATAGAATATTTACCTTGATAAATCTAAATCTTATACCCCAATTAACTATAAATTATAGTTTATCCCATAAAAAATATATATAAAAGTCGTGGCTATGATAAGTACTATTACCAATACGAATTCTAAAATTCAATTTATCCATTTGCCAAATATGCCAGTTTTTAAGATAAGGACAGATGCTTATAAATGGGATGAAGTTAAAGATATAGTTGATACCAATCATTTAGAAAGATTTGCTCGATCAAAACCAGCAAATGATACGTATTTAGCCTTTAAAAAACTGGTGGTAGATTCGGGTTTGACAGTGTTTAAGTATTTACTTATTAACCAATTAAAATGGGTTGATAGCATAGAACTGGTAAAACTTCTTAGTGATGATCAAATAAAGATTGTTCCCAAAACCAATCGGATGTTTATCGAACCATCAGATTTAAAAGTACTAAGAAATGATTTCCCATACAATTTTGATAAGGGAATCACTCATTTATGCATTTGGACCAAGTTTAAGATTCCCGCAGACCCAAACAGTCCAATTGGAGATATTTCAGAACAAACCAGAAGAATCATAGAGTCATATCTTCAGAAAACATTTGGACCTCTTGGAGTGGCGTGGGAAGATATTGCCTGGTTCAAGAACTGGGAATCATTACAGAGTGTGAAAAGTTTAAGTCACATCCACGTAATTATCAATGGGATGGATGAAAAGGTAGTAGAACAGCTTCTCGGGACTCCCGGATCTCCCTTAACCATAGAAGAGCTTGAGCACCTCGAGCAGTAATTGTAGACGTATAGAATAAACTATAATAGAAGAAAACAGCAGTCGTGTCTCTGATCAAACGGTGATAGGGGGAATACAACAAATACAACAAATACAAACACAAGTAAACAACAAGACAAATAACACAAACAACAACCTACATGTACCAATTCACTCATAAAAATAAACATTACTATTACCTATTTAATATACATAAAACTTAAGAATAGTTAAATTTAACCACCAAAACCATATAAGGTTCTTCCTTGTCTCTTTAAAGCATAAACAACATCTAAAGAAGTAACGGTCTTTCTCTTGGCGTGTTCAGTATAAGTAACAGCATCTCTGATAACATTTTCTAAGAATGATTTTAAGACAGCTCTAACTTCTTCATAGATTAAAGCAGAAATACGTTTAACACCACCTCTTCTAGCTAATCTTCTGATAGCTGGTTTAGTGATACCTTGAATGTTATCTCTTAAAATTTTTCTGTGACGCTTAGCACCACCTTTTCCTAATCCTTTTCCTCCTTTTCCTCTACCAGACATTTTATATAATCAATTAAAATAAAAAACTATAAAGTTAAGAAAAATAAAATGGGGATTTGGCGATTTATTTATAAAAAAACTTTGGGAGTGACTGAGGGAAAAAGGGTGAAAATTCTACACTATTTGTTATTACGGAATTAAGTGAGGCAACCTAACAAATAAACACAACTCGGGAAAAATGTCTTCTGAGGAGCCCAGAAGACGCACTTATTGGGTGGTGGTAGTTTCTGGTCCTGTGCGCGGCCACCAGCGCCAAAAAACCTCGTTCCGCGCGGGTCCAGAAGCGCACCACGAACTTCTGGGGGTCTGAGAAGTCGCATTTGGGGAAAATGAGCGCTTCTGAGAGCGCCAAAAGCAGTAAATTACGGTTGCGGGACACAATATACACGGGGCGCGTGGGTACACACCATACTGCGGCTGATAAGCGAAATGCGGTACCAGGTCCACTCCATGGGTGAATCAAAATAAACAACCAAATGTGGGAAAATATATAAATGCATTAAAGTTCAGAATAAATTTTCTTTATAGTTTTTCATTAACAATGGCCAGAACTAAACAAACTGCTAGAAAATCTACCGGTGGTAAAGCCCCAAGAAAACAATTAGCTTCTAAAGCTGCTAGAAAATCTGCTCCATCAACTGGTGGTGTTAAGAAACCACACAGATATAAGCCAGGTACTGTTGCTTTAAGAGAAATCAGAAGATTCCAAAAATCTACTGAATTATTGATCAGAAAATTACCATTCCAAAGATTGGTTAGAGAAATTGCTCAAGATTTCAAATCTGACTTAAGATTTCAATCTTCCGCTATTGGTGCTTTACAAGAATCTGTTGAAGCTTACTTAGTTTCTTTATTCGAAGATACTAACTTGTGTGCTATCCACGCCAAGAGAGTTACTATCCAAAAGAAAGATATCCAATTAGCTAGAAGATTAAGAGGTGAAAGAGCTTAAGGGTTCTATCTTTGTATATTATGATTATGTATTAATATATGGTAAAGGTTTATGAGTAATGGGTGTCTCTCGAGTGTTGATTGGGTGGTTTTAGGGGTTGTAGGCCGCTGTGTAGACCGCTGTACACTTGTCTCTGAGATTGGCTCTGAGATTGGCCCCGAGATGGCTTTGAAATGGCTGCAAATTTGCATAATGTGTATTGCGTTCATATATTCTATAATGCATAGCTCTGAAGACAGTTTGTCAGCTAAAATGGAAACAGATTAGGTTCATTATCAGATATCAATCCCTTCGACTCTTGTTCTTCGGCTTTAGCCTTCAAATATGGTAACAAGATATCTTTAAATTTTTCGTATCCTCTATATTCTTGGACCACATTATCCCAACTAAGTATACCATTATAGAGTCTTCTGGGAATATATGGCTCTTCTGCAAGTTCAGTAATAGGGATAAAATAAGTCCGAATGGTGAATATAACTGCGCCCGTCTTGGGTAATCTTCTTAAGCTTTGACGCTCAGATCTGAAGTGAACTTTAGTGATATCTTTGGCATTCTCTGGACTTGTATACCATCCAACTTTACCACTGAATTCATCCCCAATAGAACTGGACCAACCAAGTTCTCCATCTGTTTGTAGAAAATAATTATTCCGTACAACGGGTTTTTCACAAGTTAACCTAATGAAGAATTTTTCCATTCCACTTTGTAATTTTTCTTTATATTTTGGAACACCACCAGTGGTATGAATAGCAGAAAGGGGTAGATTGAATTTTTCCTCTAATTTCCAGAATCCAGGTAAAATAATTGCTCCTCCTTTTAATACGTATTCTCCTTTGTCATTTTCCATCATAATTGCCATATCATCTGGGAGAAGCTTCCCAACAATTAATGATGGATCCTCTCCCGTGTTGGAACCAATTCCTTTGAATGTCTTATAAGGACCCATGAATTTATAATCTTCTTTATTTTCAAGGTTCTTGATTCCATATTCAGTTGCTGCAAATAATGTTGGATACCTATTGGGTAAATAGTTTCTTAACTCATCCAACAATTCATAAGCTGCTGGAACAGCCACATCACTTGTTCCATATAACTTTGTACCATACTTTTCTAATCTAATCAACTTTTCATTGTGGAACTTTTCATATTGGTTGTCTAATTCAATCCACGAGTGCCAGTCCATATTTCTGATTCCCATGGTAATATTATATTTGTGTTTGAAAGCTCTATAAGGTAATGGACGGGTGGTTCTATAATCCCATCCAGGATATGCAGGTGGGGTTGGAGTCTTGAAATTTTCTGGAATCCATGTTCCAAACTTACGATCTTTATTTGTTACAGGTCTTACTTTAACTAGTTTTTTGGTTTTCTTTTGATATTCTCTTATACTAATGATAAGACCCAATAGTATGAATCCCAACAAATAATTATACTGTTTAGGTAAAGACATGAACACCAAACTGTTGGCTGACAGATTCATGGTAATTTCATATTATATATAGAATGGGTGCAGGTTTTTATAATTTTTTGCGATCATATCTTATCGCACAATCTTACCCAAAATGGTAATATAATCCTGATAGAACTAGACAGTACCAGATTATATACGGATTTTTTAGCTAAATTGGTGATATATAGCCAAGGGGAATAAAATAGTTATTGGAGGGACTGGCTAGGAATGGTAGGGCTGAGTTGGATGGAGAACAGGGGAATTTACAGAAGAAAATGCCATTTTGGCGTGAAAATTTAGCACTGAAAAATTTGGATAGAGAGTTACCAATAGATAATACTAAGTGATGGGTGTAATATGACCCACAACCACTATATTTGAAGAAGGAGACATAAAGTCTCTATATACATTCACATTTGTGATTAAGGTTGCCGGTAACAATAAAAATTAAGCAGGTGGTAAAAATGCCCCAAATAGGCCAGTTTGGATTATGATCCAATAAATCAATACGATTTTTAGTTGTCGGGTGTCATTTAATGCTAGGAACCAGTAGAACACTGGATTGAAATTCAAAATTCTATTTAATATTTGGATGTTCCAGAACAATAACCCACTGGTGATAATAATAAAATTCAACATCAAATAGGGCACTAAAGTTTTACTTGGATATTTAACATTAAACCACCATATTAGGTAGTAATTAGCCCCAATAATAGGAACAGAAATCAAAAAATTTGGAAGATTATTCAAAGTCCAATAGTTAAGAAACCCATTATTCCAATAATGAACTTGACAGTACTGAAACAAAGAAGGAATCGTAGCATTACACCAATCTCCTCTAGCAGGGCAAAATTGTATATAATTCTTATAGTTTGTGTACACTAATTGGTACAATAACGGAAGTCCCGAAATAAAACTCGTAATCATATTAGCCACACTATACTGACACCCAAATATGACCAAATCATATAAATAGAAGAACCCCAAAAGTAAGCAATTGGCTCTAACTAAAAAAGCCATACTTATTACCATACCACTAACACAATAAATCAATTTTCTATTGATACTAGGGTGAAAATTGGTATCAACGCCTATTGAAGCTTCCCTCAAGTATAATCCCAAAATAGACAAGAAAGACCCCAAATTCTCCGAATATCCAACGCTTAGAAACACTCCTCCAGGTGATAGTATGTAATAATATGCTGATAAATATGCCATTTTCTCCGATACGGACCTGAATAGTGGAATCTTATTAAATATCATTCTCGTATAATAGTATAACACAAATGCTGTTAAAAGCTGGAAAATATTAGCCAATACAACCGCTGTGCCGAGCTTCCCATAGAAGGTATCACTCCAATACAGACTAGCCCATTTGACAAAGCTTATCCATCCAGGACTGAATACAAATTGGTGTTCATATTTGATCACATTGTGAAACGAATCTGAAAAATAAACATTGTCCCATATAATGAGTTTGTGGAGGAAATTCTGGACCACCGTCGAATCAGGAGGGCTTATTAAGGATGATGACACGTCAAACTGAGACGGCGTAAAGTATAGTACCACAAATTCAGCCGTTTTTAGGCCCACAAACTGGAGAAACATGATGAAAAATGAGAAGTGAGAGTTTAAAATATTACACGATCTATCATTCGAATATATATTATTTCTTACCGAATTGTTTAGAGAAACAATCGATGATACCTTCAACAGATTGTGGATTTGCTAAAGTGGTAATATCACCTAATTGATCAGCCTCATAGGAACTAATCTTTCTTAAGATTCTTCTCATGATTTTACCAGATCTGGTTTTTGGTAAATCAGGAACTAAAATAATGGATTTTGGAGCAGCAAATGGTCCAATTTCCTTTCTAACAAGCATAATTAAAGTTTTTCTTAATTCATCAACATTTTCAACTTGATCTTTTAAGGCCACATAAGCAACAATAGCTTGACCTGTCAAGTCATCATTAATACCCACAACTGCTGATTCAGTTACTCCAGGATATTCAATTAAAACCGCTTCAATTTCAGCAGTTGATAATCTGTGTCCACTTACATTGACAACATCATCAACTCTACCCCTGATCCAGTAATAACCATCGTTATCTCTGGCAGCTCCATCTCCAGTGAAATAATATCCTGGGTAAGGATTTAAGTAAGTGTCCATGTATTTTCCATGGTTTTTCCAGACACTTCTTGCCATTGATGGCCAAGAATCTTTGATAGCCAAAACTCCTTCGGTGTCATTACCTTCAATTTCTTTACCACTTACTGGATCAATTAAACAAGTTTGAATTCCGAAAAATGGTAATGAAGCACTTCCAGGCTTATTTGGAATGATACCAGCAATTGGGGCAATAAAATGACTACCACTTTCGGTTTGCCAGTAAGTATCGGCAATGTGACATTGGTTTTTACCAATCTTTTCGTTATACCAATCCCAAATATCTGGAGAAATTGGCTCACCAACTGATCCTAAAGTTCTAAGGGTTGATAAATTGTATTTTTCAATTTCTGATTCCCCAGATTTTCTTAATAATCTTAAAGCTGTTGGGGCAATATAGAAATGGGTAACTTTGTGATCTTGGATAATCTTGAATAATCTTCCAAAGTCAGGATAAGCAGGAGTACCTTCAAATATAACAGAGGTAACACCTAATAATAATGGACCGTATAAAGCATAGGTGTGACCGGTGATCCAACCAACATCTCCAGCAGTGAATAAGATATCTTGTTGGTGAATATCAAAGATATATTTGGTGGTCATAGCAGCTCCTAATAAATAACCAGCAGTAGTGTGGACAACTCCCTTTGGTGTACCAGTTGAACCAGAAGTATATAATAAGAACAAAGGATCTTCTGAATTCACAGGAGTTGGAGGAATATAACCACTAAAGTTCTTGGTCATTTCATCCCAATAGAAGTCTCTACCTTCTTCCATGGCAACGTCACCACCAGTTCTTTTATAAACCAAGACTTTTTCCACACTAGGACAGTTTACTAAAGCATCATCACACAATTTTTTAATATTAATGGTTTTTCCACCTCTTTTACCTTCATCACAAGTGATTAATGCTTTACAACTAGCATCATTAACTCTATCTTTGATAGAACCACTTGAAAAACCAGCAAAGATAACTGAGTGAATTGCACCCAATCTGGCAACTGCTAACATTGCAATTATAGCTTGAGTATTCATTGGCATATAAATTGCAACAGTATCACCTTTTTTAACTCCCCAATCTTGTAAGACTTGACTTACCTTACAAATTTCAAATAATAATTCTTTATAAGTTAAAGAATGACTGTCTTTTTCATCGTCATTTTCACAAACAATAGCTAATTTATCTGGAGTGGAAAATGCATACCTATCAACACAATTGTAACATGCATTTAATTCACCACCCAAAAACCAAGAGATATCTCCAGTTTTTAATGAACCATTTTTCACTTTAACATAATCTCTATCCCAGTGTAATAATTGTTTAGCAAATGGATCAAAGAAACCTTCTGGATCTTCCACTGATTTAGTATATAACTCGTGATATTCTTCAATTGATTTGATAAATCCTGGTTCTGGTTGTCTATTAAAGAATTCTTTTGGAGTCTCATGAACACTACAAGCATTAGCTTCATGGACTACTTTATGTTCTCCGGCGGTCATGATTTCAGTTCTTTGTATACGAGAATTTTTCAGATTTGGGAAAAAACTGGTGAGAATTTGTGTCGTATAATTTGAAAATTCCAACAATTTGGTTTGTGAAAAATATTGGGTAATCAGAGCAATTTTTTAACAGAATGGGGTGCTTATGGATTTATATAGATTTAGGTTTTTACTTCCATTAAACTTATTAATTTGGGGAAATCTGGAGTTTAGAATTCCTTATATCCATTGGGTAATCGGCAATCGGGAGTAGGTTATTGGATATTTAGGTTATGAATTCGATTCCACCCAATTATACATAGATTTTAAATTATTACGCCTTAAAAAGGTTATAGAACTATTAACAGGTTAATTTAAATATCAATCAGGTATCGGGGGCCATTTTTGGTGTCCTAGACGTGATTTTGGGCCTGCGGACCAGATTTGTTGGGATGACTCACGAGGGGCAGTCACAGGAGGTGGGCGCGGATCGCGGGGGGCCTGCACCAGCATCGCGGTGGGACGGGGGGAGCGACCGTTGACCAGAGGAGGGGGACGCATACGGGCGTGTACTTCCCAATGGATATTCGGACTTGCCCTGGAGATAGGACAAAAGGAATACCATACCCCAGACGGACTTAAGACTAGGATTTGCTATGGGTCTATTGATTTGCTACGGATCTAAACTCCTAAACTCGAATAATATATTATCTATGAACCTCTAATGTATAAATAAATTCTATATTCTAACATTACATTTAATCAACTTCTTCAACAGTTGGACCATCAGATTCTGGAGCAGCACCACCAGCAGCACCTGGGAATCCACCTGGAGCAGCACCTGGCATACCACCTGGGGCACCACCAGCTTGATAAGCTTTAGCCATAATTGGGTTAGCTTTACCTTCTAATTCTTTTTGCTTGTCGGCGAATTCTTCTTGAGTGGCAGTTTGGTTAGCATCTAACCATTCAATGGTTTCATCAGCAGCTTTGGTGACTTCTTCAACTTCAGAAGCTTCTAATTTTTCTTTCATTTGTTCTTCACCTAAAGTGGTCTTTAATGAATAAGCATAAGATTCCAAACCATTCTTGGCTTGAACTCTAGCAGCTTCTTTTTCATCTTCTTCTTTGAATTTTTCAGCTTCACTGACCATTCTTTCGATATCTTCTTGAGATAATCTACCTTTGTCATTAGTAATGGTAATCTTTTGAGTCTTACCAGTACCTTTTTCAACAGCAGAAACGTTTAAGATACCATTGGCATCCATATCGAAGGTAACTTCAATTTGTGGAACACCTCTTGGAGCTGGAGGAATACCAGATAATTCGAATTTACCTAATAAGTTGTTATCCTTAGTCTTAGCTCTTTCACCTTCAAAGACTTGAATTAAGACACCAGGTTGGTTATCAGCGTAAGTGGAGAAAGTTTCAGATTTCTTGGTTGGAATGGTGGAGTTTCTTGGGATTAATTTGGTCATAATACCACCAGCAGTTTCAATACCTAAAGATAATGGAGCAACATCCAATAATAATAAGTCTTGGGTCTTGGAAGAAGTGTCACCAGTTAAGATAGCAGCTTGAACAGCAGCACCATAAGCAACAGCTTCATCTGGGTTAATAGATCTGTTTGGTTCTTTACCGTTGAAGAAGTCAGAAACTAATTTTTGGACTTTTGGAATTCTGGTAGAACCACCAACTAAGACAATTTCGTGAACTTGAGATTTGTCAACTTTAGCATCAATTAAAACTTTTTCAACTGGGTCTAAAGTAGATCTGAATAAATCTTGACATAATTCTTCAAATCTGGCTCTGGTGATTGAAGTGTAGAAATCAATACCTTCGTATAAGGAATCAATTTCAATAGAAGTTTGAGCGGAAGAAGATAAAGTTCTCTTAGCTCTTTCACAAGCAGTTCTTAATCTTCTTAAAGCTCTTTGGTTACCAGATAAATCTTTCTTGTTCTTTCTCTTGAATTCATTAATGAAGTGGTTAACTAATCTGTTATCGAAATCTTCACCACCCAAGTGAGTATCACCAGCAGTAGATTTAACTTCAAAGATACCATCTTCAATAGATAATAAAGAAACATCGAAAGTACCACCACCTAAATCGAAAATAAGAACATTTCTTTCTTGTTCATCTTTTTTATCTAAACCGTAAGCAATGGCAGCAGCGGTTGGTTCGTTAATAATTCTTAAAACATTTAAACCAGCAATTAAACCAGCATCTTTAGTAGCTTGTCTTTGAGAATCATTGAAATAAGCTGGAACAGTAACAACAGCATCATTAACTTTGGTACCTAAGAAAGATTCAGCAGTTTCTTTCATTTTGGTTAAGATCATTGAAGAAACTTCTTCTGGAGTGAAAACTTTGGTTTCACCTTTGAATTCAACTTGAATTTGTGGTTTACCAGCTTTATCAACAACTTTAAATGGGAAATGTTTAATATCACCTTGAACTTCACTGTCATCGAATTTTCTACCAATTAAACGTTTAGCATCGAAAACAGTATTAGCAGGATTCATAGCAGCTTGATTTTTAGCAGCATCACCAATTAATCTTTCAGAATCAGTGAATGCAACGAATGATGGGGTAGTTCTATTACCTTGATCATTTGCAATAATTTCAACTCTATCATTAGAGAAGTGAGCTACACAAGAGTAGGTAGTACCTAAATCAATACCAACAGCTTTTGACATTTTAAAAAATTTATAGAGATTTTTCAGGAATTGCAAATACTTAAATAGATTTGATGGACGAAAATGGCTGAAAATTTTTGTTCTAAAACGTTCGAAAAGTTTCTAAAAGTGTGTGCAGGTGCGTACGTAATGCACTAGTCACGTGAAAGATGGGTCATGTGATTCGACAGAACTGGAAGGCACGTGAGTTAGTCAGGTGATTCAAATAAAAGAGACACGCGAGAAAAGTCACATGACCAAACATTCATTTATATTATACTATAATTTTATATTATATACTTATAAAATCACTTGACAGTGCTTATTGAAATCTTCTACGGCTATGCCTATCTTATTGTATAAGAATAACCGAGACTGCCGTTCGGGAATCGGAATAAATGGCCCTTCTTTATTCTTTAAACCAATATTTATTCCAGTACTTTCCATAGAAATGGATTTTATTTGGTCGAACACTATGGTCCACTTGACTTTTAGCGTATTAATCTCAAACATAATGATTTTCTTAAATGTTACAAGTAAACACCGTTCTTCTCCAGGTAATACCAAATGAGCCAAGTATGATTCATTAAAATGGACTCCTCCATCAATAGATTTAAGCCAGAATTGTCCTTGGGCTTCTCTTTGGGAGTAGGGTCTAATGACATTATCATAACTGACATATCTAGGAAGTCTAACCTTATCAAGACCTTCAGCATCAAAGACTGTGGTAGTGTTTCTTATACCTTCACTCACATTAGATGCCAAATCAAATAATCCAATTGCAGTTTTTGTTGGGAGACCAACGATTCCTTTTCCTACTCCTCTAAAGAATCCTGAAGCTCCTCCACTATTTGCTCCCTCTATTGGAGCGGTTGCTATTCCTGTAACACCAGAAGAAACCGATTCAAAAAATGAGTTGGCTCCACTTGCAAAACCATAAAGTGCATGTTTTGGCTTATTTCTCCTTTGATTTAAACGACGACGTTCTTGGAATTGATCATCTAATGTCACAACTGATAAACCTTTAGCTAATGAGCCGGTTACCTTGGCAATAGAATCAGAGAATCCAAAGATAGATTTCTTTAAGAAACTTAATCCTCCTTTAGCTATACCAATTCCTAATTCTTGAGGACGATCATTAATGACAAAACCCTGGTAAGGTTCATAGAAAATATCAAGTACACCAGATGATAAATTATTAAATAAACCAACTGGATTACCAATGAAATCAGCAGAACCAAGGATTTTGTGTAATTGATAGAAGAATGATTGTCCATAATGGGTTTGAATAGATTCCATCAAAATTGGGATTGGAACTCTTATGTTTTCAATGAATAGAGCATTAAGCTTAATTGGTGCTTCATTAACATTACCAATGGCCATCGTAAGAACATTCAAGAAAAACATCAACGTATTATTGGAAGTAGTTTTATCTTCAGCATTAACTCTTTCGGTTCTGACAAACGAAAGGTTTGTTAAAGTTGGTTGTAAATGTAAAGCCTCAAAGTAAATATCACTGGAATCAGATAATCTTCGAGGTTCAGGTAATGCCATATTATCTTCACATAGTCTATCAACTTTCTTGTTCCAACTGGCCCCTGGTATTTTTGCAAAGTCTAACAAAGCGAACAAAAAGTCTTCGTCAATTTCAATAGACATTTCTTGTAATAATACTGTGGCATATTTGATGAACAAAACTCCATGGGAATCATCTTTAACTTTACAAACAGAAGCAGAAAATGAAGGATGATTATTCATTTCCTTACCTGATTTTGGGATAACTGTTGGATAGATAATTATTGGGAATATACCACCATAAAGTTGGTTATCTATTTGGATCCACTTAAGTTTCATACTGAGATTTTGATATAAGTCTGATTCATTATATCTAATTTCCAAACCTCGAAGTGTCATATACAACAATTCTTGTGACTTGGCATTAATGAGTGATATTCCAAACCCTTCAAACCTGGTGATAATTCTTGTGTGATAATTTTCATCGGATGTAGTTTCGAAATTGGTTGTAGAACCAGTCTTCGTCTTCTGTAGTTTATACATACTAACAGAAGGGTCATAGTTTGATATAATCAAAGACTGGGTAGGACCATCAGCCACAACATTCAAGTCAACTATTTGTGCTTCCTCATTAGAAGTTTGTGGAAGTCTAAATGGTTTCAAGTTTCCAATTTCCGCCAAATTTACACTTCTTTCTCTACCATGAGATCTGATGATCAATTCTTTCATAATGGCTTTAGGATAATCAAAAGCATACGGCATAACTGATTTTGGAGGAATCCTGTAATAGATCGGTTTATAATCAACATCTGATTTGACAGTTTCTCCATTCTCGTTGACGTTTGGATTACTCTGATAAATGAAGAATTCACTATCGCTGAAATTCCTTATGGAGTATGGCCAATTGTTCCTTGCATCTTCGAATTGGATGAATATAGTACCATTTTCAGTTAAAATGTTTACTTTTAGAAGCATTTGACCCAGGTTTTCCTTATAGACTTTCAAAAATATTTGCCCTATATCGTCAATTGCAAAAGGAGACGACCAATTATGATTGAATTTTATCATTAAACTCTTATTTTCAACTTTCCTTAGATGATATAACGGAAGAAGCTTATTTGGCTCAAGATTGAGCACATTGGTCGATCCATTTTCCACAATATGAAGTGTTTCATCAAGGGTGTTTTTGAGGATATATCTGGGGGTAATACTAACAACTTTTGAGAGGTTATATTCTCCTTCTCCCTCAGCAACAGTTAGCGACACATTGTTTTCTACCTGCTTTCCATTTAACTGAACGGCCACCGAGTTAGATTGCCCAATAGCATCAAAACTTAAGTAATTAGACCATGCACTATCACCCACCTTCAATAAAGCCCTATTTTTCTTCTCATTGGCTTCGAAGGAAAACATTTTAGGAGTTACCTCTGCCACCAGCTTTCCATTACATACTAATTTATTGGATTTATCACCAACAATGACGTTTTGACCTGTTCTGTTCAACACAACGTATGGAGAATAAATCGCTATTCTAAGCCCAGTACCATGTTTTCTGTAATAAATCTTTAAATTAAGCATTTGACCAGATTCATGCTTAAGTCTCATGGTATTTTCTCTCTTGAATTCACTCTTTTGTGGCAGATTAATTATAGCAAACTCGGACTTTCCATAACCACAACCCGTTGGCTCAACGCTAAGAAGGAGAAGACTCTTGAGACTTGCTACATGGATGAATGTTGACTTCCCTTTTGAAACACTACCGCTCCAATCTTTTCTTGAGCCTTTATCGTAGAGTCTGTAGTTCATATCGAATGGAAGCAAGTTAAGAACTTGTACGGGAGCAGAAATAACTACCTTCATATGAGGATAAATTCTGCCCAAAGGTTCATCTTTATCATAAGAAGCTTCTGCTTGAAAGTAGTAAGACGTTTTATCATTTGCAGGGCAGCTTAAAGCACTTCCTGAATAAAGAAGATCTTTCCAAAATAAAGTTTCATTACACCAATCATAATGAGTTTCAATGTGAGGTTTGACTTTAAAGGTGCCCGTATAAACGTAATCAATTGGAAGAGATTTAGCTTTTCCTGGCAGAATTGTAATCTCCTTAATATCCCTCTCATTTTGCATTCTGATTGTAACACTAACATCGGCTTCATTTTCAACTTGAATACCAGACCTCAACCAGATGGTCTTGATATTATCCGATCCTAAGGTTATTTCACATATTAATCGACTATGGACTCCTTCTATTGCCGGGGTCATCATTATTATTTCTTCTCCTTCACCAGTGACCGAGATTCCATTAACTTCATCGTAGCTGGAACCCTGTAATTTGACGGAGAGCTTTCCCCTCTTGTTATCCGTATCCAAGTTTTCTCTGATTTGTCTCCAATCTTCGAATGCCCATGGAATAGATTTGGAATTTTCAATAACTTGCTTCTCATTATCATCCCATACTTCTATATCATATCCAGTTTCATTAAGAATTCTATATGGACTTGTTTCTTCTCTGGATCTTAATTCCTTCTCGTTAATCAAGGTGGTTATTTGGGAAATGAGAGCAATTGATCTAGAAGATACGGTGATTTCTGCCAACTGCCTTGAAACAATATCAATCATTAACTCTTCACCTTTTGTAGCATAAACAGCGATTGGCCAAGGCTCAATTAATGGTTCCCAGCTGGACCTGGAGTAGTTATAGATATTTATGAAGGACTCTATATGAGTTTCTGCACTCAAATCGGTGGACCAATTAATTGCTCTAATATCGAAAGGTTTGACATTCATATCCAACACAGGAAGCTCATGAACATCACCAATGAGAACAAATCTCAAGCCTCCAATTCCCACATTGAGTTCTTCTCCTTTAACAATAATTTCAGGCTCTTTAGGTTTTCTAGTTCTTGTACCTGAAATACTCAGAGTAAAAGAAGGTGCATAATGAGATAATCTTTTCTTGAAATCCTCTGAAAGTAGACCTTCATCAACCTTCTTATCATCCCCTTGTGATTTAGCGTAAAGATCTGAAGCTCTATTAAATATGCTGATAGCAAGTCTTATATCTCTTAGGGAGAGCCTCAATAAAAGGGGATCAATAGATGCCTGAATATTTGTGAGGAATGCATTGGAAGTGGATCCTCTAGAATCATGAGCAAAAGACACTGAAAAATCATCAATAATACGGAGTCGTTTGTCATCAAAGTTATCCATAGTACAAAGAAACATACCCACACTATTGGCAGCAAGGGAAATTACATTTTGTTTAGTAATTAAAACCTGTTCAATCTTGAATATGATGGCTTCAGTGTTAGATTTTGTAGGGTCCGCCAAGAGGATTACTGATGGAGCAGTAACGTTCACTGAAAATCCTAGATTGGAGGATGGGGCATCAGTCAGAACCAAAGTCGATTCTAAAGAACTCTCTTCAGATTCTTCGCCCGTCATATCAGATATGGAATGATCTGATTCAAATACTAATGTAGCAAATTTCTGTAGTTCGATCATATAATCAACAGACAAAATAACCTTTGGGTTATCTACATTGAGCATGACAGTGATGTTTTTACGTTCAGGAGATCCTTCTGATGTTGCTGATACAGAAAACTGGTTTCCATCTGAGCTAAGCAGAGGAATTATTTCTCTGAATAAACTATTATTGTTCTTTCTAACATCTTCCACAACAAACGATCTGATAGACACAGTTGAATCGAAGTGAGTATCTTCCATCATATTGAAGTTTACCGAGAGCTCATTAACTGCAAATGTACCAAGTTTATGATCTTCTATTGAAGCCAAATTTGAAGTTTGATTGAAAAGGGTAAGCGTGAGTTTTGGTATAACAAATTCAAATGTAAGTTTTTTATGCTTAGGGTCCACACTAGTGTCACCATCTTGAACGGGTTTCTCTTCAGGCTTGATTGATTCTGGAGATGGGGTGTCTTTTTCGGCTATTTCTCTATTATTGTGTTTAATAACAGCATTGGCATTCAATGCATCTTCTTCAATATCTCCCATATCTATTTCAGAAACACTGAAAACATTACTTACTGCTTCACTAAGACTCAACAAGTATTTCAATTGAAGTTCACTCAAGTCCATAACCACTTCTGGTAATCTTCCCTTGATGATAATGCTAGGATCTTCTCTAATTTCATCCCAGTAGTCGATATCAAAGGACAAATCGAAACCATTGACCATGTCACAAGATTGGAGGACGTCATTTAAAAAGTTGAATTCAGACTTCATATCTATGTTCCGGAGTCCTGCTTTAATTGCATTTTTCCCACCTTCGAATTCATTACTGGCATAAAGTTCTCCCAAAACAATGGTCATTGTATCGAATTTGACATTCGAGTGCTTCACAACTTTTGGGAACACAATTGTTGGAGCTGTAATTGAGAAATCAAATTTCATTTTATTAGCATCATTGATTTGGTTAGCTTGATTGATAGCTGCTTCTCTGGTAGAATCATATATTTCTTTCATTCGTTGGAATTGTGACAAATAATTGAAGATTCTCTTGAAAGAGGCTTCAACAAAGTTGATACGGGAGCTACCAGTAGTGAACTCTACCAAAGAAGTAAAGGAATTAGTATTTGTTTCCCTATCAAATGTCTGATAATGGAACTCTGCCAAATTATCTCCTTCAATGCTAATGAGATTTCTAAGAATAGAATCCTTTGGTGACCCCTGGTTGATGTCATCTTGTAAAGTCAAGGCTCCGAGCTTACCTCTAATATCCATGGCTTCAGGGAGTAAATAAACCATTATATTGGCTGTACTCAACTGTAAAGTGGCCAATTTTACGCTATCTTCATTCAATACGACAATGATACTTTCGAGATTAACATTCACATTAATCTTTTGTGGTGATTCCTCGTCATCATCGTTATTATGTTTCAATTCATCCGCAGGCGATGCTTCGGCATTAGGATCTGTAAAAGTGTTTAAAATGAAGTTAAGGATGCTAAGAATGGACTTTCTAGTAATTACAAACTTAAGTGTAGCAATTTCAACATTAATATCTTGGTCAAATACTTCAATTTCTTTATTGTTAAACTCCACAAGTCTCTGGGTTCTGGAGTAATCTAACTTGAACAATTCCTTAGACTTTTTGACATTTTCTTCTACAAATGTATTCGAAGATACCAATCTTTCAAACTCAGGAATCCCAGACCTTTCAATGTGATCAAAAAGATTAATATCCATTAAACTGAGGTCTAAGTGCATGTCATTCATAGTTTTGTAGAATTCAAGGAACAATGAGTCTCCCACTAGATCAATAAATGGTTCTGCTTCTAGTGTGACACCATCAATACATCTGAGAAGCGAAAGGTGTAAAAGATTCACCTTGAAGTTGAATTCAAAGATATGTTGAGATTTAGCAGCTTCTGGAACATCACCATTACCCGATGATGCTTTGATAATCTCCCCAGATTCTGGATCAGGAGACAGTGAACGAGCACCCGATTCAACAAAAGCATTAAAAATACTGCTTTCATCACCATCTACATCCTCAAAGTTTGGTATAGCTTTGTCTATAATCTGCATGATAGTTTTATACTGGAAATCATTTAGTTGAAGCTTTATATCTGGGACTTCTCCTTCAATTCTAAATTTGGCTAAATTGTAAACGTCTGGTAGGATTGATATTCCCATGAATAACTTGACATTCAATTTATCCAAGATCGAGGAGGATCTTCCATCTTCTTGGTGTAGCTGCTTCATAGTATCTTTAATATTCAGACCGACTAAGAATTGTGCATCTTGGAGACTTAAACTGAAGGTGTCATACATCATTTTATTCAATTGGACCCAATCTTGTTCACTGTAGCTGGTCTTGGTCTTAAACTCTTCAATCTGCTTTTTATCAACCAATTTACTTACTACACTGATATGACCAGCATCAAGTATAGCCACAGGTGATTTCCAACTGTTGGGCTCCAAAGGAATGATTATCAAAGGAGCTTGTAAATCCAATTTAACGTTGATAGTTTTATGTTCTTCCAATGCATATTCCAATCCCATTCTAGTCTGATTTGTGAATCCTTCAACTGTTGCTTCTGCTGCATTCATGATGGCCCCTACAGTCTCAAGGTGAATTTTGGGAGGTTTGAAGAACTTTATAACTTCTTCTATGAACTTAGGATTATAGTAGATCGTCATGGATTTCAATTTGGCTAATAGTTTTGAGTCAGCAGAATTATCTAATGGATTTTGTTCGAATGAAACCTTAAAGAACGGATCATCACTGTGATGTTCCTGGTGGTGCTGAACACTGACAATGTGCTTATAAAGAGTTTCCTTTGTACCATCTTCAATTCTAAACTCTTCGATTTGAAAATTTGTCAAAAGGGAATCTGGTCTTTGGTATATCTGTGCTTTGCATCCTTCGAACACAATTTCTGCTAAATTTGGATCATTTTTGGCTGGCCTTATGGCTAAACCTCCCTTTTTAAGAGTTGTGAGTATTTCGAGTTTAATTGAATCTCTTGGGAGATCGATGGTGTTGGCAACTTCATTCTCATTATAATCAATAGCATCATAAAGAGCTTTTCTTTGATCATCGTTAAGGGCCAAATCATCTTCGTCAACTTCTTTCGAATCTTCATTGGTTGTTGGTTGGCTCCACCACCCAAACCAACCAGTTTGAGGTTTAGAAGATTCAATCTGAGCCTGTTTAACTTTGTTCATGGCATTCTCTTTTCTTAATTCTGCTCTGGTCAAAGATCTATAGAATTTAATGTCTTCAAATGATAATTCCTTTTCTAAATCCTCAAATTCAGTAGTATCTGTTAAATCATTCATCAATTTTTTCTTATATAAGCTTATATAGCTCTTTCTTTGGTCTCGTCTCTTAGCAAAATATTCCCAGCTCCATTTATAGTTCCTTTCGTGAATTTCATCCACTATAGATTTTGCGGTATATCTGAACCATTGTAAAGGATCTTCAGATACGGGGACTTTTGGTCTAAGTTTTCTGAATTTGTGGGTCTTAATATACCAGTGGAATTTTGATAACGTCCACAAAATATCTTTATATTGCTTTGAGTCTAAATCAATACCAAATTCATCAAAGAATAACTCTGCTTTAATATGAGGAATTGTTTCAGTTGCTCCCAATTTATGTACTGAAAGTTTACCTCTTCCACTAACAGGCTTTAATATGTATTCAGTTTCGGTGTCAATTGATTTTTGTAATCTTTCAAGAGTGACATTGGGATCGGCATCAAATAAACTAGTACTATCAGTATTCATATAGCATGATAAACCTTGTAAAGTCAACAATTTTCGAGTTAAGGCCTGAGTGATAGATATGAAAGATGGAATCCATCCTTCATCTGTAGATACAGCAGACAATTCCTTTAAATTAAGACCAATTGAATAAGGTTCTTCTGTAAGAACAGAATCATCTTCATACCTAATATGAATATTTTTTATGGTAACTTGTAAATTATCAACTATTTTGGTAATAAGACTTTCAGTAAAAGATTCATTTGAATTAATATTTGAAGAAATTTCTTGATTTTGATAATTGGCACTTTCAAGTATAGATAAATGATCTAATTTCTCCTGTTTTATACGTAATTCTCTCCTAATTTCTTCCTCTAAATCAAATTCTTGATTGATGGTAGGAGATGCAAGAATATATAAATCTTCAATTATTACCTTAACGGGTTTTCCTTTTAAATTTGACCAAGGAATTTGTAAGGTTAAATCTCCAAGATGACCAAACTTGACGTTGACAGGAAGTTTGAATCGGTCAAGAGAATCTTTTTTGAGGCGTAAATTTTTCAATTTTACATCACCACTCCAAATTCCGATATTCAATTGTTTAGGATCGAAGTTTTCTATGTAAGATCCGAGGAATCTGTTTAGTAAATTGGCTACTAAAGATTCAAACATAGTGAAAGCAATAATGAGATGGAAGATTTCGCAGCAAGAGCAATGGGGTGCGGAGGGAGTAGGGCGGGAGTAGGGAGAGTGCGGAGGGAATAGGGAGAGACGGGGAGGGAGTAGGGAGAGATGAGAGTCAAAGGAACAGGAAACCAGAGAAGCAGTGTAAGTGTGCTTTCTGGGAGAGTCAAAGCCAGAAAGCCTTACCAGTACAGTCCTAGTACCATACCAGTCCCAATACAGTACACTACACTACAGTACCAGTCCTGGTACCGTAGTAGCCCCATACCTACCTTGCCCCATGACCCCGTATGAGCCTCGCACCAAACTCCCCAGCTACGCCCCGTGGCACCCTCGCCCCGTAGCACCCTGCGTCCCGCAGCCCACTCCGTCCCACCTCTCGCCCCGCTGTGGCGATGGGCTGTGGCACCCTTATCGTCTTATCTTATTAATCACGCGTCCTCATGTCCGCACCTCCCTCCACTTGCCTTCCTCTCCTTAATCATCTCCTTTCTTCTTCTCCCCATATCCAGTCTCCTGCACACACCCAAGCCCACACCCCGTCCTCCAGCCCTATTCTTGTCCCATTTCCCCTTCCTCCCGTCCTTCTACCTTCCCTTCAGCCAAAGACGTGCCCCTACCATTCCGGCACACACCCTATCAATGCGTATAGTCACAAGGAGAAAATAACTGACTCATAAACATCCACTTATTCAGTTAAATGGATAGTAATATGTCAAGTGAAACCAATCAAATAGGAGTTTATAAGGTGGGAAAAGAGATCGGCAAAGGATCTTTTGCCACCGTGTACAAATGTGTTAATATAACCACCAATCTGTCGGTTGCCATTAAATCTATAGTTCGGTCCAAGCTTAAGTCTAAGAAGCTTTTGGAGAATTTAGAGATTGAAATATCAATATTAAAATCTATGAAGCATCCACATATAGTAGGGCTTTTGGATTATCATCAAACTTCGAGTCATTTCCATTTGGTTATGGATTATTGTTCTATGGGGGATTTATCTTATTTTATTAGAAAGCGTAATCAATTAATTAAGACTCACCCAGTTATATCTAGTCTTTTGGAAAGATATCCATCACCTGAAGGATCTAATGGGCTTAATCAGATCTTGGTGATTCACTTTCTTAAGCAGTTGAGTTCGGCTTTGGAATTTTTAAGGGATAATTCATTGGTTCATAGGGATATTAAACCTCAAAATCTTTTATTATGTCCTCCAGTTCACTCCAAGGAAGTATTTGAATCAAATAATTATGTGGGACTTTGGGAATTACCTATCTTAAAGATTGCTGATTTTGGATTTGCCAGATTTTTGCCATCTACTTCTATGGCCGAAACTTTATGTGGTAGTCCCCTTTATATGGCCCCAGAAATCCTTAGATATGAAAAATATAATGCTAAAGCAGATCTTTGGAGTGTTGGAGCAGTTTTATATGAAATGACAGTAGGTAAACCTCCTTTTAAAGCTGCAAATCATATTGAATTATTAAAGAATATTGAAAAATCTAATGATAAAATTAAATTTCCTTCTTCGGCTAAAGTCCCAGAAGAATTAAAGAAATTAATTAGATCTTTATTAAAGTACAACCCTACTGAAAGAGTTAGCTTTAATGAATTCTTTAATGATTCTCTAATTGTAGAGGAATTAGAATGTGTGGATAAACCTTTGGAGACAAGTGAAATGGATGAAAACTTATTTATAAGTGAGTATATATCTCCCATTAAACCTTTAGAAAGAGCTGATAAACCTTTAGAACATAAATCGGGTAGAATAGATAGAATTGATAGAGATTCTAAAGGTAATGATGAAGCTATTAAAAAGATTATTAATAAGTCGTCCCCAGATCCAGAGAATCTTCACATGATTAAGAGTGGTCAAGCTGCTCAAAGTCAAATCGAAAAGTTCCAGTCTGCAATTATCAAGAAGGATGCAATGCTTGAAAAGGACTACGTTGTAGTTGAGAAAAGAGCAGTGGAAGTGAATGCTATAGCTGATGAATTAGCAAATGCTGGAAGTGGAGCAGTTGCGATCAATCCACCAAGAAGATCCTCTTCTACTTCATCAACAGAAGCAATCAAGTATACTTCACCACATTTTAGAAGGTACTCAAACCGTAGTAATTCTTCAACTAGTCAAAGAAGACCAAGTATAAGTGATAGAAGAATTTCAATCTCGATTTCACCTTCCAATGCGTTGACAAAGGCAATTGGATTGGCATCAAATAGATTGTTTGGCTACAATAATCAAATAATCGAAGAGAAAATTACTTTAAGTGACAAGGCAATCGAGACTTCATTCTTCAATAATCCAAGTTTTACAAACCAGTTGACCAAAATAACTTTACCAGGTCAACTAACTCAATCAAATTTATCTTCAGATGAGCAAGTTTTGCTTAAATTAGAATCTTTGGCCACAAAGGCTCATGCTATTAATCTTTTTGCTGATGTTAAATTTAGCCAGTTGATACCTTCACCTCCTTCAAATGAAGAAGAATTGGATGACGAGTTGTTAAATAACGAAATTTTACCACCAAAGATGATCAAAAGTATCAGTGAAGAAGGTGTTGTACTTTATGTCAAGAATTTGTCTCTCTTGGCCAAAGGTATGTCCATTGCTAGTGATTGGTGGTACAGTCAAGTAGAAAATGAATCTGGTAGTGGTAGTTCACCACTTAAGAATTCTCCCACTTCTCCAGTGTCTCCAAGAAGTTCTCCAAGCCCTGCTCCTTCAATTAATGGACTGACTTCGGTCAAAATTAATGAATTAGTCCAGTGGATTAGAGAGAAATTCAATGAGAGTCTTGAGAAGGCAGAGTTCATAAGATTGAGATTACAGGAGGTGGATTCGATCTTGAATACTGAAACAGAAGAAAAGGTTATAGCTGAGAAATTGATATTTGACAGAGCATTAGAAATGTCAAGAAATGCTGCTGTAAATGAATTGGTCAAAGAAGACTTAAAAGGCTGTGAATTAGCGTACTCAACTGCTATTTGGATGCTTGAGGCATTGTTAGACGACGAAGAAAGTAAATTGGATCCTGATGATAAGCAAATGATTGAGAAATTTATTATAAGTATAGGAAATAGGTTATCGGTATTAAAGAGGAAACTCGAACATAATTAAAAAAAATAAGCATGGGAATGGTATGGTATTGGATAGGGTAATAAATGTATTGAAATAGAGTTTTCCTATAAGGACTCTGTCGAATTTTGTAGCAATCCAATTGTAATAGAATTGGATCTATATATCTGTGGTCTATGTCTCTCTTGTTTCTTCGTGTTACTTTCCCTATCAAAATCATTATGTACAGCATTTGGGAATGGACTAATTATGGGCTCTTTCTTATAGTGATTATTGAACTTCTCGTTAAGTTGTTTGCCAAAATTCTCTCTTACAGTTGGTGCCTTAAGGTGAGAATTTGCCGTAGCATTTTCACTCGAAGGAGCATTATTAATTAATGGAGATGGTCTTCTGGCTTCAAATTTTACTTTTGGAGTAATAGTTGTTTCCAGACTAATGGTTCTGTCTGTATTGTAACTGGAATCGGCCAGAAGACTGGAATTGGTGAAAATAGGAGCAACTGAGATACTTGGACGTGGTACACTGGACATTAATCCAGCAGGAACATCCTCCAAATCATCATGGTTGTTTATAACCACTGTAGTTTGTTTTTTGTATGGTAAACTGGAATCATGAGATTTTGCTCTTTGATCTAATGAAAGGAATTTGGGCCTCGAAGGGGTGACTCTTGAAGAGAACGCTAAAGTCAAATCTCCATCTTCACCACTGCTTTCGTCATCACTTGCACTTCCACTTTCGCTGCTACTCGACAATTCAAACTGTCTTCTGGGAGTGGTATATCTCGTAGAATCCACTGATGTCGACCTTGAGGAGGAACTCAGTGAGCAGCTGCTACTGGCACTTATCACAGTTTTAGGGGCCACTTCATCGTTGCCTTTATTTCTTTTGGCGAAATTAAATGAAATACCATAAGATTTCATTGAATTATCAAGATTAAAGTTTTGGAATTGCTCATTAAGTGAACCACTACTTCCATCCTTATTTTTTCTATATTCCTGATACTTTCGGGTTAATATTTCATCATTAACACTATCCAAAGAAGCAAAACTTCCGGTCAAAGGAAGCGACATGACAGAAGATGGTCTTCTATCTACATCAATTGGTCCCACCTTTATTTGACTGGTGCTGCTAGCTCCATCATTGAATTTCTCTGGGAATAAGTGATTACTCGTGGGAATATTAACAGGCAAGGATGGCGATACTTGTTTAGTCAAATTATTTGATGAAATAGAATTCTTGGTGGAGGTAGGAATCGAAGCAGCTGAAAAGTTACTGGATCTTCTTCTTTTATCATCCATTTGCTGTATACCCTTGAAGGTATCAACAACCGACTGGTTACGGAGATATAAATCACCTGCTACATTTCTTTTAGTTTCAACTTCGTTTGCACCCGCAGAAGCACTTCCTCTTCTACTTGAACTTTGTGACTTATTTGCTTCGATAACATCATTAAGGATAGGATTTGCAAATCTTCCATCTTTGGTGCTTAACGAGTAAGACGAGTTTCTGGTAGAGGATATTACGCTTCCTGTAGCGAGATTTGAGTGAGAATAAACTTTTGATTCTCCCATTTGCTCTGACAAGATCATTGAGTGATTGTGGTTCCGATCTAATGGTGTATCTTCACTAGAAACACTGGATGATTTCTCCAAAGATTGGAAATATTTCTTTTTCACGTCTTTATCTTTAGCTCCCGAATTAATAGCTTTGACTATACTCCTCTTAATTCGAGTACCAATCCCTACTACTGCATTATCAATATCATCTTGCAGTACTTTTGGGTCAGAAAGAAAGTCTTGGAAACTATCTGGATCATTAAGACAGAGAAGTTCATTCAAAGACTCCAAATCATCTTCCAAATCTAACAACACGAAAGGATGTTCTTTAATCTGTTTGATTTCATATCTCGTAGAAGAGCTCTTGTCAAGCAAATGACTTAATAAATCTTTGGCCAAGTCAAACTCAGTATCCGAGACAGGTGCAGGGGAGTGAAAGCTATCCTTGTCAGGAGGAAATACCAATGGATCATTAACGATGACTTGGAATAAATCGAATTCTGATTCAGCATTGAATGGTAGCCTTCCAAATAGCAAGCAATATAAGGTAACTCCTAAAGCCCAAATATCAATCTTATAGTCGATTTTAGGTAACACTCTAGTGAGAGTTAAATCATTTTTCAAAAATTCCATAGAACCATTTGATGGTTTACGAGAAAATGAAGAGCTTCTTGAGCTTGGAGTAGAAGATGAAAAATTCGTTTGACAAAGTTCTGGAGCAAAGAATGCAGGAGTTCCAGCGGTTTTCGCCAATTCCAACTCATTTACTAAACCCTCATCAGCTTCATCTAAAGAAGAAGCAAAAGAAACCCCGAAATCACTGATTTTTACAACATTTTCTGAGCTTACTAACAAGTTGGCAGGCTTTATATCTCTGTGCACTATACCCTGTAGATGCAAATATTCCAAACCTAGTAAAACATCTCTGAATATTTTCCTGGATTGTTTAAAAGTTAGATTAGGAGAGAACTCGTTAGATAATAAATCGAGATCAGAATCATTCATCTGGTTACCAGAACCACAACAAGGAATATCTTCTGAATTGACAATATCCGAATCTCTCATTTTCTTCCACTTGATCTCTCCTTTTTCCAAGTATTCCAATATAAGATAGATTTTATGGGTATTTGCATCATCCAACACTTCTCTTAATTGTACGATATGTTTATGATTACATTTTTTCATAATTGCTATTTCTCTCTTTATTTTTGTTTCATATTCATTCTCTATTCCTCCCTTGACTGACTTTCTATTCCTTAATGAGGGCCTGTCTTTCTTACTTTTTCTATTGACAATTTTAATGGCCACATAATCTTTATTGACCAAATCTTTCGCCAATTTGACTTTACCATGTTCACCTCGTCCTATTTCCCGTAATATTTCATATGAATTCAAAACTTTTCGCTTGGTAATTGGGTCATACTCGAGGAATATCCGATTCGTCTCTTTAACAGATGAAGTCTTTGATAAAGGGACAGAATGAAACTGTCTTAAAGTGGAATCTGATGGCTTAATATTAAGTTGACGATCCTCCGTATCAGAATATGTATCCATAGAAGATAATAACGATTTTTGAAGTAAACCAGTTACTTTTCCAAACAAGTTGTGTCTTAAATCTTCTTCGTTGGGAGACCCCGGAGTGGGAGATTGGGATTGTGGATGAGAATTGATGGATTGTGGTATAGAAGTAGTAGGAGATAATGTCGCCATTACTGGTTCATTTAAAATCTCTGTAGTAGCCACACTTGGCCGTCCAAATCGTATTGAGTTTTGTCTACTCCTAGATTCAGTCATCTCATACGACGGGAATTAAATGGACTAAATCAATGATATTTGACTGGCTCAAATTAATAAATAACTTCAAAATTCCAATTAATAACAATTCAAGTTAAGTTTCAATTTATGCTAAATTGTAGCAGATTTATTAGGTAAATTAAACACTTGCTGCTAGTTGAGTAAAAAATGAATCTGCGAACTCCGTGAGAATTTTTAGGTTGGAGAAACCCGAGGAGTTCGGGGAAGAAGGTCCGGAAAATTAATGAAGAAGGACAATATCAGGTGATAGGTCGACAGGGAAGTAGAAGAAGATAGAGGAGATGAATGTGGCGAATCGGGAGGCCCAGCCATCAGTTGATGTTGTCACGCGCACTTACGAAAGTCGGTGGTGGATCTGGGGATGGGTTATATTGGCTATTTATTAGTCAGATTCTTCCTGATTGCATTAAGGAAGTTAGCAATTCCATCACCTTCATATGGAATCCCAAAAGTTTGGGATAATACGTAACCAGCGCCACTTTTATTAAGGGAAGAGCTTAAATTGGCCTTGGATTGTTGGAAGAAGCCACTTCTAAGGAGGTCTGAAATATTTTGACGGGTAGGATTATCTCTAATGGAAGAAGGTAAGTCTTCTTTGGCAAACAATTCAAAGAATTCTTCATCAGATAAATCATTTAGATGTTTCTCTAATACTTCAAATGGGAATGCATCTTCAAGACTCAAGATAAAACTAGATGTTAATATATGCCTGGTGTATATATTATATAAGTACTTACTGATTTGGTTTAGAATCTTGTTCTTTTGGTTTTGAATCTTGTTCCATGACAGGTTCTGGTTCTTCTGGTTCTTCTGGTTCTTCTTCTGGAGTGATTATATCTTGTATTTTACTTATTATTTCTTCATCTTTATCTGTAAGTTTATCTAATTGTTCATCATCTCCAATATCCTGTAACCAATATAAGTGTTTGGCGCCCGAACTTAAAAATGTCAAAGCAAATACTCTTCCAGTTTTGCATGATGTTACCTTCTTAAAACTAACATCTCCAGGTATAATTAATAATTCATCCTTTTCAATATTCCCACTATTAGTGCTTTTTGGAGACCAAGTAAAATCATAAAATTCTTCATCATCAACACTTGGACGAATATTAATCACTCCCTTATGAGGCATTGGTGTACACCTATTGGATTCTTCATCATATTGAACCTTCCCGGCATTAAATTTGACTGATTTCATCTTGCCACCAGAATATCAAATTGCGAAATTCAAGATTCTCATATAATGGAATTTCCTCCTGGAGATATAAAGGAAATAATTGAGGAAATTGCTGAGATTCTACGGGCTAATCACCAAACATTGGCGGTATCTGAAGCTGCTTGTGGTGGACTTATCTCTGCTTACTTAATTCTGGTCCCGGGAGCCAGTGATTTTTATATTGGAGGGAAATTAGTGTATTCATTAAAACAAAGATTGAAATTAAGTGGATGGTCTGACGAAGAAATCAGAAATTATATGGGTCCCAGCGAGCTGGTGGCGCTTAAACTTGCCCGGACCACCCGTTATGAACTTGGTAGTACGTATGTCCTATCAGAGACTGGATTTGCTGGGCCCACCATGGACCTTCACCTAAATTGTACTCCCGACGCCAAAATAGGTGACGTGTATCTCGGGTTCGTGGGCCCTAAAGGAGAGGTCAGTTGCCGGCGGGAGAGTACAGGCGATAGATCCACAAACATGACGGAATTCGCCCGGTGTGGCCTCCAATTCCTCCTTGATCAACTCAGACCTTAATGTACGACATCCATACGACACACCACCCGTACGACACATCTCACAGTGAGCGTGCGCGCACCGTGATTTTCGCATTCTCTAAAACACGCTGTTGACGAAAAACACAAAACACTTCCACAATGACAACAGACGTAGAATCAATGATGCCTGAAGTTCCTGATACCAGTGAATACGACAAAGGATTGGGACAACTCAGCGACATTCCACAAGACATCAAAATCATCAAGAGAAAATTGAATGGATACGTAGGATTCGCCAACTTACCCAAACAATGGCACAGGAAATCTATCAGAAGGGGATTTAATTTAAATTTATTAGTAGTTGGAGAGAATGGATTAGGTAAGAAAACCTTGATTAATACTCTTTTCAACAAGGAAGTGTTAAAGGCTCTGGAATCGGAAGAAACTGAAGAAGAAGTGGTTAAGATTGAGACGTGTAAAGACGTGATTGAAGAGGATGGAGTTAAATTGAATTTAGAAATTGTTTCCGCTCCTGGATTTGGTGAATTAACCAATAATACTGATTCTTGGAAGCCAATTGTTGATGAAGTTAACAGTAGATTTGATCTGTACTTGGAAAGTGAGAGTAGAGTTAATAGATCAACCATTGAAGATAAAAGAATTCATGCATTACTCTACTTTATTGAACCAAGTGGTCATTCTTTAAAAGCTTTAGATATTCAATTTATGAAACAAATTCATGAAAAAGTTAATTTGATCCCAGTGATTGCCAAGAGTGACACCTTATCTGATGATGAAATCCTCCAGTTTAAGAAGAGAATTTTGGACGACATTAAATTTCAGGATATCAAATTATTCAAACCAACCGAATTTGAGAATGAAGATGAAGAAACCATCTTGATTAGTAAACAAATCTTCGATAAGGTTCCATTTGCCGTCATCGGATCAACCAGAGAAGTGCAAAATGCTCAAGGTAAATTGGTTAGAGGTAGAAGTTATCCATGGGGTACTATCGAAGTGGATAACGAAGATCATAATGATTTCATCAAATTAAGACAATTATTAATCAGAAACTACTTGGAAGACTTGAAAGAAAACACTGCCAACTACTTGTATGAAAAATATAGAAGTGAAAAATTGACAAAGATGGGTATTGAACAAGATCACAGTGTTTTCAAAGAATTTGATCCAGTTTCAAGACAAGAAGAGGAAAGAACTTTACATGAAGCCAAATTGGCTAAGATGGAAAGTGAAATGAAAGCAGTTTTCCAACAAAAAGTTAGTGAAAAAGAGAAGAAATTACAAAGAAGTGAAGCCGATTTGTTCTCCAAACATAAAGATTATAAAGATAAATTGACCAAACAAATCAAATTATTGGAAGACAAAAAAGCTCAATTAGAAAAGCAAAAGACCTTACCTCAAGACCCACCTGCCAGTCAACCTGCTCCAAAGACCAGAAAGGGCTTCTTGCGTTAGTTTATGTAGTGAAGAAATGTTTAAAGAAATTCTCTCTCACGTGACTGCTCTTTCTCGCTATCTTGTGATATTTGAGCCCCCTGTAAACCCATGTATCTGAGACACCAGGAGTCCTATACAACCACAAACAGAAATTGTGATTGATACACATTCCACCACCATCTCCACCAAGTTTGGACCCACCATGAGTCCCCCTGGTGGTGCTAACGTCCCAAACGGTAAACACACGCCCACCATATATTTCAGTCAGCAATCGCACTGAAATTTATCCCTAGAAACATCATGGATAAACAAGCAGACGCCCAAACTTCGGCCAAAACAGCTCCAAGCGCCGGCAAAACCTCAATTAATATTGAGAAATTAACTCAGACCGTTCAAACCTTACAATTCGCCTGGTTTGTGGGACACGTATTTACTTTAGTTGGAGTTTTTTACTTCATTTTGACGTATTTTAAGATCTTTCCCAGAAGTTACTGGTTCTGGTTTGACTTGGCTTCATTAGGAATTGTTGAAAGTTTTGGAATTCTTATTTACCAATTGGTTAAAAAACAAGGATTTAACGTGAAGGTATTACTTAAAGATGATAATGTCCACTTTTTTTACGTGGGAGTGTTCTTTTTGTTGTTAAGACCATATATAATTTTCCCAATTTTACCATTCCAGTTATTCTCGTTATTCCACGTTTTATCTTACACCAAGTCAGTGTTATTACCAATCTTTGGACAAGGAGAAACCACTCCAATTTATAAAACTTTGGAGAATTTTATTAACCAGAATAATGGAAGATCTATTCAATTGGCCAGCTTATTGGAAATTTTTTCATTGGGATTCTTATTCCTTAGAGTTATAACCTTCAGAAAGAGATCTTTAACTCCTTTCTTAATCTACTTAATCTTTATTAAGTTAAGATACGAAAAGAGTGCTGTAACCAGAAACCAATTCAAGTTCTTAGAGGTTAAGATTGATGGATTTATCAATGGATTGAACAACCCAAACGTGAAGAATATCTGGATTAAAGTGAAAGAGAATGTGGCTAAAGTCAATGGAATCGTTTTGGTCAACGATTTCACCAAGGATAAAGTTAACTAGATCAGAGTGTATAATAATGAACACATGTTCACATCTCAGGAAACTACTTGTAGAAACAACCTGTATATTAGCTTCAGGCTATGAATCTTAATGGTCCATTGACTCGTTTTTGTACTCTTTCCCACCAAATGCTTGCACTTTCCACGCCACAGTACTCAAAGGTTAATGTTCCTATGCTTATATATCCATCTCCAGTTTTCACCACTATGCCATTATTTGTCAATTGAAAGCAACCAATTTCTCCATCAATATGATCCGAACATTGGTGGATATCTTGTAGAATGACTCTTCTCTGTCCTTTGATCTTTTTCAGGTTACAATCTATAAAAGTGTGGAGGGGGCCCAAAGCATCGTATAATCTCTTGATTTTACGGGACGATTTATTCCAGTCTACTCGGGCCATTGATGGGTGAATCTTAAATGCCGGTGAATATTCGTGGTTCAGCTGTATGGGAGGCTTTTCAAAAAGACGACGGGTTATTGTATCACATAGTAAATTCCCTCCCACGTCTCCTAATTTGGCTTCAAGACTAGCATAATTATCCGTATCCTGGATGGGAATGGCATCTGATTGAGCCAATATATCTCCGTGATCAAACTTGGTAGGGTGAAGCGTCTGGACCGTCACTCCAGTTGACGTATCATCATTCATAAGGGCATATTGAATGGGAGATGAGCCTGAATATTTAGGAAGAAACGATGGATGCACGTTTAAACCACCATATTTCACATTTTCTAAGAACTTTGACGGTATAAGCTTCCCGTAAGACACGGCAATAGCCAAATCAAACCGGTTATGATCCAATATGTCCACTATTTGGCGCTTAGTATCAGCTCTTATAACTTGGATGTTATGGTCCTGAGCGTATTTTCCCACTGGTAAATCCTCATAAGTAATCATTTTCCTCCCCTTTGGCTTGATTCTCCGAGTTATAACCTCCACTTCAACTCCCATCTTCACCAACGGACTAAGAACTCGTACACTAAACAAATCACTGCCAAAAAACCCAATCTTCATGATAGATCGACCACACACGACCTCGCGATACCATCTGACACGAAATCAACTCCGAAACGTCAAAAAACCACGTATCACACGATAATTAGCAAATTCTAATAATACGTTTAACTATGGGAACACTTAGGAAAGCGGGAGTGCTTCTATCGTGTACATTTTTGGGACTTATTTGTGGAACGATGTATCTTTATTCATCTTATTCCCCACAACTTGCACAAAAACTAAACTATTCTGTTACTGAGTCGTCCAAGATTGCATTGGCGGGGACGATTGGGGTGGCCATAGCGGGACCTGTATCAGGGAAGGTGGTGGATAAGACGGGGTATACACGGGCTTTGGTAATTGGGGGATTATGTATCCTTTGTGGGTATTTGGGCCTTAAGAAACAGTTTGATAGGACGTATTCGAATGTTAAAGTGTCGTATTTTTTGATATATTTGGTGGGAACGGGGTCTACATTTATCAATTCGGCATGTTTAAAATGCTGTGCTATTAGTTTCCCGAGTATTAGAGGATTAGCTACTTCTTTACCCTTAGCATTATATGGTTTAAGTGCTTTATTTTATTCTGTTATTGGATCTGTTTTCTTCCCAGGTGACACTTCTAATTTCCTTGGTTTTCTTGCTTATTCATCCATGGCCATCTTTTTGGTGTGCTCTCCAAGCATTATGCTTTGTGATCGGGAACATAACTTGAGGAAATCGGTTAGAAGTATAGAATTATCTACTTTATCACCCAGACCTTCTAATACAATGGGCCCAATGACTCCAAAGAGTGTAAGGACTCTGAGAGCCCAGACTCCAATGACTGTAGATGAACCTGAGTCTGACAGTGTATTTAAGTCTCCTAAATTTTGGATTTTATTCTTCCTTACGGGATTTCTTGCAGGTATGGGCCAAATGTACATATATTCTGTTGGATATATAGTTAAAGCATTGGTTGGAAAAGGTATAACATTTGATGAAACCATGACAGAAGAAGCTAAAACTACTTTGGAAGCATTGATCCAAAAAAATCAACAGTTCCAAGTAGGATTGTTGTCTACTACAAATTGTATTGGAAGACTTGTGTCGGGGATTTGTGGGGATATAATCACTCAATCTTTCAACAAAAGAAGATCATGGCTTTTATTTGTACCATCAATAGGATTAACGTGTACTCAGATCATGGGGTACGTTTTAGAGGACTATTTGAAGCTCGGGTGGATGAGCTTACTTACGGGTTTTTTTTACGGATTCTTATTCTGTATAATGCCCTTGATCATTGGAGATATTTTCGGAATGGAAAACTTCTCTCTGAACTGGGGATTTGTGGGGTTAGCCCCCATTCTTCCCAGCTTTTATTTCACCAAGTTGTTCGGGAACATCTTTGATCAAAACTCCAAAGATTTTGGAGGAAATCACGTTTGTACATTAGGAAAAGAGTGTTATAATAGTATATTCCGCATGGACTTGGTGGTCACCATCAGCTGTGTTATTGCATCTGCCGGATTGAATTTTGGATACGATAGAATGAAAAAACGGTAGAACTGTATAGTTAATATATTCGCATCTATTTGTAATTATGGACGAAGAAGCAAAGAAAAGAGCCAGAGCCGCTAGATTTGGTAAGCTGGCATCATCTCAGGATTACGGGCTTGTCAGTCGAGGAGAAGATAAGCTCCAGAGAAGTTCAAAGCTTCGTCAGGAGTTTTTCAGTGAGATAATGGAAGATTTCATAGCGTGGAGCGATAACAGTCCCAAACAGTTAAATGAAGAATTGAGTCGATTAAGCATAACAGGAGGTGATAAAAGTGAAGAATTAAAGGGAATTGACCTGATACTAACAAATCTACGGAAGCTTCGAGAAGCATTACTCAAATTTAAGCCAGATTCTTTCTCCATTAAAGTGTTTCTCTTCTCAGTACGAGTTTCCTCAACGTTTGGCCATTATCAGACGTACATTCCGGCGATAAATTACCTTATGAAGGCCCAGGGACTTCTTACGGAGGACCAACGAGAAGAAGTGTCAACATTATTGGTGCTTCACCTTAGCCATTTCAATAACCACAACACAAAATCGATTGAAGTATTTTACAAACACTGTAAGAGCCCAAACACCCTTAAAGTGATTAAGAGTTGGATCCAAGGAGACTATATTACGTGGGTTAGATTGTACAACCAAGAAAATGATAATTCCCGAGCCCGAATCATGAAATTTGGACTTGAAAAGATGGTTAAACGGATGGTGGAGTGCATTGGCAAGTCGTACTTTAACATGGAAAAGAAGTATTTGGATCAAATTCTCCCCAATGGGGTTGTGATGGAAGATTTGGAGGCATATGGAGCACAATGGAAGGTTAATGAAGGTATGGTTATTATTCGGGAACGGAAGGCTAGGGCTTAGGGTGTAAATAGTGTATAATAAAGGTTTCGTGCTGCTCGTGATCCCCTGGCGGTACTTCAGGGCGGAAGTCTCGCTAATCCTCGCTAATGCTGGCGGTGTCGCACCCTCTCAGTTCTCAAAAACGTTCTGCTCGTGAAAAATCTCACGTCCAACTCCCCAATGCTCCCAGAGACCATCAAAATAGACGATATAACCAGCGGGAAAACCGATCCTGAAGTGATATATAAAGAGATAGAGCGGTTAAAATTTGAGATAAATATTCTTAGACACGATATGAACCTATTTATCAAAGCGTTGGCCACAATCCCTGAAGACACCAGCCAACAAGAATATTATAAGTCGATAACCGAACGGCTTAAAGTGGTTCAATTAAGCATCCGAGACTTCTGTACACAATATAATAGGTTACTACCCATCATAAACTTGTCCCAGATCAAATTGGGCCATGAAGTGGAGGTGATACCTCAAAATAACATTACTCGAATCGATGTGAATAACAATGCAAGTAAGTCAAATAAGTACGTGAAGAAGTGGAGTGATAGGTAATGTGATTGCCGTAAACGGAAGAGTGTATGATATGTATAATGAACGTTAACGAAGCCGATCTGTAAATCCCTCTGTAAATCCAGTCTCTGAAAGTCAGTCTCTGAAAATCAATCTCCTGCTTGCCGTGCCAAATTGGGAGACTGTCGCCCCACCGCACCGCCAGCTTACCCTGAATTACCCTGAATTACCCTGAACTGACTCACTATATAATCGCGGCCAGTCCCCAGGAATTTTTCACTAAATGTCTTCCGCTTTAAAACAAACCTTTGAAAGGTGTAAAAAAGAGAACAGAAATGCTTTGGTTACCTTCATAACGGCTGGTTTTCCAACCATTGAAGATACGATTCCAATTCTTCAAGGTTTACAAAAAGGAGGAGTGGATATTGTTGAAGTTGGTATCCCATTTTCAGACCCAATTGCGGATGGTCCTACCATTCAGGTGGCTAATGTTAAGGCTTTGGAAAATGGAGTTACTGTGCCTTTGTGTTTGGAGTTGGTGAAGAAGGCCAGAGCTGCTGGAGTGACTATTCCTATCATTTTGATGGGATACTATAATCCTATTCTCAAGTATGGAGAAGAGAAGATGATTAAAGATACTGCTGAAGCAGGTGCTGATGGATATATTGTGGTAGATTTACCACCACAGGAAGCCATTAAGTTCAGGTCCACTTGTTCCAAGCACGGTTTGACTTATGTGCCATTGGTGGCTCCTGCTACCACTGATGCTAGACTTAAAGTATTGGGAGAAATCGCTGATTCTTTCATCTATGTTGTATCCAGAATGGCTCCAACTGGTGCTTTAACTGAAGTTAGTGAAGGAATCCCTGAATTGTGTGCTAGAGTTAGAAAATATGCTAACGGATCTCCTTTGGCAGTTGGTTTCGGAGTTTCTACAAGAGAGCATTTCCTCCAAGTAGGAGAAGCTGCTGACGCTGTTGTGATTGGTAGTAAGTTTATTACCCTCATGGAACAATCTGCTCCTGGTACTCGTGGTGAAACTGCCTTCAAGTTTGCCAGGGATATCTTGGGTGAAGATTATAATGCTGCTCCACCCACAACTTACGCTAATATTATGAAAGATGCCAAACAAGTTATTCCAGTTTTAGAGGAAAAGCACAACCACAATCCTAAATTTGGTGAATTTGGTGGACAGTTCGTTCCTGAAGCATTATATACTTGTTTGGCTGAATTAGAAGAAGGATTTGAAAGTGCTATTGCTGATCCTAAATTCTGGGAAGAATTTAAGAGCTTATACTCTTACATAGGAAGACCTTCAAGTCTTCATAAAGCCGAAAGATTAACAGAATATGCTGGTGGAGCAACAATTTGGTTGAAAAGAGAAGATTTGAACCATACTGGTTCCCATAAGATTAATAATGCTTTAGCTCAAGTTTTGATTGCCAAAAGACTTGGTAAGAAGAAAATTATTGCTGAAACCGGTGCTGGTCAACATGGGGTGGCTACTGCAACTGCATGTGCCAAATTTGGTTTAGAATGTACTGTTTTTATGGGTGCTGAAGATGTAAGACGTCAAGCATTGAATGTGTTTAGAATGAGAATTTTGGGTGCAAAAGTTATTGCTGTTACTAATGGTACTCAAACTTTAAGAGATGCTACATCTGAAGCATTCAGATTCTGGGTCTCTCACTTAAAAACCACCCACTATGTAGTTGGATCAGCTATTGGTCCTCACCCATATCCAACTTTGGTAAGAACCTTCCAAAGCGTTATTGGTAATGAAACCAAAGAACAATTTAAGGAATTGAATAACGGTAAATTACCAAACGCTGTGGTGGCATGTGTTGGAGGAGGATCCAATTCCACCGGTATGTTTTCTCCTTTTGAAAAGGATTTAGAAGTGAAAATGTTGGGAGTAGAAGCTGCAGGAGATGGAATTGATACTGACCGTCATTCTGCTACATTAACTGCAGGAATCCCTGGTGTATTCCATGGAGTGAGAACTTATGTGTTACAAGATGAAGATGGACAAGTTCATGATACTCATTCTATTTCTGCTGGACTTGATTATCCAGGAGTCGGACCAGAATTGGCTTATTGGAAGAGTACTGGAAGAGCAGACTTTATTGGTGCAACAGATGCTCAAGCTTTACAAGGTTTCAAGTTATTATCTCAATTAGAAGGTATTATTCCAGCTTTAGAATCTTCCCATGCTATTTATGGAGGTATTGAATTGGCCAAAACTATGAAAAAAGATGAACATATAGTTATTAATTTATCTGGAAGAGGTGATAAAGATGTACAAAGCGTAGCGGAAAATTTACCTAAATTAGGACCTCAAATCGGCTGGGACTTGAGATTTGAAGCCGATCCATCAAAGTAAATTAGTTTATAGATAATGTATTGATATTGGGAATTAAGTTTATAGTACATAAGCGAAATGCAAATTATGCATTGATCGACAATTTTCTACTGCACGAGGACGTGTCTCCCCACAGTCCATATTTCTTCCAAATTCGCGTGTCAGATTTAACTAAATGTCGTTTGAAGGAAATCAGCTAGTTCTAGAATTAGCTCGTCTTTTAAACGTTCTGGAGATTGATGATGCAACCATCCAGGTTTGTGTAAAGTTATTGGATCAAGGCGTGGATCCTAAAGCGCTTGCGTCTCACATTTTACGGATTAAACACGAGACTTCTTCTGCGATGAATTAGAATCCTTTTTTCTTTTTTTTGGATTTGTGGCGTTTTGAATGCCTGGAAAGGGATGAAGATTGGGAATGTGAGTGGTGGGCTTGTGAAGAGCTGATCTGTGAAGATGGAACCTGGGAAGACATCAATTGAGTAGGCTGGGAGGAGGTTAGTTGAGGTAGCTGAGAAGCACTTTGTGTGGATGGATGATCTGCTTGAGTAGGAATGTCTTGGGAAGGTAATGGGGTGATTTGACTTGGTTTAAATTTCTTCTTGGCGTTGCCGTAGATTTGAGACAATCTTTGGGAGGTTTGCGATGGTTTATGACTCTTTGATTTCCGTTTTAATTTAGTCAGTTGACTCACTTTAGGAGCCTGACTTAGTCTAATTGATGGGAAATCTTGCCTTTGAGTGGTTTCCTGGAAGTTGTCATCCCAATTATCGAGAATTGCTTTGGTGCTTCCGACAGATTTGGCATATTCTTCTTCGATGAGCAGATCTAAGTCCACCAGTGTATCAGTTTTGGTTGAATTTTGGTTGATCAATTGAACTGCAAGATTGAGTTGGGACTCAGAATTGTACGGACGAATATTTGGATCTTCTGTATATGACTTGAGATGGGTTTGTGGATCGTGTATAGGTGTAGTGAAAAATGACTTAATGATCAGATATCCTGTAGCAGTACTATCAGACTCTACTGTGTCCCTAAAAACGGTTAAACCTTCATATGTCTCTGGAATATCTACTTCTCTCGTTCCCTCAGTTTGAATTTGGCTAAAGTTTGCTAAATCTGAGGTAAGAAGTTTCATCTGTGATTTCTGTAGCACCACAAAGGGTGATCCCGAATAAGGTCTAACACTACTATCTTTTACGTTTTTGACTAATTTATCATAATTAAAGCCCAGTGCTCTTTGAAGTTCGGTTCCGTTGTACTTTAGCACACTGAAATTTATTTCCAAGTTCAGTCTGACTTCAAATAGTCCTATAGTTTCGGTATTATCACTCTTTCTGCCTGCTTTATAAAAACGAGGACCTAGAGGAACAATATGCACCCATCCAATGGGTGCATCTCCTGATATTCTCACCATGGATGGCTTGGAGCAGTATGGATGAGAGTCTTTCATTGTAAATGTATAAAACAACAAAAATGGAGAACATAAACTGAACACAACACAAACAAAGTTATCCCCAATGGCTTGTGCTACAATCTTCAAGGATGGGTCCAGTTCGGAAAGGAAATGTTTCCATGATAAAAGCCTTTTGGGTATAGTTTCGGTGACATCCAACCATATGATTTCCCTCGAAGTAAGCATAAACATATATTTGGGGTCAGGAGACGCCCAGTCTTGTATTTTGGACCATGTTTCAGACGTAATGAGCTTTATACTCCTCCGGGTTCTCGTATTATAGGCACTTAACCTTGTCCTAGATCCCACGTACATGTCTAAACCATTCCAGTAAAGCTTTCTCCAGTTTGACAATTCAATACTGTTTTCTAGTATTCGCTGATCTTCTTCAGCTGCATAAAGCAGGAATCGTCTCAGTGTCACTTCATTTCCATGTACAGTGACCAAGAAAATCGTGCCTTTAACATCACTAACAGCAAACAGCTTATGAGTTTTCCAAGTCATATCAGCAAACTCACTACATTTGAGTCCAAAAGTCAGTAGACTGTCCACCAAGGTCAATTCTATGGGAGAAGATTCATCCCGTAATTCTACATGGAGCACATAAACCTGGGACGAAGTTCTAACCAGGAATAAACCTTTTCCGTAAACAGAATGGGCTGTATGACCAAAGGCTTCAATTTGACGTATTGGTCCATCAAGCAGCAAAGTTACCGTGTTATGGAACCGAGGATCTTCCAAGTCCTTCAGGTGGTTTCGAATGGCGGGACGAAGGATGGAAACAGTGATTTTCTCTCCCTGGGAGCCAGTTATATATGCTGCCACACATTGGTCTGCGGTTTTAGTAGACGTGATAATGTAGAAAGTCTCGAATAACTTACCAAACGTAGGGTCAAACAAGTCATCGTGGGTATAAATTTGGGCAGAAACGTCCCGGATTATGGTCTTTTTAGTCACTTGGGTGGAAGTTAGTTGGGTGTGGGGAGAAGGAAGGATATTTTTATGGGCGGTAAGGGCAATTTTTGGGGCCTGAACCACCGGTTTCTTGATTTCAGGCGCTGGAGATGGAACAAGCAGCCTGCTGCCATCAACTCCGTAAGATAGTTGGACGCCTAGGCCCAATTTATGGGGCCACATTGTAGTTCTGATGAGATGGTTGGAAATTAGTGCGCGACCGCGACTTTCTCGCGGTAGATCTGGCGAAACAACACGAACTGATTTAGCAGAATTCATACAACACCATGAAAATAGCATTGTTATTGTGGATTGTTTGTGTATGTAGTTCCTTTGTGGAGGAATACAAAAATCTATCCGATACATCACTTTTATGGGGCCCTTATAGATCGGGGTTGTACTTTGGAGTTCGGCCTAGACTTCCCAGATCTTTATTGTCTGGGCTTATGTGGTATAATATGGATGATTATGGAGGAATTAGATCAATTAGACACTTTTATGAACAGAATGACCCGATGAAAAAGGCAAATTGGGTTCATTATGACCCCAGGATTGGTGGTAGACAGGTAATCATTGACAAAGAATGTCATATAAAGTTGACAATTGACTTCTTAAAGAGTGAAGATGGGCACTCATGGGCGGTAAAGGTTCATTCAAAGCCCTTGAAAGGGTATGAGAATGTTAAGACGTCATTTGTATGGTATTCTGGGCTTGAAACGGATGTTATGGAGCAGGATATCTACGGAAACGACCAGAATTCTGGAATTTTGGCCCTTGATAATCCATACCAGACGTCCTATTCAACTCCTATTTCGCTCACAGGTCTTACTGAAGGGCTAGGAATGTTCAAGCTTACAATTGGTGAAGGGAAAGGAAAGAGGCCCGAACCTAAGGTGTCTGACAATGATTTAGATCCCACCAAATTGCACCATTTGAGCTTGAGAGTCCCTAACGACAATGTTTGGCAGGCCAAAGATATCTTCATAACGCTACTTCAAGAGTCTATTAAGGAGTTGATGGAGAAGTACAATATGACAGAACTTCCTCCTGAACAAAGTTATTTATTAAGAGATCTTAATAAGTTCCAGGGTAATGCCCACTTCGTTCAATCAGTTTACGAAGGTGAAAGTGAATTCTTTATTAACTTTGATAATACTATCACCGAAGACAAGATCACGTACAAGAATTTCGAAGAGAAATTTAATACAGCTTTAAAGCAAATAGAACAAAAGTTTGAAGAGAAATTTGACATTAAACCTCCATTCAATACCCCAGAATATAAGGAATTTGCAGAAGAAATTGTTTCAGGACTTCTAGGAGGTATTTCATACTTCCATGGGGACCATTTGGTCGACAGAACAACCAAGTTTGACGATGAACTGTTCGAGTCATACGAATTAAGTGGAAAACCCGAAGGACCTCATACGTTATTCACTTTGGTACCTTCTAGACCATTTTTTCCCCGTGGATTTCTTTGGGATGAAGGATTTCATTTAATCCCCCTTCTTGATTACGACTCCGATTTGGCTTTAGATATTACTCAATCATGGTTTGACCTCATAGACGAAGATGGGTGGATTGCAAGAGAACAAATACTTGGACCAGAAGCTAGGTCTCGTGTTCCGCCTGACTTCACTGTTCAAAGCCCAGAAATAGTGAATCCTCCTACACTCATGCTTGTTTTTACCAATCTTTTGGACTACTTGAATAATGTGGAGACGCCTAAGAAGGTTACTGAATATGGAAGTTACATGGATAAGAATGATTTGGGAAGTATTGTATTGTCTAATCCTGAAGTATTGACCGACTATACAAGAGGCATCTATCCAAAACTCAAAGCTCATTATGAAATGTTTAGAAGGTCTCAAAAAGGGTATACAGATGATTTTGACAGACATGAAAATATGGAGATTTATAGATGGAGAGGAAGAACAGAAACTCATTGTTTGGCCAGTGGGCTCGATGATTATCCCAGAGTACTTCCAGCAGATATAGCTGAACTCAACGTTGATTTATTGTCATGGATTGGAGTTATGACTAGATCCATCAAGTTGATTGCCAGTGTGTTAGAAGAGACAGAAGACGTGGAAAAGTATCAAGAAATCGAGAACAAGATCACTCAAACACTTGATGATATCCATTGGAGCGAAGAACAAGGAGTCTACTGTGATAAATCGGTAGACGAAGATGACGAAGACATCTTTGTGTGCCACAAAGGGTACATTCTGTTGTTTCCATTCATAACCAAAATGATGTCAAATGATTACGATAAGCTTGATAAGTTGGTGGATTTTATCCTGGACTCAGACCAATTATGGACCGATTATGGTCTTAGATCCATGTCCAAATCTGATCCTCTCTACAAAACAGGTGAAGATTATTGGAGATCCCCCATTTGGATAAATATTAACTACCTTGTTCTTGATGCTTTGCGTCACTATAAACTGGCAGAAATGCCCAAGGAGCTCCAACACAAGTTTGAACAAGTATATAAAGGACTTAGAGAGAACTTGGTCAGAAACATCTACAAAGAGTGGAAAAGAACCGGCTTCGTATGGGAGCAATACAACGACGAAACAGGCCGAGCCCAGGGTGCCAAGAACTTCTTGGGATGGTCCAGTAGTGTGGTGTTGATGATGGGAATGGAGGAAAGTATATAACTGAAAAATTACAATATCAGACAAATCTCGAATATACGGTCACGTGGACGGCCACGGACTCGTTTCAAAAGCAGTTTACCAAGTTCATTGGCTTTCGTGTCCGTTGGTGCCGCCAGCCGCCATCAGGGCCCAATCTCTCGTTCCAGTCTCTCGTAGTTCTCTAATCCATAAAATATGCGAATCGCAATCCGATAAGTAATTTCACAATCACCAGTTTTAGTGACAATCAACACAACACAGAAGTCTAAAAGCCAGAATGTACAAAACACAGATAGATCAGCTAATATTAAACTATTTTATCCAAGAAAATTACAAAGAAGCAGCCCAAACCTTTGCCCGAGAGATCAAATATGATCTTACACCTCCCCCACAGCCCAACGTTTTACACAAATTAGCCAGTGTTCAGACAGAACAAGAGTTTCTTCAGGCCATTCAGGCCACAAATGTCGTAGGAGGACAGAAGGTGACTCCGTTAACAAAGGGATATGCCACGATAAATGAACGAGCTGAAATCAAATATTTGATCCTTAAGGGGTCCATTACCGAAGCCATTAATAAGATAAGTGAATTTTTCCCAACTGTTTTGGACTCCAATAATCTTCTACATTTCAAATTGCTTCGGTTGAATTTGATTGAGATGATTCGGAACCGAAGTGGCGATGATAAACAGTTTCTAGATGAAATATTAGCATTTGTTCGGGCAAATTTGATAAACAAGGTAACCAAGTCATTTAAGTTACTAAAAGAATTGGAAATCACCATGAGTTTGCTATGCTTTGACTTTAGTTCGAACCCTCAGGATTTACCACAAGAACTCCGGGAGTTATTTGATTTATCTTTAAGAACACAGTGCTTCAAGCTAGTCAATAGGGCAATATTGAATTTGGACTCGGAGTTTGACCAGACCACCAAGACGGAGCCGCTAGAACTTAAGTTATCACCAGATATCGATGTACAAAAGCTTCGAGAGTATTTGAAGGAAGAAGAGGAGACCAAGCCCGAAGAAATGGAGGAAGAAGAGGAAGAAGAGACAGTAGAAGAGTATGATTACGAGTGTAAGTTGGAAAAATTGATAAAGTTATGGGCCGTGACCGAACAGAGACTCAAAGAATTGGATGTAATACCCGATAAGAGGTATGAGTTGAACGAAGAGTTCTTTTAACATAACAATATACGAAGGGGAGCTTATTATACATTTTTACCTACGTTTCCTTACAGATTATTACCACGTCTACAACCCCACCTGTGTCAATTCCACACTTGACCAAGTATTCCGAGTCTTTATCCTCTTTAATCTCTTGTCCCTTGTTGAATATCATTACTTTTTGGGGATTTTCCTCGTATAAATCAGATTCCCGAACCAATTGAGTGACCTTGTCCCGTAAGTGACCGATGGTTGATCCATACTCTGGGTCATCATTCATCTCAAAGTCTTCAGGGCTAAATTCAAAGTGGTATTTAATAAAATCTCGTTTAAAAGCATCTGTGGATATATTATAGAATCTTATCTTGGACGCCTGTTTGAGCAGATAGTAGTTTCTAACCGCCAGAGGATCCGCCGCAAGATTCAACCGAATGTAAACATGGGCACAATGGACTGGAATCTCGGTAAATATGTCTTTGGCGTGGTATTCCCAGAGTCCTAAGTAAATTCCACCCCAATAAATCGTTTCATATGTTAGCAAAAAAACAGATGCCACGAGAATGAATTCGGTTATATAACGACCCGAAAGGGTCACAAGGAGGTTTCTGGTGAATGTGTTCAGACCAATGAGATCTGCAAGGTAGTTATCTATGTAGTGGAGGTAGGCAGGAAGAAGCGCCATGATTTAATGATTTAAAGCGAAATCGCATTACTATGCGAGGCGAGGTCGTGGTGGTAGAGGACGGATGGTGGTGGCGGGGGACGATCTCGCGGCAGCTTAATACCACAGGTAGACCCGCGCAGGAAATTACTCGTCTTATTCCCTCTAATGACAGTAACCGTGTTTGATATTCGTAAGTTCTCCAAGTTTTACCCCAATGGCACCACAATTGAAACCCAAACAATTACCGCTAACTCCTGGTACCATTTTCCTCAGCGTTCAGGTCTTTCTGTGTCATTTGTTAAGGGCCAAAATACAGATATCTTTATCTACCACAGAGGAGATAGATTAGAACGAGTTAGATTGACACCAGAACACGAGTTTTTCACTCAATATCCATCTATTGGGTTTAAGCAAGTATCTGAAGAAGATGTGAAACGATTTCAAATAGGTTTTCGAACCAGAAATGAGTTTGAAAAGTGTGAAGAGTTTCTCCAAACTGAAGGTTTGAACATCAGAAAATTCCGGGACAGCGTAGAAGGTTCTAATAGGAATCGTCAGAGCTTGGATGCCCTCCATCTGAGAATAGAAGGATTCGAGAGCCAATTGAAGCAATTGAGCCAAAGACCAGTGTTTGAAATCCCCGAATTGGATCTTCTAGATACTGGGTTTTTCCTGCAACAGACTCAGGTCCCAGCGACACAGACCCAAGTCGTACCTACCCAGACAGAAGAAACCTCTCTTACATACTCTACGGTGACCCCAGGACGGGCACCTATTCAAGAATCCCAAGCACCGGAAGCACCAATTCAAGAACTTGCTGGGGTGTCAGCTGAAGACAAAGAGCAGCCAGATTCTTCTGATCCCAGCGACACAACTTCGATGCAATTGGATATTGGCGTTTCGGGTTTATTGGCACTTTCAGATGAAGAGCTTCGAGCTGTGCTTTCAAACCATATAAATGGTCCCCAATTTTCTGAAGTTCTTGAGAGGATCGATAAATTAATACTGGAATAATGCAAATTAGTCTATAAATACCCAATTTATTTCCTTCACGAAGGGAAATAGTGCCTTGGAACCTTTGTCCATTGTTTTACACCAAGTCCTTCCTCAATTTCCACCTCCTCTGGTACCAAATCATAGCCTCCATACCACGTACCAATTCTGAACATCCCGAGCCAATATAAGAAAAATGATCCTAAAAGCAACATGGCAAGAACAGGATAACTAATCCAGGATTCTGTACCCTTAGGGTTGGGGTTACCCGTAATGAATGGCGTTATAAGTACATAAACCATACCAATAATCACCAAAATAGGACCAAAATATCCTGCTTTTATGGGTGCAACGGTATCGGGGTACCTTCTTCTGAGAATAAACATACCCACAGTGGCTAGAAGTGTGTAGATCAGCACGGGATAACCTTCAAGGGAGATAATATACCCGTATACACCACCGGCAGGAGCTGTGACCAAAATCAATATACTCATTGTCATTCCTAAAAGAATTGTTCTCATTGGAGTTCCTAAAGGTTTATTTGAAACCATAAAGTTAGAGAACGGTAAATAACCTTCTCTGAATACTTCTTGACTCATTCTAGAAAACCCATAAACAACAACAAATATATTACCTGCCGTACAAATGGCAATGGATAATGAAAGAAACTTTTTACCAAAATGAGACCCATAAACTTTTTCAAATACCAAGGAGCCAGCCAAATTTCCCGAATTTGCTAATTCTTCTGGTTTTAACACGGTTATATAACATACATTCATGGCAGCATACCCAATAATAATAAGCAGTAATGCAGCAGGACCGGCAATCTTGTAAGTACGAACAGGATCTTTAACCTCGCTGGAAGTTGTGTGACTAGCATTCCACCCACTAAGAGCATAAGATGACACAATCACAGCGTTAGAAAACGATGAAAGGGTTATAGGTGTGTCATTTTGGAAAAACCTTTCTTTTGTAAGTTGATTTTCTACGCCTGTCAAAGAAGTAGGAAATCCAAGAACCCAGATTCCCGTAAGGAATAAAAGCACTAGCAAGCCAATTTTCATGATTCCCAAAGCGTTTTGGATCATTACCCCGTGTCTTACGGAAAATGAGTGAATGACACACGTTAACACTAGGAAACTAATACCTGTTAATCTAGTTCTAAATTCAGTAACTTGAATATCAAATGTTTGGAGTATGTATTCTCCAAACACCAAAGGTCCCGACAAAGAAACCCCGGATAAGATGGAGTACATCAGAAATATTACCGATGTAAGCATATAGGGCTTATCGTATATGATTTCAAGGAATATCTTGGTACCACCACTTTTAGGAATAAGACTACCCAATTCCAAATAAACATACATCCCACCAATTGCAATCAAATAAGACATGAACCACGCCAAAGTAAAATAAAATGGGGATCTCCCAGATGATTCAAAGATGATTGAAGCAGTAGCAAAAACTCCAGATCCTAGAATCCTCGATATATAAATAACCATAGTAGATAACACACCCAAATGTCTTCCATGAGGAGATTCTTCCGGCTCCAAAAGACCTGTTCGACTAGTATTGGCTTCCAAATATGAAAAAGATCCATTTTCTAGTGAACTTACTTCCACCACCGTGGAGTCTTTCGAATCCTTGGTTTCTGGTAGCCTTGTGTATTCCATATTTAGGAAGTTTGTAAAAATATCCGCACTGATAAGAAAGAGGGGTGGGGACACTACCAGCCACCACAGTTGGTTACCAAGGGCCACAACGGTTAAGGTTGGGGGTTGTAGGGTGTTGGGAGGTGGAATGTGGTTTAGAGTTGAATTTGGGAGGTTCTGGTCAAAAAAAGGGGATTCTAGGGCTAGAATAGCTGATATTAAAATGGCTGCAAAATATAGAAATTTCTACTAATCATATATATTCTAATTACTTCTGGTTTTTCTTAACCACAAATGCTTCTTTGGCTAACTTAGTCAATGTATCTAATTCTCCACTATTTTCACACATACTGTAGAACAAAGTGTCTTTGTTGGCAAGTAAAGTGTATGGGTGATCATATTCTACAACTCTACCGGCGTCCATGACAAGAATTTTATCGTAATCAACGATACTTCTTAATCTATGAGCAATGGTTAAGATTGTGGATTGGGAGAACTCTTCTCTGATGGTTTGTTGGATCAAAGCATCAGATTCGTAGTCAATGGATGCAGTGGCTTCGTCTAATAAGATAACCTTAGGATTTCTCAATAAGGATCTAGCTAAACACATCAATTGTCTTTGACCTTGGGATAAGTTATTACCTCCTTCAGTGACAGGTGAATCTAAGTTCAAGAATTGGTTGGCATTTTCATTGGCGCTGGTTCTATCTCCAGTAGCCAATTCTTCGGCTGTAACCAAATTGACTCTTCTTAAAGCTTCAAACATTTGTTTGTCAGTAAATTCTCCGAAAGGATCCAAGTTTGTTTTGATAGTACCAGTAAATAACGTTGGGTCTTGTGGAATGATTGTAATAGCCTGTCTTAAGTTTCTTAAACCAATGGAACAAATATCTACACCGTCAATTTTGATAGAACCAGTTTCTGGATCCAAGAATCTGAAGAAAGCAGTGATAATTGTAGATTTACCAGCACCAGTTCTTCCAACGATACCAACCTTGTTCTTTGGTTCAACATGGAAAGAAATGTTCTTGATAACTCTTGGTAGTTCAGGAGCATATCTTAAAGAAACATCTTCGACTTCGATTTCACCGGATTCTGGCCAGGTAGATCTTGGTTCAGTTTCGGGGATTTCATGAGGTGGTTCTTGATCAATGTCAAAGTATTCTAATAATCTTTCAACTGAGTTCATGTTCATTTCAATGTTCGAATATAATCTAACAATCCACAAAGCACTTTCATTGAATGCAATAGCATAAGTTAAAGATAAACCAGCTAAACCAGCATCAATTTTTCCAACAGATAAAAGAACAAACACACCAGCACAGAACATGACTAAAGCACCTGCTGCATCAACTCTGAATGCTAACCATCTGTTGGTAACCCACATGTAGAAGAAAGGTTTGGAATTGGCATCAATTTTAGTAAGGTTTTGTTTCATGAATCTTGATTCTACCCCGTAAGCTCTAATAGTAGCAATACCAGATAAACTTTCACTGAAATGTTGGTGAATTGGAGATTTGTTGATACTTTCGAATCTCTTCAATTCTCTTGAAACAGTGATATAAAGAAGACCAATAATGTAATAAACCAAAGCGATGAAAACCACAAATATTAAGAATCCTGGAGTAATGAATGTAATCAATACCAATGTAGAAATACACTGAATCAAACAAATGAAGGTATATTCAGCGAATGGGGTGATTTCTTGGTCAACAGCTTCAATATCCTTGGAGAATCTATTCATGATTCTTCCTAATGGGGTTTTGTCAAAGAATCTTAATCTTGCATTAAGAACTGATTGTAATACTTTAACAAACATTTTATTCGAAGCATAGATTCCCAAAACAAATGAGTACACCATTTTACCAGCACCGAACAATGCGTAGACGAATCCAATAATACCGTAAACTGTAAGATAGTACAAGGGAGATTTCTCTTCTTTGAATTCGTTGGCCCAAGTAATAACTTCGTTTCCTAATAAATAAGTTTGCTTAACAGATTCCATGACTTTGAAACCAGTGATTCCGAAAACACCAATGGTTTTCTCACTGGATAATGACCATTCTCTTAACCACCAAGATTGTAAGATGTAAATAGCTTGGGCAGTCACATACACAAAAATAAGTGTCAACCAGATGAACCAACCACCATAGAATCCCAAGTACTTAGTGTAGACTTCAGAAGAAACAGCACCTTCAGCTTTCTCTTCGTCTTCGACCAACTTACCATCAGTTTTCTTATTTTCAGTTTCTTCAAAATTGTCTTGGTGTGCCTTCAACTTGGCATCAATAGTTTCGGATTTTGCTTTCAAATCAGCATTCTTAGTTTCTTTGTCCATCTTTTTCAAATCAGTGGAGGATTGATTCTTGGAGTTCAAAACTGAGTTCTTAATCAAATCGTCAGTTCCAAGATCTCCTGATTTCAATAAACTATGAGCAGTATCTTGTTTCTTGATTCTACCATTTTCCATCATAACAACCCAATCAGCATTTTGCACAGTCAAAGCAACATTGTGACTGACCAAAATACAAGTTCTGTTTTCCATCAAAGGACCTGAAATACAGTTTTCATAAATCCACAAAGCAGTGTGAGAGTCCACAGCAGACAAACAATCATCCAAAATAACAGTTTTAGAGTTTGAGTATAAAGCTCTGGCCAAAGAAACTCTTTGTTTTTGACCACCAGATAAGGTAATACCTTTCTCACCAATTTCAGTGGCATCACCGGCAGACAAAATTTCAAAGTCTCTTACTAATCCACAGGCATATACAACTTTATCATATCTGTCTTGGTTGAAAGGAGCGTCGAAAGTGATGTTATTTCTGATAGTATCATTCAATAACCAAGCATTTTGGGCACAGTAGGCAACAGATTCGGTTAAACCAGTGGTTGAATCAGCTATTAATTCATCCCTTGGAAGGATACCAGGTAAGAACACAGATCCTTTCAATAAGTCCATTTCACCTAATAAGGCCATCAACAAAGAAGTTTTACCACTACCAGTAGGTCCAAAAATAACGTTCAATTTACCTTCTTTGAATTCAAGGTCCAAATCTCTTAATTTGAAAGCAGTTTCTTCATTTTTATTCCATGAGAAAGAAGCAGCTTCAAATCCAATCTTTGGAGAATTAATGGAAGGTTTCTTAGTCAATTGTTCATATTTGGAAGTTTCAGCTTCATCTAAAAAGTCACCAACTCTATCTAACGAAACCTTAGCTTGAATGGCCATGTTAATCATATCAGCCAATTGATCCAATGGACTTCTTAACAAGGTGAATAAAGATAAAGCAGTGAAAGCAATAGGAGCAGTTAAGACTTGACCATCAATGACGATATAACAATAGAAAGAAGCCATAGTGATCAAAGTAGGAGCTAAAAACCATACAACTGTAGAAGCAGCCCAAGCTACGGATCTTAAGATCAAAGCTCTAATTTCTTTGGCTCTTAACTCCATGATATTATCGAAAAATTTATTTTCCCAGGCGAAAAACTTAATCACTCTGATACTCTGGAATGTTTCGTTTAATTTTTGGATTCTTTGATCAGTAACAGATAACATATTTTTTTGTAATGCAGCAATCCAAATAGAAATCTTATAATTGATTGGGAAAAAGGCAATCATCACAGCAGCACCAATACCTGCACTCCAGCCAAGTAATCCGTAAAGAAGGTAAAGACAAACAAAGATCATAATGATAGAACTAAGAATGAAGTGAATATAACCACAAACTTCAGAAACTTTATAAGCATCAATAGCCATAAGATTAATAATAGCACCTAATTCTGCAGTCTTCTTTTCAGATTTATCATCTTTAGGTTCTTCTGAATCTTCAGCATTGGCGTCAGCGGATTCTTCTGTTGAAGTTTCTTCTTCTTTCTTTTCTTCAGCTAAAGTGGAAACAGTAATTTTTCTTCTTAAGGCCTTTGCATAAACTTCACCAATAATCATGGCTCTCATTCTAACACAAATTCTTCTACCAATAAATAAAGCACATCCAGCAGAAATAGAATCAATGACTTTACTCAAAGGCATCAAAATCACCAAACTCCAGGCGACATTTTTTGGGTAAATTGAAGGATTAGCAACATATTCCAAGATTCTCTTCAACACTAAAGTAGGTAAGAAAATCAACACTGAATCAATAGAACAGTAAAAAGCTTGTAAGAAGAATAAGAATTTGAAGTAACTAAATGCTTTAATAGCAAATCTTGAAGTAGTTTGAAATGCTTCAAAACCTTTTAAAACTGATAAAGCATAATCATCTTCTCTTAAACTCCAAATATCATCATTAGTTAAAGGTTTCTTGTATCCACGCCACACAAGTCTATCAATCCATGCATATGTAATAAATGAAAAAATTGAAGACCTGGATTCAGGTGATGGTTCGGAATTATCTGAAGTAATATAAACTTTAGCAGGTTTATCCCCCACTTTAGCAGTGATATTAATAACAAACAATAATGCACTAAAGATGAAGTTAAGAATATAATAGTACTTAACTTGTTTGGAGTATTGACTAACAAGAGCAGATCTAAAAAGAATCATGGCTGGGAAAATGTTAGCAAAATATAAAATACCTGAATGGGCAAATAAACTGGGTAATTTTACCACGATTTTCTTCATATTGATCATTCTAATGGATCCAAGTATGAAAAGGTAACACCAAAATACCAATTTAGTAATTTTAGTAGATAATCCAAACTCTTTAAAAGAAGGATTAAGGGTGAAAATTGCCAATAAAACTTGAGCTGCTAATAAAATGAATTCAAATGTTAACGCTACTCTATCATTAGTGGATTTAGTCACTTCAATGGTGTGACCATGGGGTTTCCCATGTTCATCTGTGTTTGCAAGACTCGAAAGGTCAAAATGCCTAGCCCGAATATCTTTCTCTTTTGGTAATAAGGGGGAATCTTCTAAAGTGATAGGTAACTTTCGGGAGCTCTGAATGGTCTTCACACCCAAAACCACTACAGAAACCACCAATGGTACCACCACTACCTGATAATTTAGTACCGTGTCCTTGAAACAACTGGTTACATCATCGTATTGCCATGGAGGGCATCCCATATTCAGCATGAAAAATATGTGAGGGCGCTTTCGTATATTTATAGTTTTAGTGTACGGCACCGAACTGCCTGGCGCTCCCACAATGGGAAGAATGGCGAGTGCAAATAGGAAATTTGGGGTGCAAATTACAGATGGGAGGATTCCACAAGCGAGATGGAAGGCGTGTGGGTGTGTTAGGGGGTTGTTGGGGGTATCTGAGGGCTGGAAAACCGCCACTGGGGGAAGAAAAGTGGTTGATAAAGAAAGAAGCGTGTCTCTACCGGGATGAGATGAGACAGGCCCAGGGGTTCTAGCGAGGACGCGGGGGCTCGCGGTGGGCGGGGCTCGCGGTGGTGTCGCGGTGGTGCCGTGGCAGGTTTGGAGCGGTGTGCCAGCATATACCAGCATAGAAGCTGGCCCACAGCATGAACATATAAACCACAAACACCACTGAATAAAAGTGTTTGTGTATATATGCCAACAATACGCGAGATCCAGGTTGATCTTGATCAAAACAAACTGAGATCCAAATTCAGTGGGATGCCGTCCGGATTAGTCATAAACGGCACTGATAAGGAATCGAATGGCCACTAAGATAAGACGAGGGGTTCATTCTACTGTATACAAATTATGACTCATTGTCGGATATGGCGACAAATTAGTGAAATTGTGGTTGGTAGTGGGTGAACACACTACTGGAGGGTATAGTTGTTAGTTTTAGGTCCCTGGAAGATTGGTGAAAGCCGATTAAATCCGGTATGATACGGCAAACTGTCCAAATCGGGCACTTGGATACCGAGAGATTCCTACGCTGTACACTCTCAGGTTTCTAACTTATCTAGATATATATGCAACTACTGACTCTAATCTTGGGTCTTTTGAGAACCACGTAATAAACCGGTTCTTCTGGCAGCAATTAAACCAGCTTTTTGACCTGGAACAGCACCTCTAGAAATAGTGGAAGCTTTACCAATATGTTGATGGTTACCACCACCATGAGGGTGATCAACTGGATTCATAGCCACACCTCTGGTCTTTGGCCAAGAGTTTCTCTTAACTTTATATTTGTGGAAAGCTCTACCAGCTTTTAATAATGGTTTATCAATTCTACCACCACCAGCAACAACTCCAATAACTCCTCTAGCATCAGAGTTTAAGACTTTTTTAGCACCAGATGGTAATTTAACTCTAGTTTTACCTTCATCTGGGTTGTGTCCAATAATGATAACGTAGTTACCAGAAGTTCTACCTAAAGCACCTCTGTCACCAACTTTTTCTTCAACGTTAGAAACAATAGTACCTTCTGGTAAAGAACCTAAAGGTAAAATGTTACCAATGTTTAAAGAAGCTTTTTTACCAGCGTAAATAAATTGACCGGTATAAACCCCTTCATTGGCAATGAAAGTTTCTTCTCTTAATTTGTATTTGTATGGGTCTCTGAAAGCAACTTTGGCTAATGGAGCACCTCTACCTGGGTCGTGGATGATTTGTTTGACAACCCCACGGATGTATCCGTGACGTTCGGCATAATCCAAGGTTCTTAACTTGGCAGCACCTTTTCTACCTTTGGTATGAGCGGTAAAAATAGATCCAGCACCTTTTCTTTGATTACGAATAACTCTACCCATGGCTGATTAAATTTTTCGAATTTTTCACTTGAAAAATCATCGCGAAATTGTGTGAGAGAAGATCACGTGATCCGAGCTAGGGCTTCAGCGTGGATTACTGGAGGTATTTATTACTCTACTTTTGGTCTGGTTTATCAGATGGGGGTTCTTGTTCTTGTTGATCATTCATTTCGGCTTCATCGGGGACATTGGCATTGATGGCAATGTCCACAATAATGTTTCTGCCGTTGATTTCTTTACCGTTGAATTCCTCAATGGCCTTAACTTGAGAAGCTTCGTCCATGAACTTTACAAAAGCAATCCCCTTGTTGAAGATGGATTTACCAAGGGCCTTTTGCTTCTCATAAATATGACGAGGAACTCTTCTAGTAGGTACATGAACCCATTTTGGTTTATAATCCTTGAATAATGCAGTTAACGATTTAACGTTAACTTTATAGTCCAAGTTGGTAATAAAGATAGTATCTTTAGAAGGTTCACCTTCTGGTACTTTTGAATCCTTTTCCTTAACTTCTTCTTTCTTAACTTTCTTAGCCTTTGATTTAGCTAACTTTGCAGCCTTCAATTTGGCAATTTGTTCAGCTTTTTTGGCTTTAAAGAGTTCATTTTTCTTTTGTTTTTCTTCTTCAGAAGCTTCAGGTAAAGCCTTCTTGACATAGATCTTTCTAGACATGAATTCTTTACCATTAAAATCAGCAACTGCCTTGTCAGCTTCTTCTTTATCTTTGAACTGAACAAATGCGAATCCCAAGTGCTTTTCAACGGTTTTTTTTCCATAAGTTCTCTTGGTGGTGGGAATGTTGATGTCCACAGTGGTCAATCCGTCGAAGAAATTCTTTAAATCTTCTTCAGATGCTTTGAAATCAACATTTCCAATGTAAATTCTGTCTTCAATTGTAACGGACATTTGTTGGATTAGGGAATCGGTGGCCTGGAGATTTGGAAGTCGCGGAAACTTCTAGACGTCGTGTGAGTACCGGCAGACATTTACAGATCTGGTGTTTAGGGTTTAGGGATGGCTGTAGGGGGATTTGGGTGTGGTAGGAGAGTGTGGAAGGTCACGAGGGAAGTTTGTGTTTTTTTTGGGGGTTAAATCTGCTGCTGAATTGCAAATTTCGCAGCCTATTAGGAAATGTGAAAAATGTGAAAAATACGAAAACTGGGGAGTGGTGAATGGAGAATAATTTCTAGGGATGCAAGAAGAGGTGTGTTTCTATAAGAGATAATTAGGAGGGGAACGAGACACACCCAATTGGCCGTTACTACTGCACGACACTAGCTATTCGCAAGCACTATAGGCGCTAAATGCGGAACGGAGCCCGTGGTAAGAGTCGCACGAGTACCGCACGAGGATGGACCTACAGTGATCATAAGGTTCTTACATTGTCATCTTCCGTAGAAGAGTGTAGACTCTATTACTATAAATAATGCTATTTTAATTTATTGAATAATCTTGGGGCAACACAATCGTTAACACAGTGTTGTAAGTGGAAGAATTCTTCAACACAATCTTCTTTATAGTCTTTTTCATCATATCCATCTTCTTCCATTTCTTTGGTGACTCTTTCAACACATTCATGGAAATGGTGTGCAAATGGCTTACATGGGGTGGCGTGTTCACATTCTTCTCTTAAAGTATCTAATGGATCTGCTACTTCATCTTCATCATCATCGTCATCATCTTCATCTTCATCTTCATCTTCCTCTTCTTCTTCACCATCTTCTGATTCGGCTTCTGCCTCTTCAGATTCGCCAGATTCTTCAGATTCTTCAGGAGTTTCTTCTTCGGTGGCTTCGACTTCTTCCACTTCTTCAGCTTCTTCTTCTTCAGCGTGTGCAGTTGGGATTGCAAACTCTATTAAGTCTCTTAAGAATGACATTGTGTGTTTTTTGTCAAGATTGAAAATGAGAAAAGAGAAAAGTTTCATTGGCTGGAGGAAAGGTTTACCCGGACAGAGAGTGGGTTTAGTGGATGCGAAAATGGTTTGGAGGAGGGTTTGGCGGTAGAAATTGGGCTGTGGTGGCGGGACGTGGTGTATTTGGGGAGCTTTGGTGGTACTAGAGGCGTGATATGGTATGGGTCAGGAATCTGCTCGAAGGAGGTGGGTTTTCGGCTTGTGGAAGAAGAGTTATAGGAGGGTTTATGCTATACGGCTGTAGCTGTGGGCATTGGGGATTTGTGGCAAGGGATAGAGGGTGGAAATGGGTGAAAAATTGACTTTAGTGGATGGATATAAGTGGAATTGTGCTTTTAATGTGGACTGGGATCTTCTGCACTACAGAAGAATGAGATTATATGACAAATAGTGTTCTAATGGTGATTGGACCATTCTCTCCCGACTCCATGTCCCAGTAGAGATGACAGTGCAGGTGCAGCAAAGATGACAGGGACCATGGAAGTTGGTAGAACCCAAATACAGGCCTTAAGAGAACAACCATTACTTACAATCTCTAATAATTAGCGTGTACTATCTATTTAAGCGGTTGGTTCAGCAGCTTTTTTAGCTTTCTTAGCGGCTTTAGCAGTAGCTTTAGCACCTAAGTGACCACCACCCCAGTGTTTTCTGTTTTCTTCGTATTTTTCAATGAAGTTAGCGTTAATAGTAGAAACTAATTTAGCTAATTCAGCTTCGTCAGCAGATGAAACTTCGGTTAAAGCAGCAACAGAAGAAGTCTTTTTGTGAACTAAAGTACCTAATCTGGCCTTACCTTTAACAATGGCGTATGGAACACCCATCTTTCTACATAAAGCTGGTAAGAAAATGACTAATTCAATTGGGTCAACATCGTTAGCGATTAAAACTAATTTGGCTTTCTTGTTTTCAATTAAAGAAACAACGTGGTTTAAACCGTATTTAACGTTGAGTGGTTTTGGAGAAGCATCTTTAGCAGATTTACCTTCGGCAATAGCAGCAGCTTCTTTAGTTAATCTTTCTTTCTTTTCAGCAACAGTTTCTGGCTTGTATTTGTTGAATAATTTGAAAGCTTCAGTGGCAGTATTCTTATCTAAAGTGTTAGAGAATTGAGCAATAGCTGGAGGAACTTTTAATCTTAAAGCTAAGATTTTCTTTTGTCTTTGTAATCTGACGTATTCTGGCCATTTAACAAATCTAGATAAGTTTCTCTTTGGTTGAACAGCTTGTCCAATACCGAAATTCTTTGGAGTAGATTCGATTAATGGGTTTTTGTTGCTGGTGGTCTTAGCAGACTTAGAAGCTAATGGAGCTGGAGCTACCTTCTTTCCTTTTGGAGCCATTATGGATATAAAATTTTCAGATAATTTTTCACTGCGAGAAGAACCTGAGGAATAAGGGCACCAGCCCTGAATTCACGCGATCAAAATCCCAGATCTCAGATTTTGGGATTCCGGAATTGTTGACCGACAGCTCCCCGGAACGACGTGGGTCGATCGGAACTATTCCGTCGCGACCCGCCGCAGACGACCGTTGGGTAGGAAGAAATGTCGTACCTACCCTATTAGGAAGCTGCCGAATGCAGCGAACAAAAATTATCGGCCTATTTTTATGGTACAACCGAATTTGCGCGAGCAATAACATATAGATAAGAAAAGCAATTTCTGGGGCCCTTTGTGTATATGGGTCATCTATGGAGGCCGTCTGTGTTGGCAAGTTTGGTTTAGGGGATGCAGATAATTTACGACATATCTTTTCTACAATACGTGTAAGGAATTTCACCACAAAATGTCGTGTGGACTATATCTCCATCGGAGCCGTATAAGGTTTATCTGGCATTTACAAATCTCTACGTTAATCTGGTATTTATTTACAATCTCTTTGTGTATTACGTTTATTCATTATCATTAATCATATCTCGTTACAGGTCCACCGACAATTTACCCAACCTTTGATGGTATATTGACAGTTGGAAACTCCCAGATTGGGATTAACCCCATTTATTAATGGTTTATTCATTATTCCTGAAGGTTTTAAACTTCTAATCTCTGAATTCCAGGGTAAGAAATCCCCATTTTTCATACTTAAGCTATTGGTGATACTTTCATTGCCTATAAAAGTGTAATTTTCATAGTCAATTGAAGGACTTGGACTTGGGTCATTTCTAGGTTGAAGGATGATATTCTGCCAAAGTTTGTCCCGTGAAGCACTTGAAAGTTTGTGTAGGTTATGACGATTGTGGAATTGTTGTTGTTGGGGAATAATTTGTTCATTGGTGTCTGGTAAGTATTTTTTCATTCGGGAGTTATAGTCAATTGCATATAATCTTAGGAAATTGGAATTAATCCTTTCATCTCTATTCCGGAACTTGGTGGGGGCCGCACTCTGACAGTATGGATTGGTATTATTTGTATTCTTTGGATACTTTGTGAGTCCAACTCGGGTGGTTTCACTAAAATCTATTTTGTGGAAAGTTTGCAACTCTATAATGTCGCCTGACACCAAATCTGGCTCGTTATTAAGAAACTGCCGTATCTTGAGTTTACGACCTCCAAAGAGACTCGTAAGATCCAATGATGAAAAACTTGACAGGTGTTTTGTTTTAGGAGATCTGGAACAAACAGAAGAATTTGCCAGAATCACACTGCTATTTTCGAATGATTCATCGAATATACTTTCCACGTCACTTTCAACAGTCTCCACACTCAAAGGATGAGCGGTAGAAACCAGCGAAGACCTTATTGAATGAATATTTATATGGGACTTCTTCCGGGGAATCGGTATAGGATTTGTCATTAATGAAAAATTGGGTTTTGGGAGATTTATATAGAAATACGGCGACATTTTGGCGGCGCGCCGAGCGCATACCGATTGCATACTGCATGCAGGAGATGCCGTGAGGCGTCGTACACACACGACATCACTCCGATTTGTATCAGACGACACCGGGGCTGCGAGGGCCAACTGCGACATTCTACTGTCACGTGTCGCGGAAAAGTTACACGAGAGCGTATATATTTACCTATTTTGGAAGCAGTTGCCGAGTATAACTTACGACGTACTTGGTGGTAAGGTCGACGCGGCGCGGGCCCAAAGTTGCCACGGGCGTGGTACCGGCCCCCACATCGTAAATATATACGGTTGGCGGATTCGCCGCTATAGTCAATTCCGCTATTCAATTTCAAACATACTCTCTCTTTCAGGTTGCATATTACGAAGATCTTCAAGCTGCATATAATCAACTCCTTTTTTACCGTAAAATTCATCAAATAACTTATCAATATCTTCTAATTCTACTCCTTTTGTCTCGGGATAAAACATTATCACCACAATTATTGATATAACACACAGTGTTGCTGGAAATATATATAAACCCCATCCAATACTCTCCTGGAGGATTGGTGTTAATTGTCCCACGATATAATTGGCTAACCAATTGGTGGCTGTAGCAATTGAAACCCCTTTACTTCTAACTGCAAGTGGGAATACTTCTGGAGGAATTAAGAATCCAATTGGTCCCCAACTGTAACCAAACAGCGCATTGTAGATGATCACCAACATGGCTACCATATTGGGAGTGAAGCTACGATCTAGCCACATTACCCATGAAATGCAATACAAGCAAATGGACATCAGAATCGCTCCACTGATCAAAATTGGTCTTCTACCCCATTTATCTACCAAAAACCATGGAGGGATCGTGGAAAGTAAGTACACAATGGCATTAAATCCAGTCATAAGCAATGCATTTGAGTCATTGAAGCCTGCTTCGGCAAACACCATAGGAGCGTAGTAAGAAATAATATTAATACCATTAAATTGGGCAAATGCAAAGGCTGAACACCCAATTAACACTCGGGTAAGGTACTTCTTAAACAAGTTTCTCCAACTTCTTTCGTATTTTGGAATTGTAATCCTCTCATTAAGAATACTATTCTTGATAAGGAAGAATTCTTTAATTGGTTTATTATATTCTGGAGACAGTTCATACAATAAACTTAAAACATGAAATCCCTGTTGGTCCATATCCACGTCCAACAAGTATCTAGGACTCTCCACAATAAAGAACCCTCCCAACAATAAGATAAACGCAATCAAAACCTGAATAAATAATGGTAATCTCCAACTCAAATTAGCAGCAAAACTGTTTGGATTCTCTCTAGCATCTCCTACATTTTGAATAAAGTAACAAAAATAATCAACCCACACACTCAATGCGTAACCAACAATATTACCTGTGAATTCTCCACAAACAAGCTTTCCACGCTCTTCACTAGGAGAAATCTCACACTGGTAAGATGGAACAATGGTACTTAAAATACCAACACCAATCCCACTCAACACTCTCCCAACAGAAAACACGTAAAGATTGGGGGCAAATGACTGTAAAGTTCCTCCAACCATAAATATAAAAGTCCCAATAAGAATAGTTCTTTTCCTCCCATATTTATCACTCAATTTTGCAACCATTAAAGACGAAAGCATAGCCCCAATTTCAAGAATTGAGATCACTAATCCAATCTCACTAGCATTGGGGTGGGAGAAATATGCGTTGAAGGTAACAAACGTCAATATACCCGAACAAACCCCTTGTTCATACCCAAATAGTGATACAAATAGCGATACAAAAGCAGACGTGAAATACACCAATCTCGTGCCTTTAAGCGTCATTTTCGACGTGTATTTCTTATGGTCGAAGTCAAGCGTGTATGTGTTCCCAAGACAATCCTTATATTCCTCTTCTCCGCCATTATCGGTGTCAGATTGGCTTCCCAGGTGGGAATCCAGGTCCCCAACAAACGCCCCAGGACGCCCATTTTTCAACTCTTCGTGGTGAGTTTCAACCTTCTCGGGAAGATGGGAGCCCGGGACCGGACTCAGCCTAAGGAGGTGGGCTTCTTCCACTCTTTCCTCGAAAGGATTCTCTAGTTCTAGCGAGTCTTTGTTCATGACGTAGTTGTAGAATTCGCGAGATTTTGTAGGGGATTGCTGTGGGGAGCCAGGGACGGGAGCAGGGAGCCAGGACTGGGAGCCGCGCTGGTGCTAAGACCGGGACGCGGCGATACCGGGACGCGCGGTCCTGGCTCGCCCCGGCCGGCTCCGTGCCCACCGCCAGTTCGCCCAACTCGCGCCCAACTTTAATCCTATTCTATTCTCCTATATGAATTTACACTCCATTTTCCCCTACACTTGGGCAGTATCTTGGTGGAACTACGCCCTAGATATCTACAATAGTCTGGACCCAAAGACTGTTGCCTATATCCGGGTTTTATCCTCCGTGGTCCTCTATTTTCCGTTGTTTCTTATAATCTATAATAAGAGATGCAAAGAATTTACCCAGCGTTTTGTGGAACAAAATATCAGGTTACTACTGATCTGTGTGTTTGTGGCTTCTATGGCGTATACAGTCTACAGTGGGTTTGGTGTTAAAGCTGCTTTTGTGGAGAAAGACAAAATGGTGATTGGAACAAGTTTGATACAATTGATATCTTCGCTTTTGATGGTCTTTAGCTTTGGTCATATGGTTCTATACCCGGCTGACGGTCCGGAAAAGAGCATGGAAAAGACTCCGGAAACACTTCCACAGAAGCTGCTGGCAGAGGAGCCATAATCCTTCCTGTTTGGGTGAATCAATGGTTATTGCGCTTACAAATCTTGTTAGCAGCTGTGCAGAGCTGTGTGCAGAACTGGCGTTAACGGTTGCAGAACTGGCATTAACGGTTGGGGAGCCGGTTAGGGTATTAGAGTACTAAGAAACATTGGTTCAAAGGTTATTAAACGTTTATTATCGTATATTTACTTTCTTTTAACGTAGCTCTCGATATAGAAAGCAGCAAATAAACCGGTTAATGGAGCTAAATATCCAACATTTATAAGTAATGGTAAAGCCTGATCTGGTGTAGCAATACAATTAATCAAGGTATTACTTTCCATATCTGTGAAATAAATAAAACTATGCAACATGGCTAAGGAACCTCCAACTATAAATTGAGTGATTTGCATAGAAGTTAAAATTCTTTTCATAATCATTGGCACTCTAATCTTTAAACAACTTAAAGTAAAGTAAAAGTACATTAATGAATGAATAAATGAGTTGAACACAACAAAAATCCAGATTGGAGGACTTTGAAATCTGATCCCGGCCCACATACACAACATGGCCCCGGCGTGGTGGTAACTTTGGAGCAATGAAGAGGGTCTTCCTTTAACAAGAATGATCAAAGTGTCCAACACTTCATAAAACTTGGAAATATAGAATAACCATCCATAAAGAAGCAAATTCTTGAATGGTAAATCTAAATTGAATAACCCGTTATCAATGTCACATACACTTTGAAAGAAACTTTGGAATTTACTCTCAAATTTGAAGTTATAGTCTTGGTAGGTCACCTTGAAAAGTTCCTTGGTGTTGTTAATAGTATAAAGCATTCCCACAAATGTCCAAACAGAATACACACACAAAAATAAGTTGTGTAAGATGACAAAAGCTCTGAATCCACAGGTTTTGGTGAATCCAAGTGGAGCTGCTGGTAATCTTCCTGATTTACCCAATTTTTCACTCTTCTCTCTAGCAATTCTTTCTTGTCTTTGAATAACCTTGGGATTTATATAATGCACAAATGAAAAATATACAAGGGCAATTGTCATTGGAGTGGAAACATTCATGGAACCATTGAAAACCTTGGTCAAAAATTCATTATCAAAAGGTGATGGAGGAACTGGGGTATTTCCATAGTTAAAGTTGAACATCTCTTTGGATGGAAGTCCGAGCTTTACGAGATCTTTGGCGGCTTCAAAGTCTTTGGCGGCTACATTAACCGCCTGATTAACGACCAGGTTAATGGAATCCATTTGTGTTCGGCGGTACGTTTCCAAGATATTTATACTGAAAAATTATCAAACCCAAAAAATGTTGAGGCCTGCACATAGTCCCACATTGAGAAATTCATGCATGGTGTGCACACAGCCGGTGATGGAACTCTTGTTCTGCAGGTAGTCCTCGCATGAACATGCCGTTGGAGGAATTCACCGTTGGTGTTGATGATTGGTCACAAATAGGATAGGGTGGTGGGTAATAACAACTGTATGTGATGTATCATGTTCTTTTTTTGGGTTTTTTTTGTTATACTGGGCCGTTTGGGGGTCTTCTCCCTAATTGGCTGCGAAATTCCCGTCGGTTTCTCGGTCTTAGTACCACTCTCGCCTAATCAGGTTCGGGGGACTTGTCCGGTAAGTGATGGGACTTAAACCTCTGGGCCTGAAAGCTACTTGGGCCCTTCATAAAGAGTTATTTGTTTTGCCGTGGTTCTGGCGGTAGACTTCGCGGTACGGTTCGTGGCACACGGGCACAGTTTTCGCCGTGGCTGGCAGAAACTCCCAATTGCCAGGTAGAGATTAAGCTTCGGTTTCGTATATTGGTATCATGTGTCATATGCTATCATACTTGGTTAGTAATCTTGTGTAAAGGTTTATTTCTTCTTTTGATTTTTTCTTCAAATTTAACTTCTTCAGTTACAGGAACAAATTCAAAATCCAGCTTTTCAGTTTCCCCTAACAATTGGTCGAGCTTTTCAATGGCAAGTGATAATTTGGAAGAATCAAAATAACTAAGCCAGATCTCAAGTTTGTCCTGCTCTACCAAAATTAATTCTATGTTATAATAAACTTTGAACAATGTCACAAGATCTTGAAATCTAATTGACTGTAAAATTGAAGAGTTTTTAGGGGTTTTTGCAACCTTAACTTTAAAATTATTTGGAAGCATTTGCACCAAGTTATTGATAAAGAATTTCATCTTAATATCACTTCCTTTAATACAAATATTCTTGTAGTTTGCTTCCCCAAATTCATCATATCCTTTTGGCCATTCTATGTAACTCTGATATTCAATTTCCATACTGTTTAAGCTGTTTAACTTAAAGTTATTAATCAAAAGCAAGTAATGTGATTTCAATAATTTGAATTGGACCGAACTGTAAATGGAATTATTTGAATTCTTGTTCAAATAGTTATAACTGAGATTATTTTGTCCACAATTTATCACCAACTTGTCAATTTCGGTTTTAACAAGTTGGATGTTCTTTGCATTCTTAGAAGGACACCTTATAAGGACGTTGTTAAACCGTTTGAAAGTATAATAGGAGTCATACGAATTGTTTTGACTGGAAAATTTGATATAGACATTGTATTTCTTCATAATGCTCTGAATTATCATCCCACCGTTCCCAATAATGGATTTATGGAAGATTTCTGGCACATTGAACTTCATTTGAGCAGGAAGTTCGTTTTCAATCAAGTCAATTAGCTGAAGAAGGATATTAAGATTCATGGTATTTTCCACCATCATATCAATAAGGAAATTGTATTCGTCCAAATTAAGAAATCTTATCATCAGATTCTCCACCTGGTTTAGAACCTTAAGCATCTTTCCATTCTTCTTACCCGAAATGAAGTCCTTGTGTTCATTACTGATTTCAATTAACAAATGAGTTTTAATATTTAAATTATTACCATTAATCACATTTAACACTTTCTTGATTTCTTCATTTTCACCTACCAATTCTATCCCGTTATAGTTGACTTTGGCCGAAACCAAATACTTCTTCACAATCAAATCCATAACCGTTTTGAAGTGAAGGGGATTTTCATTGTTGATCAAAATCTTATAGTACTTAGACGTAAGAAGAAATAATTCTTCAATCGTATCATTAACGTTGCTTTCATTATTACTCTGAATCATTATTTGATTACTAGAATCTCCAAGTTTTGGTAAGTGGATGAAACTGCTATTATCAATCATAATTTGCAGCAATTTATCCTGATGATTCAAAGTTATGAGATCAAGTTTCTCTTTTGAACAAGTTATAGTCTTTTGGAAATACTTGGTTTCAAGATTTGCTACCAAGCTTTCCAAGATCTTTTTTGTTGTCAAAATTTCCACCATGCTGGAGGCAGTAATCCAAATTTTGAACAGCTCATGGTTTTTGTGAATTTGACAATTGTATAATTCTGGCAATAAACCAGGTAAATAAATACTACTATTCAGTTGTTTGGCAATTTCACTAAAGTTAATCATCTTAGGACCCCCAATCACCGGAATAGTCAGGATGTTTATATCAAAAGCATCAATTAAAAGGTCATCTATCATAGAATCTATGAGAATTCTGATTTCTGTATCCACAACAACTATATTATCATCATTCCCAAAGATTTGAAGGGCTTTGTCCCCCAAACAAACTTCAACCTTATAATTACTTGATATCTTAGTCAAATTATTCAAAAATCCTCCATTATTAACAATTTTATCTACCTGTTTGGCACTTAAATCAATTTGTTTGCAGCCAATTCTCTCATAACTTTTAAATACCATTGTTCTGGCATAATTAATGAATTCTCGAGTTCCTTTAAACGTAACCGTAATCTTCTGGTGCTCATATGTAGGCTCCGATACTTCCAAGTAATTTACTCCATCATTTTGGTTAAGTTTTTCAATAAGTTGTTTAATTGGGGTCAAATTTTCCATGATTTCGCCAGTGCCCGATTCTGCCCACAACCCGTTATGGGTCTGGAAATTGGCGGTGGGTTTAACGTGGCAATGGAAGTCAAAGTTGAGGTATAAGGAATCCATGGAGAACAACAGAAGGAATCCAGGGGTTTATAAAGAAGTGTTTGTTTATGGTTATACTGGTTTGGGAAATTATAGAAATGGGCAGCGCACTACTAAAAATAATAATAGTGAAAAATGGGATGGACACGCCTTTATACTGGTTTTGCCAGGTGTCTGTGGCCAGGTGTCTGTGGCCAGGTGTCTGTGGTGGTGGTGGGTGATTCTTGTGGTAGGGTACATGGTGGTAGAGACACGGGGAAATGGTGCTATAGACTCCAGAGCGCTGCCGTCAGAGCTGGCAGCCCAGGTCTCCCGAATCTCTGCGTCTACACTCTCTTGGAGTCCCATACATACACCATTTCATCCCAGCCGGTCGTAGCAACCCACCCGGGCTCTCCCCAGAGAGAGTAGTCTCCACCAATAACAAACTCCCTGTGTCTATTCATCACTCCTCGGCATGCACCACCTGTATTGAGAAATCTGGCTCTTTCATTGGATTTATCCACCCAAATTCGGCAGCTCATGTCGTACGAGCAACTCATGAGTTCCTCCCCCAGGTGGGGGCTCCACACCACCTTTCTGACGGCAAATTCATGACCCAAAAGCTCATTCAAAGGTGTAGGGCCTCTCATACTGTGGTGGGGCATTCCAGGAATATGCTGGTCTACAGTGGTTATCATTCGTAAATCCCACACTCTTACCGATTTATCGGTTCCCCCAGATGCAATTATATCGGACTTATACTTGTTCCAGTCACAAGATAAGGTTTCCAAGCCCGAGTGGGAAATATACTCCATAGATAACGGCTGCGGCAGCCTCAAATCCCACAATTGAACCTTCGACGCCCCATTACAACTTAAAATCATCGAAGGCAGATGTGGGGAGAAACTGGCATTATATATACAGCTGGTGGTGTTGACTGCCTGGTGATTTTGTTGGTGGCTCATGGGTACCAGTGCACTTTTCATCTGGGGAGCCTCTCTTCCCGCTAATGTGATAACAGAGTTTTGTCTCTGAGGGTCCCATACCTTGATTGTACCATCCCATGAACTCGTAACAAAGCTCTTCTTATCTACTAGATTCCAATTAACCGAAAATACCTCCTTAGTGTGCTCTTTGAGATTAAGTATGGGGAATTGTGGTACAGTTATGTCAAATAACTTAACGCTTCCATCTCCACTCGCCGCAACCAACTGATTCTCGTGTACTTCACTCCAACTCACATCAAATAATCCATCCTGGGTGTCCCAAAATGCCTGTTGCTGAATATTTCCTGAAGGCTCTATGCTGAGAACGTGTAAGCGCCCGTTTCCCACAAGCCCATAATTGGCAGCAGACGCCACCGCAAGTTTATTGTCAAAATACGGCAGGTACTTAACTCCGTATCCGTTGTAACCTTTGGTTCTAAAGGAAAGCATTGGGTTCCTCTGATTTGTGAGAGAATAAAATGAGATATTATGGTCGTGGCTCGTCCAAACACATACCAATATGGGGGCAGTTTGGACGCCACGGGTAATCTGGTAACTTCATATGTGTACATTTGTATCTAGAGATCAAAGAGCTTTGTGTCTAAGTGCTTTCCACCGTCGACGTGCACCAATCCAAACAGTTTCAAGTCTCCTAATGCCAAAGCGGCTTTCTGGCCCGCATACTTAATATAGTCAAATGCATCGTCAGAGGAGGTGATTTCATCTTCTATAGCCTCCAAATCGATTTCTCCCACGCCCGTGGTGATGGTGTATGTTCCTTCCACTCCAATTTCTTCTGAAGTTGAGCCTAAGCTTTCAACTGGATCTTTAAAAGGACCATTTTGGATTAAACCCCAGATACACCAGTAGATTTGGACGGTGGCTCTCCAGAAAACACACTCGTTATACAACTTTTTGATTTCGAATTCGATCAAATCAGATGCGTTCATTTCGGGAACCGTGTCTAGCTTCAAGTTGGAGGATGGGAACTGGAAATCGTACTCGACGTACGCTTTAAGCAAGTTCAATTGCTCTAATTGGCTAGGAAACTTGGTTTCATCAAGGAAATAGGACTTTTCAGGATCATGGTAGTTTGCCATCCACTCAGAAAAGTGATTGGCGAGATCAAATGCTGGGAAATTAGCACCTCCATATTCAAAATCAATAACCACAAGAGAATTATCTTTCTTACTGGTAGTATTTTTTAACGCAGATGAGGTTTCGGTGCTATCAACAATGATTTCTTTGGAATCAAACAGCTGGTGAATCAATAAGTTCCCATATTGGGTGTCGTTATGACAAAATTTGAAGTTATTGGCAAAACCATCATGTTGGTATTTCTCAAATAACCACTCCTTGTACTTCATTACCACCGCCTTAAATTCTTCATATTTCATCAAAAAGAGATCTTCATCCTTCACTCCGTTAGAGAGAAAGTTTTGTCTTAAATCGTCTTCATAAATGCCCATCCATTTGTTTATAAGTTTCCAGCAAATGGGTAGATTATCCTTATAATCCTTATAATCTAACTGAATCTTATAGTGTAAATCTTTCATTCTCCTTCCAAGCATTTGACTGATGATCTCATCTCTAATATCTTCTTTGTTCAACGTCAAATACCCGTCGAGGAATTGTTCAAATCTTCCATTGGTAAAGATACCAAGCAATTTTGGACCAATGGATTTCAACGACAATTTAATTAAAACTTCCAACTCAGACTCTCTGTCGATGATTTCGTCCACATTCTTCCCATAAACCCGTAATAATAGGGAAGGAATCTTAAATCTATCATCTTTATACTCAAGTTTATAGATGGAATTAGTTAATGCCCCAGATATTCTGTGGACCTGAATATTTTTCGCCTCAAGTGGCTTCTTGTGCCATTTGCTGATTCTAAGAGCTTTAATAAGCGCCCAAATATCTTGCTTGAGGAAATCAAGCGGTAACGAGTTGTCTAACGTCGATTTAACGGACGGCACATCTGCTCCATCTACGGTAGTTGCAACTGGAATCAATTTGGTAAGGGAACTCGAAGACAAGGATCTTCTGCTGCTGAGTGAAGGTCTTCTGGTAGAACTGGATCTTGAATTTGGGTTTCTGGTTCTGGATTTGGACCTTGAGCGGTGGCTAAATGCATTTGGAGCAATATCTGGAGGATTCATAGTGGGAGATTTTGGGTATAGATCGCGAATGACAGGAATATAGGGGCCACCGCGACGCTCGTGTGACTGTGGTGCGAGGCTACCGCGAGAAATGGCATTTGCTCGTGCCACCAGATATATCACCAGTTCTCATTTCTCATTTTTTTCTCTTCATCTCCAATGTTTTGGTTCCTTACCGTCCTAGCCATCGGTTCATTTTTCTACTCTTTGTACCAATCAAAGTACAATGAGCACGAGACATATAAGTTCTCGGTGGAGACCAAAATAAGCGCTTTGGAAGTGCAGTTAGCCGACTCAAAAAGCCAATTGGAAGCGGTTGACAAGTCTACTGATCTACTAATTGAAGACAAATTACTGGCCCACAAGGCAGAAATAGAAGAATTTCACAAGAAGTTGGAGAGTGCTGAACAAGAAAAGGAAGAATTAACCAGCAAACTACAACAAAAACAGGAAGAATTGGACAGTTCACTGGACGTACATTCTCAATTGACGGTAAGAGTTGAAGAATTAAATAAAAACCTTAAAGCAAGCGAAGAAGAAAAGGTGGAACTCGAGAATAAGTTCAGATTTACGCTTAATTCCAAAATAGAAGAGTTGATAGCGTCTAGAGACCTTAAAATACATGAACTTCTGAAGAATACTGAGGACCTTCAAAACACATTAGCTGAGAGAACTGCATTTTATGATCAAGTGGTCGACAAGAGTACTTCCAAGGTAATGGAATATGAAACATCCATCACTAAACTAGAAAAAGCTCTCGAAAAACTGGAAGCACAATGCAAAGAACTTTCGACTGAAGCAGACACTAATCTTAGAAGGATTGAAGAGTTACAAGGATACGAACAAGAACATAAAGATTTAAAGAAATTTGAATTAAGTCATAATGTTGCTAGTTACTCCGAGTTATCGGCCTTGATTGATAGCTTGAAGTCCAAATACGAATCAGTCAGTGACGAAAATAAAAAGAACTTGGGTACAGTCGAAGAATTGAACCAGAAGCTCAAAGAAGTTGAAAGTCAAACCACCAAACAAATCTCAAGCTTGGAAACAACGGTATCCAAGCTTGAAGAAAAGAATAAAGAGTTGGTAGTACTGTTAGACAGAGCACAGTCTGAGCTGGAAGAAGCTAAGCGTACAATAGAAGCAAATGCCAGCGACATGGCATTGTATAACGTTTTAAGAGAACGGTACAGCAAATTATACGAAGAGGTCAAAATGATAATCCCTCTTGAAGAAGCGGAGGAGTTTGAGTTGGAAATGGAAGAGTATTTCGTCGCCAGTGATGGGGAAGAAGACGAAGACGAAGAAAAAGAAGGAGACGAAAAAGAAGAAGAAAAAGAAGAAGAAGCTGATAATGATGAAACAAACACACAAATCAAATCCAAAAAGTCCTTCCCACAAGCTTTCAATAAGTCTGTGAAAACAATACAGAGTAACTTGGAAACCAGGAGACACGCCCTGATAATAAAAGGAATCGAGAAGGCTGTTGAAGACCATACCAAGTCGCTCAGTACCAAGGACGAGGAATTAAATGAGATCAAGCACCAAATGTCGTCTGAAAAAGACAGAGCTGCTTTACTCACCAAGACCCTTCTGGAAAAGGAGGCCCAGCTTGTGCAAACACAACAAGAACTATCTGAAGCCAAAGCAGTCTGCGTAGATGATCAAAAACAGATTGAAGACCTCAAAAAACAACTTGAAGATGCCGAACAAAAGATTAGTGAGCTTGAGACCCAGTATTCAGCCTCAGAAAACAAATATATAGAACTAGAACAACTTCAAAAAGATGGGGAGAAAGCCAGAAGGATTCTTGACCAAAAGATGATCAGAGGAGAAGAAGAACTTCAAGGATTTAAAGATCTCATTGAAGAGCTTAAACAAGACAAGCAGCGCCTTCAAGAGCAACTAGAGGTATCGGAACAGCTGGTGAAGGATAAAGCTTCAGAAATAAGCGTACTTGAAGATACAAACACCAAACTCCATAAAATTATAAGCTCCATTCGGTCCGATCTTGACCAGCTGTCCATCTCATCAGAAAGTTCCCCAGACACCTCCAAAATCCTCGAAAATTCGCCAGTCCCCGAACACACTCCAGCCGAACAATCAGACTAAGTTTTACCCCAATCACGTCTCAAACCACCTAATAATATATAATCATTAAACCTCCAAAACCGGATGCGGCTGGCATTTTCGCAGCCAACCTTATTTCAGATTACGTCATGGACACCTGTCACAATCTTACCCCTTCCCCAGCTGTTCCTGAACCCGTAACCGAACCCCCGAACCTCCTCCCCACACCCCAACACCTCCCCAGCCCACAGCGTCCGCCAACCCCAATACCTCCCAAAATTCCCATCCGCGACGTGCACCAACCGGAATTTCAGCATAGGAGCATTGGCATATGAAACAATAAACGTGCTCAATTCACCCTTATCTGCCCAAACTTGCTATGGTAATATTCTAGACCACATTCTATGCATTCATAATCTTGTTCCTTACTCTAATGTTAAGCTTTACCTTATCGGCATCTCATCTCATCGCACCCCGAGGCCAAACCCTATTTTGACCCCAATTGCTATCACAAATTACCGCTATTCTTTAATCCCATATGACCTATCACATCCCATAATTACCACTTGTTACAAACTACATAATTCTCATCCCTTGTCTCACAAATTCCCCCGAATCTCCATCCGTTTGTTCCCCCTGCATCTCCAAAGCAATTCCCGCACCTTTCGGTTAATTGTGCCAATTCTCAATATCAACACCTGTTTCAAATCAAACTTCCAAACCCAAACTCCAGTAAGTTGTTAGGTTCATTCTTTTAGTATGACCCGATTAACCCGAAATAAGTCGGTGGGGTCCAACCATTCAAATTCATCTTCCAAAACCATTACCCTTACCAAAACCATTCGGTCTTCTAGGCTAATCAAGTCTCAGTCTTCGTCTTCGTTAAATTCCAATTTAAATCATGATAAATCCATTAAATTGATTATAAAACAATTTAAGAAGTTAGAAATTGGGTTAAACAAGTTTAATTCCAAGAATAATGGGATTTTTGCTACCAATATATTGAGAACTACCATTTTACCATTTTTACGATCGAATACCATTAAACAGTCCCTTGAAGATATGTCGGGTACAGATTTCTTACCATATAAGTCATTAGTATCTATACTATCCATGTTATTGATCAAATGGTGGAGTTCTCTTTTAAATTCGCTTATCAATTCAAACAATATTTCGTCCATTGACAGATCGGCTTATTTGGAATGTATCTCCCGAATTATCTCCAGAAAAGAATGGTTCAGTAAAGAAGTCGACAAGTCTACCATGAAATCTTATAATGAACTTTTAATCTTGACGCTAGATTATTCAATTTATAAGTTGAGTAGCATCAAGCATATTCCCTTGTCCATTTCTGCTTTCATTGGAAAAGTGTTTGCATACTCATTTTTTAAAGTAGAAGGAGTTAGTAATGCTTTACTATTCTTGTTAAATGTCAAACAAGAAGTTTTTGAAGAAAACACAGGAATACGATGTTATGAATGCCCGGAACAATTATACAAATTATACCCAAGTCACCTTCATTATCTTATAAACTTCAAAGGGTTGAAAGGCCCTTTGTCCAAAAACCAAAAACATTTCCTCAACTGCTTGGTTCCTCCCAAACACCCGGTAAAGGGAATCAAAGATCCTAATGGTATGTGGGTAAGAAGATGGTTTAATAGCGACAGTGATATTTTCAACTCTTTCTTGAAACACTACTTCGATATAAACTATCAAATCTTATCAGCGAATGAAGTGCTTATAACGGATCCAATATTTATGAATTTCCCAGGCCTTAATGTAATTTTGACCCACGTCTACCAGATCTTCCAGGTATCCATCCAGAGAATCTCCAATAACAATTCTCAAACGAAGCTTGATTTATCCATAGTGTCTTCTTCGGGACCCAAAACGAATTCAAAGACGAAAAACTTAGAGAAGCAGAATGATTTCTACTATAATTCCATTTTCAAGATCTTCAGAACTTTGAGGAATATAAAGTTTTCCATAGATGAATTTGACACAGAGTTTGTCGGCTTTATCATTTCTTCAATCGACCAGATATTCCAAGGATTTGCCAAGAAGATCACCATCCATGACTTTAACAAAAATTCTTTGATGCTTAACATAGTTCACGAATTTGTAAATTATTTTGAAGCCATAGACTGGAAATTCTGGTTGAGTTGCACACAGCTTATGATTGAAAAGACAGACCACATACAAATTCTTCTTAAGAATCTCTCGTTCCTTTTCAATGTCTGGGATAAGATTCCTGAATTAGAGAGGCATCAATTCTCCAACTGGTTGGTATCGCCTCCTATTTGGGAGAAATTCTTCATCCACTGGAATCCAATAGTGAGAAACTACTATATAAGATTGCTCATTTGGAGAACTATTGGTATCAACAACTTTGAATCTTCTTTGTCTATGAAAGTTTCCCTTTCCATAAAGAACAGACTTCAGCAGTCATCGGAACGATTTGAAAATTTCTATAAGGACAAAGTCGACGGTAAATTTGATACTAATTTCTACTTCAAACCAGAAAACCCAATAGTCAATAGAAAGTTTGCTATTTTGCCGGTTACAAGCGACGAAATAGCACTTCAAGAGATAATGAACGAGGAGGATGAAAGGCCAAGTACCATAAACCAGAGTGAATTGAAGAAAACTCACCCATTTGAGATATTTGATGAAGCAATCTACTCAGGTTTGAACTTGACGAATGAAGAGACAACTGAGGACGAGAAGCGATCTAATTCCCTTGTGAACTCAATTGGAAAGATCTTCAAACTTCTTACTGTTGAAGAGAAAGACGAAGGAAAATTCAAGAGATCCAAGAGTGGAAACGACTTGAGTAATTTCAATGTCAACTCCAAATCTGTGTCTCTCACTTCGTTATCAAACTACTCCCTCAAGTCAAGAACATCTTCCCCTTCGATCATGTCGCTAAACTCCACCCCAACATCCTTGACTGACTTGTCTGAGTCTTCAAGCTCTTACTCAGCAGGAACCAATCATCTGCTTCCACTTAAGTTGTTCAAATTGCCCCCAGAAATAACCAGACCTATCTATAAGTTTGAGTTGGTTCTTGATCAAGACTCAGTCCGTGATAAACATTTCCTTATGGGTAACAAGAACTATGTGTTCAAGAATCACGACTTTTTCAAGTTACCTCCAGTACCAAAAATACCTACTGTGTCCATATATTTACATTCTGAAGTGTACAATAAGTTTTACATCAGCACTGATGAATTGTTTTTGACGACAGATTATCCGGACGATGAACATGTGTTCCAGAGTATCAAAAGAGTATCAGACTATGTTAATCTTGGGAAGTCGTTATTCGAATGGGACAAACTAGTCGAAGAATTCGAGAACTACTTGACTTCCAAGGTAGAATCTGACCAGTTAAACGACAGTTACGATATTTCAGAGAAAGACTACTTCAGGAAGATAATTCCCTTGTTAAGTATGGACAGTTCCAGACCATTCAACGCTGGTTGAAGGCCAGAAATTAATACCCACGTGTAATACCCTAATTAATACAATTAACTATAAGTTTCCTTCCCTCTTGTGCCTCTGAGCCAAATTCTACTCTGGTTCTTGTTTGACAAATATTTCTTTCGTAAGGACTTCCTCACCAGAAGCCAGCTCTCCTCTCAGTTGATTGGATGTGCTTCCGCCTGTCTGACCTTCCTGTTTGACCCCTTTGATGCTTCCAGAAGCCTTGGTGCCATCTTCCTCTAAATATATCATGATCATGGTGGTAAACAAGCAAGCTCCAACAGACGCCAACCAGAACATTCCTACCCCAAACACAAAGCTGAATTTGGGATACTTCACCAAGTAGTATCGGAACCCTTCCCATTGAATAACCAACTCTAAAAATGTGTTATCCAAGTCTACAATTAAGTAGTCTTTAAGGATTTCTAAATCAACCCAATGATTTATGTCCTTCCCGTCCAAAACCATATATTCCACATCCAAATGAACTGATTTCCCAATGTCTGTTAACGCAGGACTCGTCCAAAACCTCATATTGTACGGCACAAGCCAATTCCGATTGTGATAAATCGATCTGGAGTCACAATTAAGAATAAATTGTTTGGCCTGGGTAAATCTACCAGTCCTAAATACTGACCAAATGGGGAATATATCATCATTTCTGTCCCGATTACAAAACACTTCCATATTAAGATTCACCCCATACGTCAAATCCTTATCTATAGCCACATTTCTCAAGTCTAATGTGGTACTATAAGTGTCTGAATGACTTAGGTGTGTCACAGGAATCTGGATTTTCAGCTGGGGAATAAGTATTTTATGGAAAGTCCAATAAGCGCCAATAGATATTGATCCAAGAACTCCAATAATCCAAAACCCTATGGATGCAAAATAGAGCCATTGTCTAAGAATTGCAAGAATATTCTTCTTGTTTACCAAAAGCATACGGGTAAATTGTTCGCGGCTTTCTACCACCTATTGCCGGTAGCCCACCGCCACCCCAGCGTGCTACCACCCCACGCCGGGCCCACCTACCGCCATTATCCCTTTCGCAAAATTCATCTTACTTATCATATGGCCCACATTGCAGTGCTTCACTGTGACGGTGAATTTAAACCGTTAAGTGACCAATATGGAGATTTAGGAGATCTTTGTTGTAAGATGGTGGATGATGCTGGAAACAGTAATTATTTGCCCAAGAAATACGATGTTTTCTTCAAGAGTCTGGATCCAACTCAGGATATGAATAACCTTACTCGAGTATATCTTGAACTTCTAACGCAAATCGAAGCTAAGAATGTTAAAGGAGTTATAATTAGTGGCTCAGAAGCTGATTCCTTCGGGACGGATCCATGGATTCAAAAATTAGATGAGTTTTTACGGAATGTGTTATTTCAAATGAATGATTTCCCAATAGTTGGTGTATGTTTTGGACACCAGATTATATGTAAGAATTTGGGAAGTAAGGTGGGAAGAAGTCCCAACGAAATCGGATGGGAATGTGGTGTGTCCACCATCAATTTGAATCCAGAAATCTTTAATATAGACAATCCCCAGGTGTGTAAATTCTTGAAACAGGAATCAAACAAGTTTGAACACTTAAATTTACCAGAAGTTCATAGAGACATCGTTTATGGATTACCAACAGATTCTGTATGTAAGCTGACTAAATTTGTTTCTATCGGCTCAACTGCTAAGTGCTCCATCCAAGGTATTATCACGGCTCATGGACCACTAAAAGTGTTAACATTCCAGGGCCACCCCGAGTTTTCCAGCGAGTTTACCACCAAATTATTAGAAGGGATGTATAACAAAGGCAAGATTGAAAAAGCCATTTACGAGAAGGCATGCTATAACACATCCATTTTAAACAATCAAGGATCTTTGATTGGAAAGATGGTATGTGAATTCATTAATAGAGAATAGAACACCAAAGCTAATATCTACTGGTAACTTATATTCGTTATCTATCATTATCATCAAAGAATCTCTTGCTTGGACTAACAATTGAAAAGTTTTGTAACTTACCTCCTTTGGAGTTAAGCACAGATGTTGAACCTCCCAATCTTTCTCTTAACTTTTCATTAATACTGACTTGTTCACTTAACTTGTTCTCGAGAAGTTTCAACTTGTCACCCGCCAATTTCATTTCATAGCTGTGACTTGAATTAAGCTTGGTTACAATCTCTCTGAGTTCGTTTCTTTGGTTCTTTAAAGCCGATATTTCTATTTGGTCTTCTGATTGATCAAATTCATCCACATCTATGTTGTTAGCAAGCGATAAGACTCTTTGGGGATGTGTATCCTTTGGCTGGGAGTGGTCCAACCTCTTTTGAAGGTCAGGAATGACATTTAATTTCAATTCTGCATTTTCCTTGAGTAATTCATTGTATTTATCCATTAATCCAGCGTCTTGTTTGGCTTCTAAAGATTGGTTGAAAAGTTCATCTTCCTTGGATTGATACTCGTTCAATCTGTCCTGTAACTGGTTACATAAGTCATTCTTCAAGATCAATTGTCTATGTAATTCGGTCTTCTCATAATTAAGTTTGAGAGGACTTGGATTCTGTCCATTTTCCAATAATAAAGCGTGTTCTTCACTGATAAACCTAAGTCTACGCTCTTTGGTTAACTTGTCCTGTAAATCAGATATAACCTTCAGCTTTTCACGAATTTCGTTTTCGTCAACTGTCACGGGACCTGTACTCTTCTTCAATCTACTTTCCAAAGAGAGTTCTCTCTTAATTGATGACGCTAATTCGGTGGTGACAAGTTCCAATTCATTAAGCAAATCATTATTAGCATTCATTATACCCAATTCCTCTTTGGAGAACTTGAATGGAGTAGCTGGTACTGCACCAGAAACTCTTCTACTTGGAGTAGAAGTAATAGAATTACGCTTGGAGGATCTTCCTGATTCTTCCAAGAAACTATCCTCATCCCCACTTATTCTTCTGGACTTGGACAATCTCTTGAAGATGTTCTTTGATTTGCCAGTGATGGAGTTGATTCTGGATTTCTTCTGTCCTTCCTCGAGAATTATCGACTGGTTTGGAGAATCAGTAAAAGATTTAGGAGATTGTCCGTTGGGACTTCTTTCGTTAAGATTTTCCATGTTTACAGACGAAGTGTTGGCGGTGGAAGGATTAGTTTGATAATGGTTGGAGAATTCGCTTTTGTCACTTGAGTCATTGGATTTGGCCACCTCTTCCTTAGATAGCGTATCAGATAATTTATTAAAGGAAGAACTTTGCCTGAAATTGTGGAATGCAGTATTTTCGGTTAAAGATCTTAAGGATTGTTGTTTTGGTATAGCTTTTGGAGAATCTCTATCATTAAGGGTCTCATCATTCTCGAAATCGCTATCATAATTGTCCACACCATCTACCATCTGGATTGTTCTGTTGGAGTCGTCAACAGATTCGGGTTTAGAAGTAGATTTGGAATGGAATGAATCTCTAATGTTTGGTGATGGTAAGCTCTTATTTGGTGATCCAAATTCATTAGCTGTATAATATACATTGGTTGCATTTGATTCATTTACTGCACTGGCCCCTATTTGTTTGAATTTAACTTGGTTATCGTCCAAATGTTTACTAAGATCATCACTGGCACTTTTAACCATGGATTCAGTATCATCTTGATCAACATTAAAAGATGGTGATTCATCAGATGTGACATTCTTGAGTGGGCTAGACTTTGGAGTCTTATCTTCTTCTTCTATTTCTTGCTTGTTGAATAAATTGAGTTTCCGAAGTCTCATGGAATTGGACTTCTTGAGGGTACTCTTTCTTGATAAAGACAAAGTTTCGGTTTCGTCCTGTTCATCGAATTTATAAACAACATCTTGTTCGTCTTCTTCGTCCACCACGTTAAGTGAATCGTTACTATATCTAGCATCATTTGTTTGAGGTTTACCCTGAGGGCTCGTTATACCTGGAGAACTCATTTGATTCATGTGGCCCATTTGATTCATGGGCGTCTGTCCCATCTGCCCATTCATAGGCATTTGGTTCATATGCATCTGGTTCATGCCATTCATTTGTCCCATTGGCATTTGTCCCATTTGGTTGGGCATTCCCATCTGGTTGGGCATTCCCATTTGATTATACTGAAAGTTTGGATTCATATTAGGGTTCATTTGATTCATATTCATCTGACCCATTTGCATTTGCATTTGATTCATTTGCATCTGATTCATCATCTGCATTTGCATAGGATTGATGTTCATATTAGACATTTGGGGATTCATTCCATTCTGGAGAATCACATTGCTATTCAAGGATGAAGATCTGGGGATATTTTGCATTCCAGGTGTTCTAAGAGACATAGCTCTATTCTGAGGCGTAAGACTCATGGTTCGTGGACCGTTATTACTCGATAATGACATGGCTCTAGGATCCATAGGATTAGAACCCGCTAAAGACATGGCTCTAGCCCCGTTGGCCAAGCTCATTTTCATCTGCTGATTCATCTGCTTTCTATAATGTATATTACTTTTGGCAGGTCCAGGCCCAGACCCCAAAGTAGGGATAATTGGAGTGGTATCTAAAGTCTTAGCGCCCGTCATCCCATAGGGACCTCTATCCCTAATATGTGAAATATCATCAAATGATACTGAACCCGTAAGATCCAGAATGTCAGCTCCCGTGTCATCATCAAAATGTCCTCCAGTATCTTTATTACGCCTAAATAACTTCTGTACAGACATTGCAGACTGAGAAGTCATTGACGCCTTTCTGGAATTGGCAGGATTTGACGCTGAAGTCATGGAAAAATTGGGAGTTATCAAATCATTAGTGCTCCCATATGATGACTGATAAAATTGGGGTTGGTTTTGTGCCATTTGTGGTGATATAACCGATGTGTGGTTGGATCTAACCTTGCTTACTGTAGCTGTGCCGGCGTCCATGGTGATAAAATTTTCGCGGCCGCAATTATGTAGAGAAGAGATACCAGAAACACGTCTGGACAGAGGCACAAATTGGGTTATATGTATACAAACACGTCATGTTTTTTACAGTACTTTAATCCAGTTACACGTAATGTACGTGTTGAGACTCGAAGTGCGTTGGGGCTTTGGTTGCATCAATGGGGGAATTTCACCTGGAAACAACGGATCGGAAACGGGTCGCGTTTGAACCGTCCATTTACTATATACATACCTCATAGCCTCCGGTCCAGGACCCTGGCTGGTGAATAGGGCGGTGGACTGACAGTGGGGCGGTGGAGCCACTGTAGGGCGGTGGAGCCCCAGAGCGGGCCTAGTGGTCGTGGTCCACCACGAGCCCAATGATCTTGTACCGCTTGTTGAAGAATGCCACCCATTTTTCTACCGCCTGGAATTCCTTGTCACCAAATCCAGTGGTGGTCCACGTATTATCTTCATCTGATTTTAGTTTGTTAATTCCAAATAACCGGGTCACGTCTTTTCCAACTAATTTGTGGTATCCCTTTCCTGGCCCGTAATACTTGCTATTCGCAGTTACATCGTATACAAATCCCTTAATGGCTAAATAAATTTCACTTTTGTGGATTCCATCATACTCTCTAAGCTCCGGCCGAGTAAACATCCGAAGCTTGTTTATGTCAATTGATTCGTTGTAGAGCTGAATGTCTTCCTCCATGAATGATGATTCTCAATTTCGAGATTTTGATTTCATTTTCGCATTACTGGTTTAATCTTACCTATCATACGGGGAACTAATTGTATAATACTTTGCCCCTTTTGCCCCTTAGATTGGTTCACTATATTACACGCACTCTTTGGGTTAATTGTGTCAAATTAGGAGTTTGTTAGGTGAATTTTACCCTCATTAATAATACTTCTTAATCATGGAAGAGAAGTATCCTCCACATATTCAGAAGATCTTTCTGCCAAAGCTCCCATTACCATACATACCGAGCAACTCACGTCCTTCGTCTGTAAAACTCAGTCCTATATCCAAGCATAGGGAGAAGATCGATGAATATCTAGCTAATTTTCCTGCTGTCAGTGTTCCATCGCCTACGAAATTTCAGACCCAGGTGAAAAATGGTCAAATAAAACGGGAAAATCATAAGATATCGTTCAAGAAACAGATGGATGAGTATAACGATCCAGAGTTTCTCATCAGACAAGAAAAAGATGTGATGAAGGATCCATATAGAACGGTTTTCATAGCCAGACTTGATTATACTCTTACAGAGATTGAAATATCCACCCATTTCTCCAAGTATGGGCCTCTAGAATCAGTTAAAATCGTCCGAGACAGGAACAACAAGTCCCGAGGTTACGGATTTGTTGTGTATGAGCGGGAGCAAGACGCTAAGGCGTGTGTCAAAGAGCTTGCAGCCGTAGGACTTAAATTGGCCCCAAATACCAGAACCATTTTAGTGGACGTGGAGAGAAGTAGAATCGTTCGAAATTGGCTCCCACGACGGCTCGGGGGTGGTCTTGGTGGACGTAATTCCAAACTGAGCTCATCAGCCGCTGCATCTGGTAGAAGACTCAATTTACCTCAGTTTCCTCCTACATCCAAGCCCAAATATCCTTCAAACCAACAATATTCGGGCCAAAATTACCTTCAAAAATCCTATAACCCGTCATATGGCTCCTCCTATCAACCCACAGCCTTTTCATCCAATCCGGAATACAGAAGAGATAAAAATATCCGAGAAAATGGTAAATATGATAAGTATAAATACTAATATATACCCGGTCGTGTACCCGCACCAGGCCCTCAAAAATCTCACTCCCAAAAATCTCCCACATCTCATATAAACACTCCAAAACTATGTCCAAAAGACCCATCGAACCTCCAGAAGGTACAAAACGGGTCAAAACTGATCTTGAAGAGGCACACGACGACTTACAGTACTTAAAAAATCAGATTAAGAGAGAAATTGAGGCGGTTTACGAGTCTAGATTCAAGTCCATAAACGACGAGTTGAATTCCTTGAAAAACAAGTACGAAGACTTGAAGAAGCTAGTTGCCAAACCAGCTCTCCCACCACGGAATGCTCCTTCCACTCCCCATGCGGTACCTCATTCACCAAATTCTTCAATTGCATCCAGTACATCGGGTGTTCCGCCGGTTTTGAATTCCAAACCTTCATTAACCAATCAACCAACAGTCAGTATTGACGCTCCCAAAGCTCCAACGTTGGAAAGAACAGAACAGAAGCCTAAACACACGTTCGGGGGCACTTCTTTCAACTTCAAGACGGCTACTCCGCTCAACTCGGTGGTGACAGACCCTATTCAAACTCCCAAAGACCAAAATGGTACTAAACAAAATCAAACACCCAAGGATTCGACCCCAAAACCTGTGTTTGGAGCCACGACTACCTTTGGGAACTCTTCATTCAAAGAAAGAAAGAACGTATTTGCTGATCTACCTTCAACTTCCCAGCCTTCTGAGCCAGCTCCGGCAGCTCAATCATCTTCCTTTGGGGCAAATACCAAATTCACCAACGCATTCAAGAACTCCCAAAATAAGAAATCATTCCTTGATGAAGCATCTCCAGAAACAGAAGATAATACCGAGAAACCTCAGCAATATAAACAAGTGGACTTGGCTCCAGTCAAGAATACTACTGGAGAAGAAGGAGAGCAGTCTGAGTTTAGTTCCAAGTGTAAGTTATTTGAATTGGACTTTGACCATATTAATGAAGGATGGAAGGAAAGAGGATTAGGACAATTACATTTGAATAAATCCATAAATGATTCCAATAAAGCAAGATTGGTAATGAGATCCAATGGATTATTGAGAGTTATATTAAACTGTAATGTTACCAAGACCACCGAGTTTTATAAAGGTTTAGAAGCTAGTTTGACGCCTGGGAAGTTCTTAAGATTCAACTCAGTTAATGAATCAGGTAAACCAATCCAATATTTGGTTAAATTTGGTAACCAAAACCTAAGAGATGAATTGATTGAAAAAATCGAAGGTCTTCAACAAGCAATGACAGTGTAGATTAATGTATATTACCCCAGTCTATTTGATCTTGAATCCTATGCTACAAATGGTAGACCCTTTTTGGCCCCCAAATTCGAACCTAGGGTAGTCTATTTTGTCCCATACCTCTAAGCCTGCCTGGCAAATTATTTTTGTGAGTTCTTCTTCTGTGAAATTACATGAAGTAATCAACAAGATAGAGTCTTTATGCATCAATTTCTTTACCTGGGAGGCATAAACATCCATACCGATCTTGTTATCAAACTCTGGAAGTGGTTCTTGATTTAGAGCAATGGCATCTAATGTCCCTTTATCGAGTAAAATATCAAATTTACTCTGATTGTCCGCCAAAAAGTCGCTTTCCACCTGTAGTAAGTCAACCTGCTTGAAGTTGAATGCTCCATCATACTTCTTGTGGTTGATTTTGTTGGCAAACTCTACCGATTCGGGTGAATAATCAATGCCTGTGTATTTACAACTGATTTCAGCTTGGAGTTCTTCTTCGAATTCTTCACTCATTTCAAAGAGAAGATGGCCATTTCCAGTTCCAAGGTCAACTATCTCAAGCTGGTCGTACTCCTTGGGAAGCTCCGAGTTATTGATCTTATCGGTAAGAAATTGGATCATTTTTCTTTCAGCATCAGAATCATCAAACCAACACTCTCCTGTATCGTCTTCATTCTCTTCGAAATTGGTGATTTCTCTCTGGTAAAATTGGTTCCAACTATTTGTTAGTAACAACTGGCAAATTCCACACAAAACATACTATTCCTGAGTTCCTAACTTGGAGGAATTTAACCGTATATCAGACATCTTGGAGCTGCTGATATGCGAAAATTTTAGTATCACCGGTTGGTCGAGGCACGTTATACTATTAGCTATCTTGCACGGCTAGGTATGGATGGCTGGGAACTGAAGGAGCAGCTGTGTATGAGTTAAGTTGTGTTTGGTGCTGAGCTACTGTGATTTTTGGTGAGTTGTGTGAAAAATGGTGGACTGTACTTTTGTATGAGTTGTGTTTTGTGTAGGTGCTACTCTGTCCTCTATCTGCTCTTTCCCGCCCTGGATTTCCCCTTTGTGTTGGGCCCGGTTTATCGAATGTTCTAGCTCCTTTTCCAAGTCGATGAAACTCTGGTAAAGGTCCACTTCCTGAAAAACTACGTATCACTTCTTATCCTCAATTTGCAGCCAAATTTGACCTCCTCCAAATTTGTCAATTCTTGGTGTTTTTCCAAGCCAAAAGATCCACCAGAGTCCTATCAATTCCTGTATTGGCCCAGTCCCACTCTGTGGGTCCCTAAACTCCTTATTTATTACCAATACATGGCTCTTCTGGTACACCAGTTTCCAATATAACGCGCATTTTCACCGCGTAATACTATCTCCAAAATGACAGACATTTCAGAGGAAGCCCAGACAAACTATAGAAAATGGAAGAAGAATACGCCGTTTTTATATGATTACGTATCCACCACATCACTACTTTGGCCATCCATGACAGTTCAGTTTTTTCCTGATGTTGAACGGCCTACAAATGAAGATTCTAAGGATTCTCATGATATATGGTATCAAAGACTTTTACTTGGTACATTTACTTCTAATCAAGCGGTTGATAGTATATCTATCCTCCAGCTTCCATACTATTCCGATTTGAATAAGAATCTTAACATAGATAAGCTCAATTATAACCCTGAAAAAGCGGAATTTGAATTGACCACTGTTTCTAAGAAGAAACTATCGGTATTACAGAAGATAAATCATTCAGGAGATGTGAATAAGTTGATATATATGCCCCAGAACCCAGATGTTTTGGCTAGTGGTAACAATCATGGAGAATTGGTTATATATGATCGGACCAAGCACTCCAGTTATAAGAGTAATGTTGACTCCACTGATATAAATAAACCCGAATTGACGCTAGGAGAAGTGACAGTAGAATCTGGAGGAGAGATATTTGCTTTAGACTGGAATAAGCAGAAAGAAGGTACCATAGCGAGTGGGAAAACCAATGGACGTGTGGATATATATGATATAAAATCCCAATTTGTTTCCAATACTCATATTCCACTGCTTGATCAGACGCAGAAGTCTAGTGAAGTGAACGATATACAATGGATTCCGGATCATGATTCCTTGGTGGCGTATGTCACTGAATCGGGGGATTTCACGTTGTATGATACAAGATCAAAATCTCCAACAATAGATACAAACCTTACATCAAGTGCTTTACACACTGTGCACTTTAACCCACATAACCTGGCGTTTTTAGCATTGGGAGATAGTATAGGTAATTTACTGGTCCGGGACATACGCAAAGTCACTTCGGCCCTTAAACAAGAAAATCTACACCAAGATTCAATCACAAGAGTGAAATGGCATCCTAAATTCCACAATATACTTGGATCCAGTTCCACAGACGGAACTGTTAAGTTGTACGACATGGAACAAGGGATAAGATTCATCCATGGAGGACACATGTTGGGAGTAAATGACTTTGATTGGAGTCTTCATGAAGACTGGATGGTAGCGAGTGTAGGAGATGATAACAGTTTACACGTGTGGAAGCCAACAATGAATGATAACTAGTAATATATAATCGTTAACTCTTAGAAATTATGTGATCTATTTTATATTCATGCTAACTAAGCCTTAGAGAATAATTTTTCAACTTCAGCAACCGATTCAGCCAAAACTCTGTCTTGGAATTTAGGGTTTTCGATTTCCTTGTTTACTTTGTCCAAGACAGATTTGATCAATTGTTCTTGTTCCAATTGTCTTTGTTGTTGTTCGAATCTAACCCATGAATCTAAAGTGGATTTAGCTTCAGTGGCAACAGCAGCTTGTTGTTTTAATTCAAAAGATTTAGCTTCTAATTCAGCAGTTTCTTTAGAAATAGCAAACAATTGCTTGGTGGTTTCAACAACATCTTTCAATTGAGATACAGAAGAAATTCTGTCATTAACAGCTGAGATATGTTTTGATCTTGATTCATTTAATAATTCATTAACCTTTTTGATTTCTCCATCAGCCCATTCAGTATACAATGGAGCAACAAATTTGGCACATAAAGCAGTGAAAGCAGCAAAAGTAATAACCAAAATAGATTCGTCATGGATAATAATCAATTCATTGGAAATTCCATACACAGCGGCTGCAGCGGTTGTAGCTAAAAATCCAGTTTTAGATAAGTAGTTGTTTCCTGGCATGGCGTCAACGATTGAAGAAGCCTTTTGTTTTGGCTCAACTGGAGTGGAAAGGTAACGAAGACCGATTCTAGACGTTAGTGTGGTCAATTGATTAGAATGTGATACATACTGAGCAGGTCTAAACGCTTTAAGGCCTGGGGCCATGGCTCTGGTAGAGAACTTGGTCAACATATTGGTGAAAAAAGTTTCTCAGCGATTTCGGGTTTTGAGGAAATTGATTGGGCGTGGTTGATTGCCTGAATAGGAAGGTTGTGAGAAAAGGGCGAGCATAGGTAGGGGCTGGGGTTAAGCGTATATTTGAATGAATTTATCATTGGGTTTGTGGTTGGATCTTTGTGTGTGTTTGTATTTGTGTTTGTGTTTGTGTCTGTTATTCCTGGCGCTGTGGTTCTTGGGCCTCGTCCTGAGCCTGGTGCACTCTTTGCTGGAGGTATTTATTCACCACTTTGTTGTTCTCAAACTGGGCCATATTAAATTGGTCCTGGAGTGAGTACTTGAGGTCCTGGGTCACCGAGACTTTGGTGGCGGTGGTGGGACGTTCGTAGGAGGCGGAGGCAATCTGCCTGGACTTTTCTCGGATGCGGTTGGTGATGTTTTGGGACACTTCTTCCACGGTTTCTCCTTCCATGAATGCGAATTATAATGCCAGGATTCGGTTTCCGAGGAAATCACTGATGATATCAACTAAGAATGGCTCAGGAATCCGCATATGCTCTCCGTCGAGCTTGTAGAATTGTAAGGCACCGTTTTCATCGAGCGTCCGGAGCCCAAGACGGTTATAAACCTGTGATTCTTGAAGGGAAATTGGGTCTCCAAATTCATCTATTCCACCAAAATGGGCACTGGACTTGGGAACTACCGTGGTGTCTTGTTCGAACTCCACCATAACAAACTGGTTTAATGATTGAATTCTCGATTTGTACTTGTGGGTGAAATTACTCTCGTTGTTTATGTCTGCCAAAAAATTGGAATGAAGGAGGTAATTCTGGTAGTCCAACGGATCTCTAAAGTATTGGGCCGGAATGATCGAGTGTTGTACGGAACTGAACCACACTTGCTTCTTCAAGAGCTCATTTCTTCTCTTACACACCCAATCCTTGGGATTTGAACACAATGGAAGGTCCATTACTCCCATATGGGGGCTACCAAACGTAATAAGATTATGAATTTGGGCTCCTTCACACCGCTGGAGTAATCCTCTCATGAATAAACCTCCCTGGGACCCTCCAATACCATCAAATCCACGCGCCAACGAAGGCATACTGGTGATTTGTTCGCAAACAGTGTCGATTACCTGGTTCATATCCCCGACTAATGACTTCTGTTGGTCCTTATCGGGGTCATCGCTGAGCCTAATTCGGTACACTTCCACATCTGGGTGGATCTGATCAATTAATTCTTGCATGTGGATGAGTCCCGACGAGTTATAGTTATCACCAAGCCCGTGCCAGACCACCACGGGGTACCTGGCGTGACCAGACTGGATTGTGGGGGATTTTTGAGATTGGCTTAAATCAGCGTTTATGGGGGTTTTGTGTTCGTTTAAAAGGGTATTTGAGTTAACTGGTTCAATTATAACGTTCTGACTCATGTCATATTCTCCTAAACTACCTAAAAGGGCCAAATTAGCGACCCATCCGGTTATTCCTGAGAGTCTCATTTTCACTTTTTGAGATTCGAGTCGCATCTCCCAAATAATAGTGAGAAGCCCATCTCATCTCCCCATAAAGTGCCTTAAATACGCCCCAAATGTTCCGATTAGGCAAAGATTCGAAATCAGACACCCAAAAAGCACTTAAAGCTCTCAAATCCCAGTCCAAATCCGATGCAATTTACCTAAATATCAATACTTTTAGTCCTCTTCTCAAGACTAAAGATTATACTCCAAGAGTTATACCGTTAACTCATAAGCTTGATAAACTTCAGAACAAATCGGTCCTTCTTGTGACCAAGGATCCATCCACCCCATATAGAGGGCCTTTAACTGATAAAAATAGCCCTACGGAGGACGTATTTAATCAAATTTATACTGTCACCAAACTTAAGAGAATGACATCCAGTCAGAAGAAGTCAATAACGCTATTCAAAGAGTTTGATATTATCGTGGCTGACCACAGAGTCCATAAACTTCTACCAAATATTCTTGGAGACCAGTTCTATGTGAAGAGTAAGAAAGTCCCTTATGTTATTCAGATGGCACCAACTGATCCCAATGCAAAACTCGTTAAAACCTCTAAGAGTCATAAACTTAAGGACGAAAGGTGTGATCCTAAATTTGTGAAGGGACAGATGAACTCCATAGCTAGAAATGCCCGTTGTATATTGCCTGCAAATGGGACATTTGTGTCGATAAAAATTGGATTTAGCGATTGGCCAGTCCAGGATTTGATGGATAACATAAACGATGTAATGGTGTTCTTCATGGACAAGAAATACCCTGCAGGAGGACTCTTACAGAAGAATAACCTCGAGAGTGCTCACGTGAAGACCAGTGAGAGCATAAGCTTGCCTATTTATAAGGTGCAAGAAGCCCAAAAAGAAAGTGACAGCGACAGTGAGTAACCGTGGACACACCCAACGCATATATGATAGATTAAATTTAATTCAAAGTCCTTTTCCCTTGGTCATATCGAATTACCTCCGATTCTAGTCGATCTTCCCTCAAATTCCTCTATCAAAGACCTCCAATTCGCCAAATTCCATGATTTTGGTCCAATTTTTCACTAGCATCCAGATCCACCTCCCTCCAACCTCCCAAAACCCTCTAAAACCTCTCATCACCCCAAACTTTCCCGCTGTAAGCCTCCTTCCGCCTCACATCTCAATCTCCTATTCTCAATTTTCTCCTACAACTAACTCCAGCATGGCAGATTCGGAGCCATATCACCAAATAAGCGCCCCGGGAGGCCCGGCGGCTCCTCCAGCATCCTACATGTCATATCTACCCACGTCCACGCTTGACTCAGCGCCTGCCAGGTTCATTCGTAACTTATTGGACGAGGAAGACGAAAATGAAGTAGAACAGGTTGAGCACTTTAAATATAAACAGGTATTGGACCGGAAATTAACGGTTAAATCGATCATAGGACTTAGTTTTTCGTTAATGGGGGTACCATTTGGAATGTCCCTGACGCTATGGACCACGTTGATGTGTGGAGGAAATGTTACCATGCTTTATGGTTGGATCATAGTGATGGTTTTCTCGTTATGTATAATTCTAAGTTTAAGTGAAATAATCTCCAAATATCCCACTTCAGGAGGGGTTTACCACTTCAGTGCCTTGCTAAGTTCTCCTAAATACTCATTGATAACTTCTTGGTACACGGGATGGCTTCTTTTAATTGGTTCATGGACCTACATAGTGTCAATTCTGTTTTCTGGTTCCCAATTCATATTATCTATATTTGGCCTTAAAGATGCTTATTATAAAGAGAACGTGTTACTTGTATTGCTTGTGTACTACATAATCTTGGCATTTGCTGCATTTGTTAACTATCGGTTCCCCAAATATCTTGAGAAGATAAATCAGGCATGTATGATTTGGTCACTTGGTACTATAGTTATTATTGACCTTTTATTAATCTTTTTTGCCCATAAAACCCACTCAATTAAAGACATTTTAACCCATTTTGATAATACCCGTTCGGGTTGGCCTGATTCACTTGCATTTTTAGTGGGTTTGTCTGGTTCATTGTACACCATGAATGGATATGGGCTTATTTTCTCCATGACAGATGAAGTGAAAAACCCGGAGAGGAACATGCCAAAAGGAGCCATAAGTTCTATATTCATAACGGGATCCATTGGGATCATTTTTATCCTTCCAATCCTTACTATTCTTCCAGAAATGAAGTTACTTTTAGACGATACTCCCGAAATCATGCCTATAGATTTGGTATTCAAGTTTTCCATTGACTCCTACATAATCTCCTTCTTGTTGGCAGTATTATTGATTGTTACTGTGCTATTTCAAGCCATTGGAGCCTTAACCACATCCTCTAGAACCACATATGCATTTGCTAGAGATGGTGGACTTCCATATAAAGAAAAATGGACCGCTGTGGAATCAGCAGATGAAGACGTTATCCCCAAAAATGCCATCTTTTTATCGGTTGGGATTGCAACTGTGCTTCCAGCTATTGCTGTCATCTCCGAATCAGCTTTTAACTCGTTCATGGGAGCCTGTGTCATGACCCTTACGCTCTCTAATGGACTCCCAATCTTGTGCCTTATGCTTAACAAAAGACAAAAAGTTAAGGGAGGAGCCTTCAGAATCAAGAAGGTTGGGTTTATCATCAACCTCCTATCAATTTTCTGGGTGATATTATCGTGTTTAATCATGTCAATGCCCCCAGTCATTAAAGGACTATCCTGGCGGAAAATGAACTACGCCAGTGTAGTGACGTTTGGGTTCCTTTTCTTCGCCACTATAGGCCATAAAGTATGGGGAGATAGCTTTGAAGGACCCAAGATCGATGCAGATTACTTTGAGCTCCATAACTTGGAAGCTAGAGGTAATATAGAGGAATTCACTATAGAAGAAGAAGACGAAACCTTTGATAAAGTATCATTTGAGGCCCCCATGCCGGTGTTACCCGCTTACACAAAGACTCCAGATCACACAAACACTCCAGACCCTGAAGAAGGACCTTCCAAGCCCGACTCCCATACATAAACTCCCACTTTATAGACAAATAGACTCATATACATTTGGTGAAATTTCCTCACCTCAAATGCGAATAAAAATTTTCAGTCACAACTAACATGTCAGCAGATCACACAAGAGATCCATGTCCAATAGTTATATTAAATGATTTCGGAGGAGCCTTTTCCATGGGAGTAATTGGAGGATGTGTTTGGCACGGGATTAAAGGATTTAGAAATTCACCTTATGGAGAAAGAGGGTATGGAACTATATCAGCCATCAAGGCCAGAGCCCCCGTTGTGGGAGGAAATTTTGGAGTTTGGGGAGGATTATTTTCGCTTTTTGATTGTTCTGTTAAAGCAGCTAGAAAGAGAGAAGATGCGTGGAATGCTGTTATTGCAGGTTTTTTCACGGGTGGAGCTTTGGCCATCAGAGGTGGTTGGAGACACACGAGAAATTCTGCCATTACTTGTGCCTGTTTATTAGGAGTGTTTGAGGGAGTTGGTATGATGATTCAAAGATTTAGTGCTCAACCAACCATGGCTCCTGCTTATCCCGAAGATGCTCAAGCTTTACCTGCTTAAATGATTCATGTATATACACTTTCAGATTTTTACTGTAGATTTGCTCTGCCCGGCGCGGGGACCGGTCGGGCGCTTGCCCCAGCTCTGGCGACACTCTCCCCGGCCCACCGCGCACTCCTCAAACATCAATTTTCATTCTCACAGCAACCATGTCTGACAGGTACACACGCCATACGTCCATTAGTGGGAATTATCAGCTTCCTCCTATCACCAGGATTAGTCCTAATCAACAGGAGGCACACGACCCTCCAGGGTTCCGGAATCCGTGGTATTATTCCAACCAATCGCCGTCCCTTTCCAGTCCTACGTCCCACAGTCCTACTCGAAGCACAGCGCCTGCCACGGGGCCCCAGCTTCCGCTTATCAATCCATTACTTCAGAACAATCCCATGAATAAGCGCCTTTCGTTTGCCAATCAGCTTCCAGTGACGTACGAGAACGAAAACCAGGGAAATGTGGCGAGTTTTGTTCCTCCTCCCAGAGCTGATAATCCATTCAATCAGTATTATGGGGAGGCCGATTACAATCAGATAAACCGGTTCAATCGGCGGTCTTCTGTGGCTGCAGGTTTCCAACCATATGACTATAACCACTTTCCCAGACAGGATAGGTCCCAGTCAATTGTTCAGTATAATCGATACCAGCAGTCCTTACAATCGCAAAAGCTTACTACCAAGCGGAAACCGGCTCCCAGGTGTTATAAGATATATAATAAGCTTGATCTCAAGCCCAAAGTTCATACAACGCCCAAATATAGGCGGTGTTCAGTCAATTCCATTCATATTTCACCTGCAAATGCCCTTTCTGTGTATATTACCGAATCTTTCTCCATTTGTCAGCCCAAAAAATTCCAGTATTCCCGATCCACCAATCCCAAGAGAGTACTTACGAAGCCACTGGAGCCTAAGTACAACAATGGATTTGATAATGAAAACAGAGACTATATTCTTTACGTGAATGACATACTCGGAACCGAAGAGGGAAGAAAGTACATAGTGTTGGACCTTCTTGGGTCCGGGACTTTTGGTCAGGTGGTAAAGTGCCAAAATCTTACCAATCAGTCGGTGGTGGCCGTGAAGGTTATCAAGTCACAAACTGCTTATATGAACCAATCTTTAACAGAGGTTAAACTTCTAGAATACTTAAATGCTAATACAAATGGCCGCTATTTCATTAAGTTGATGGATACTTTCCTCCATAAGGAACATTTATGCTTGGTATTTGAGCTCTTAGCATCCAATCTATATGAACTCATCAAGCAAAACCAATTCCATGGCCTTAACATGAAGCTCGTTAAAGTTTTAACTAGACAGCTCTTAGAGTCCATGTGTGAATTGAAAAACTTTCAGATGATACACTGTGATCTAAAGCCGGAGAATATTCTACTATGTCAGCACGATAAGCCCGATATCAAAGTCATTGACTTTGGTTCTGCATGTTTTGCTCGAGAAACCATTTATTCATATGTCCAGTCTCGATTTTACAGGTCCCCAGAAGTCATTCTTGGACTCCCATATACGGAGTCAATTGATATGTGGTCTGTTGGGTGTATTGTTGGGGAACTATTCCTTGGACTTCCCTTATTTCCAGGACATTCAGAATACAACCAAATTTGGAAAATTGTTGACATGTTGGGCACTCCTCCACGTCATATGCTTGAAGTGGGTAAAAATTCATTGAATTTCTTCAATAAAGTAGAAACAGGAGGTAAACCTGAATACCGAATGAAGACATACGAAGAATACATTGATTTCTTAAAGAAGAATAACAAGGAAGACAAACTCAAAAGTGAACAAAAAAACAAGAATTTCTTTAAACAAAAGATCCTCAAAGACATAGTCTTACAATACAGACTTCCCTCCAAGAAGATGACCAGCAGTATGGTAGAAAAGGAGTGTGAAGAGAGATTATTGTTAATTGACTTTCTCATGAAAGTCCTCACCTTGAATCCTTTGGAAAGATTGAGCCCTCAAGAAGCGCTTAAACACCCTTTCATAAAGAATGTTGTTGTTAAGTAAATACACACCGTTTTCTCGGTCCCATTCCTCGTTCTGCCCAAATTCCTCGTTCTACTGCCTAAATTTCTCGTTCTGCTTCCTCTCCTCTCTCGCCAAATTCGCACGAAATAATTTCAAATTTCTTCAACAAATGAACGTCAGTACCAGTGCCTTTGGAGTTAGAAGAAGAAAGCCAACGTCTCAAGTTGATGATGATGAAAATTCTGCTTTGTTGAAGCTCGGACAAGAGTTTCAACTTAATCAAATCACCAATAATGGAGAGCCACAACAATTAATTGCTTTGAACACGTCGGAAGCCAGATTGTTAATTAGAGCCGCTTTGAAGGAAAGAAAGAATAAAGGAAAGAACTTTGATGAAGTTGAAGACGATAAAGAAGACGAGATATCTAATTTAGATTTGGCGGGACCTAGTTCTAATGAAATTATTCAGAAAACCTTGAATTACCTAGCATCATTTGGTAGATTTAAAAACTCTTCTTCCACTGAAACAGTTGAAAAATTATTGACTGACTTTAGTGCATCTGCTACAGAGCCATTACACCCATTTGAACTTGCACAGTTAGGAAACTTAGAGTGTGAAGATGCAGAAGAAGCCAAGTCCTTAATTCCAAGTTTGGCCAATAAAGTATCAGACTCCCAACTACAAAACCTCTTGACTGAGTTGAGAAAGTATCAGACATTATCTTAGATTTCTTAGAGGTTTTCGGGCTCATTACCCATAAAATTAATGTAAATATGTAATATAGATTCCAATAATCAGATATTGTTGAGCTATTTCTCTCCAATTTGGGTGTTTATGTGGTATTTTTGAGATACACCTTTACCTGTAGCCCATACCACCTCTTTCCGGTACCCTTACCGTGTCGAAAACCCGATCATCCCAAGTAGTCACCACCAAAACTCCTCTCCAAACTCCCGCCAAATTGGGCTCCATCTCATCTTCATCGCGCAACATTTTCAACACTGTTATTATGACAGAATATGACGAGTTTGGGAACGCAATAGGAGCGGAATCGTCTGACTCAGAGGCGTCAGATATCCAAGAGACTGGGGTGGAGGCCATTGTGGAGGAAGAAGCTGTCGGGGCGCTTAAATCTGGAGAAAACAGAGAATCTGCTTTGGCAGTTTCAACCGCCAATTCAGGAGATCCCAGTTCTTTATCGCTTAGTGCCAGATTCCGGAGTCTTGGACCAGACGTAGTGACAGTCATCAACCCAGAAGATGCTACCTCGGAGCCTGTGATACGTCCAGCCCCCAAAATAGTGGATAATGTGGAATATCCTGTGAAGTATTCTCGAGAGTATATGGTATCCACTGCCATGCAAATCCCCGAAAGAATACGAAATATTGCAGTAATTGGAGGATTTCATAGTGGGAAGACCTCCTTGGTTGATCTTTTGATCCAGGAGACTCACGAAACTCCGAAGAAGAGGTTTACAGATACTCATCCAATAGAAATATCTAGACAATTATCAATAACTTCCACTGCTATCAGTTTATTACTCGATGATTCGAAGAAATCTTACGTATATAACATTGTTGATACACCTGGCCATGTTAATTTTAGTAGTGAAGCTATTTGTGGACTTCAATGTGCAGATGTAGCAGTTTTAGTGGTAGATGTGGTGGAAGGAATTACATTCCACGATAAATTTCTCATAAAAGAAGCCCAAAATAAGGGCTTGCCCATTGTTTTGGTATTGAACAAGATAGATAGATTGATTCTAGAACTAAAGCTTCCGGTATTGGACTGTTTCTATAAGCTACAGTATATTATCAGCAAGGTAAATCTGCTTGGATGTGAGGTTGACCCTAGGAATGTTGTGTTTGCGTCTACTGTATTCCAGTTTTGCTTCACTGCTAAGTCCTTTGGAGACCTTTATAGCATAGAAGGGTTTGGAGAGAAGTTATGGGGCTATTATTACAATACTTCAACCAACAAAGTGACTAAATCACCAGGAGAATCTTGTGTAAGGACTTTTGTGCACTTTATCTTGGAGCCTATATACAAACTAGTAACGTACACATTGACTAGAGAAGATAATGGTAAGCTTTCAAGTCTTTTATTTGACAATTTTGGGGTTTCATTGAAGAAATCTCAGCTTAAACTTGAATCAAAGCAGCTTTTACCAGAATTATTCAATACCATTTTTGGAATAAATGCATTAATTGAGGCAATTAATGGTTCCTGGAGGCCTTCTTCTTCTGATACTGGACTAGGGGAAGTAATCAAAGTTGTGGTTCCTGGACAGGTACTCATCAGGGCCAATAAAAAACTCGTGGTGGGCCAGGAAGTATCTGTTGGAGGTTCTTCTCACACAATATCACAGATTTATGTACCTGGTGCTAGGTATACCGTTTCAATAAATGAAGCCAGTCAAGGTCTTCTTGTGATTGTTGAAGGAATCAACTGGAAACTTGGAATGCCCAATATAATACAGGCACATGGAGAAATGGTACCTCTTGGTGTGGCCTTTAACTATACTAAAGATTGCGTTTTCAAAGTGGCAGTCGAAGCTAAGAATCCTAAGGACAACAATAAGCTTATAGAAAATATGGAATACGTTAGTTGTGTTTATTGTTGCATTACGAGAACGTATGAAAATGGAGAACATGTTATACTTGGAACCGGAGAACTCCAGATGGATTGTATACTCCATGATTTACGGAGAAATGACTTGCAAATCAACGTCAGCGACCCTATGGTGCAATTCAGCGAGACCGTAAGCCAAACATCGATAGCCAAAATTGCCAGTAAAGCAGGAGATACCAGCATTTCAATCATTTGTGAGCCCTTGAATAACGAAAAACTTGGTTCAGCAATTGAATCAGGGGAAATTGACTTGAATAAGCCACTAAAAGAAGTCTCCAAAACACTCAGAAAGTATGTGGATGCTCTTGAGTCCCGTTCTGTGCTTGGTTATGGCCCATCAGACCAACCCAGTTTGCTTGTGGATGACACCCTCGAAAACAAAGACTCAATTGTACAGTTTAAGGACAGTATTGTCACCGGATTCGAGTGGGCATACACTGAAGGACCATTATGCGAAGACCCTATTCGAGATGTTAAGTTCAGAGTCTTGGATTTTGGTGGGGATGCCAAACCTTCTCAGCTTGTACCACTTACCAGAAGAGCATGTTACACTGGATTCCTCACGGCGGGACCGAGACTAATGGAACCAATCTACAGTGTTTATGTGACTTGCACCTTCCGAGTCCAACAGTATATTTCTGGTATTTTACAGAAAAGAAGAGGAGACATTTTCACCAATGAACCCATTCCTGGTACTCTGTTATTTAAACTCGAAGGAACTGTACCAGTTATTGAATCATTTGGATTAGAAACTGACGTCAGATTACAAACTCAAGGACAAGCAATGATTTATATGAAATTTCACAAGTACGAAGCTGTTCCAGGAGACCCCATGGACGAAGACGTTTATCTCCCCGATCTTAAAGCCGTTCCTGTGGAATCTATGGCTCGAGATTTTACCATGAAAACTCGAAGAAGAAAAGGTATAACGGGAGAACCAAGTTTAATGAAGTATATTGAACCAGATATGAGAGAAAAGTTGAAGATGTTAGGAATGTAATTTATATTGTACAATCTATAATACGGTCTATCGTTAATCATTATCTATTAATCCTCTACTTCGTCTTTCTTCTTTTGGGCTTGTCATCTACTTCATTCAGTTCAACCTGTGAGTGATTCATTCTTTCAAATCCATACCCACACCGGATAAGATCATTTAAATTATTAAAATCAGTTATAAACCTTCTTTGAAGCAGAATTTCAAACGTTAAACCCATCTTCCTGTATTCTTTAGTCGATTTATACTGTAAAGCATTGAAAATTTTGGTGAAATCATTTATCATAATGTTCCGACAGTAAAGGTTATCTTCTGATATTGATAAATTATCCAATTCAGGGATTTTAAGTACCAATTCATCATGTTTATTAGCATTATGTAATTCTGCAAGATCATCATCAGTTCGAATTATTTCAAATAATTTTCTAATTGAATATTCTAATATATGAGGATCTTCAAATAATGGTACTAATTCTTCAACTTTTGCACATTTCATCAGTACTAATAAAAATTTACTATCTTTTATCACTAAAATAATGGGTACTGGTTCATATTCAACTTCATATGGGATTAACATACCCGATTTCCCATCTGTTTCTTCAATACTTTCTGTTTCTTTACTTGAACTTGATAATGACCTACTCAGTCCAAGTGATACATCTCTTACACTCCTATTCATCTGAGATCCAAGAGGATTTGTTCGAGGATTTGTTGGATCTGGGGTATTTGATTGAGGTAAATAATCCCGTGGAATTCTACGATTTTTTCTTGTTGATTGTAAATTTCTTAAATTAAATTCGTTTAACATCAATTAATTAATAATTGGATAATTAAATTGATTTAAATAGTAAAAACATTAAATAGCAATTGTTGGAGTTTGCTAGACCACTTACACATAGGAAAATAAACCTGTGTCTGCTTCCGGGCTATGAATCCGCACTATGCAAGATCCAGCGTGTGTGCAGAAGACACCGGCTTGTGTGCAGAATATCATGCATTGTTTGCAGAAGAAATTGCATTGTCTGCAGCATTTTACAGTATGTCAAGGTTCTATACCGGATCCGCGTCAATTTTCCCTGTAAATCGGACATTTTTTATGTCGTAACGGCCAAAGGTCTTAACTATATACAGGCGCTATTGTCCCAATTGTCTGGTGGTGTATATTACTACAAAGTTTATTATGGAACCCATACTTTTTATGGAACCCATACTTTAAATGTTTGAGGTGTTTGAATTGACAGAGGATTAATTGGAGTTTGATCTTCTTCTTCATTTTCAGTTGGTATAGGAATTGAAGATTCAATAACTGAAGACGTTAAAGGTTTATATATAAGTGATCTTATATCTTGAATTTCTTCCTTTATATCTTCAGTTTGGTCAATTTTTTCAACAATTTTGGCAAGTTTATCAGTTATATTAATGGTATTATTGGTTAAATTTAATCTATCCAAGAATACTTCTTGTTGTTGTTTTTGAATCATTTTTTGTCTAGTTTGATAAATTTGTTCTAATTTGGAGATTTTTTCAAGTTTAACATTAATTTTATTGAGTTCTTGATTGAGGATTGTAGTAGATAATTTTTGAATCTCTCGTTCTTCATAAGTTTTAAAAAGATGAGATCTAGATCCAATTATACCAAATAATGTGGAATTTATATCTTCAACATTGTCTTGATTGGATTTATTTGGTATTTCATAGTCTTTAAGTGATTCTTTTATATCTTCTTTCAAATTTTTGAGTTCTTCCTTATTCTTATTGGTTTCCTTCTCTTCGTCTTCTTCCTCTTCATCTTTTGGTTCTATAATCAAATCATCAAATTCTCCTTTTTCGGATTTAGAATCTTCCTTGGTTTCATTAGTTTTTAATTCAGATTCAAGCTTTTCTAATTTTTCGAGCTTTTCAATGATTTTATCTTCCATTACTTTTGAAGCTCTTCCACTTGCAGCTTTTGCAACTTCACTGTCAACCAATTGAGTCATGAAAATTAAATTATTGATGATTGGATTTTCCACTGAATTAACTGGAAAATTCGATGAATATTTCAATAATCCAAGATCTTTTGAGCTAATGTTATTAAACTTATCTTCAATGGGTAATTTGAGAAATCTCAAAATACATTCTTGTGGAGTTCTTCCAACGGTCTCAGATATTTTATACCAGTCATCCTTGAAATCGTGAACAGATTTAATCAACTTACCGAGTTGTTCATCAGTCCAATCATCTTTTACTTTCTTACTGGGTTCATCTTCAATTTCAAGCTTTCTTTTACCATCAACAGTTGTTTCCTCAGTAGCCAGTACTTTGGAACCAGTATTTTGAATACTTCCTTGCATTATCTGTTTTAATTTTTCAATGTTAATATCAGAGCTTAATTTGAATGTTTCAAAAGGAAACAACCCTCTTGGAGAGTCATAATTGACCTTATAATCACCTGTATATGGTAAAGGAGCTGTACCACCATTTGGAAGTTTCTCAAGATTGTAACTTGGTTTGAAAGAAGGATTAACTTGATAATTAATTAAACCCCATTTGTTGAGGAACTTAAACACTCTCATTAAAGTACCCACATCTCCTACCAAATTTCTTCGACAGGAGGTTAAGGTTAAATATTCATTAGGGTTCAACCTGTAAGCATTAATCATGAAATTTCTGTACCCAATATAAATTTTTGGTGATTTAGAAGGATGATTAACCTCGAAAAATTCGGGCAAAGACTTCTTTTCGATAGGGTGAATTTTCTTCATATTGAACCACCCGCTATAAGAAGGAAGTATTATGGTATGTGTTTGTCTAAAAGTTTTAATCTTCTCTTCATCAATTTCGGGCTCTGGTTCAGTTTCCTCTTCAATTTGAGCTTCTGGCCTCTTCTCCTGTTTTATTTCTGTATCACTGTCGTCTGAGTCATCTTTGCTGTCTTTATTCTCTTTACTGGGCTCATCGATATCCATGGCGTCTGCTTCAGTGACCTTCTGTGGTTGTTCAGTGGTAGTAGGAGCTACAGTCTCATCCTTAGGTTTAGATTCTTGCGGTTTGGGAGCCTCAAGGTCCTCCTCCTTTGCTTCAAGCACAGGCGGAATGTCTGACGAGTCTGGTTTAGAAGATTCTTCCTCCTTTTTGTTCTCTTCCTCCATTTTATCCTCTTCCATTTTATCTTCTTCCTCCACTTTATCCTCTATCAGTGGTTCGGCTGGTGAAGCTGCCTCTATGTGGTTTTCCTCTCCTGTGTGCCTCTCTGCTTCTGCAGCAATTTCATCTAATCCTTCCATTATGTCGGCCTCATTGAGCTGTTCTGGCACCTGGGACTCTTCTTTGGATTCAGAGCCTTCCTTCGACACGGATTCTTCGTTCGACACAGACTCTTCCTTCACCTCTGGCTCTTCCTTCGACCCCAGCTCCTCCTTCGCCTCATCCTCCAATTCCAGGGACTTATCTCCTTCCTCGGGCTTATTCTCATCACTGTCTCCTCCACTCAGACTGTCGTCCGACCCATCGCTTTGTTCCGATACATCCTCCTTCCCAGACTCATCTCCCTTCACTTCTCCACCTTCCAACCCTAAACTTTCCAACTCTCCAAATTCCTCAAAGTCCTTACTCGGGTCTTTTTCAAACTCATTCACACCTATTCCCTTGTCCATTCCGTTGCTTTCAGACATTCTAATGATCAGTATCTACTATGTTGCAGATTTACTCAATAAAATTACAATAATATTACAATGTTTTTATCTATAAGCCGATTAGCCTCGAAATAACCAGTTTGAGGTTGTTATTATTTGAATTCGTTCAGTCGCACTTTTGCTGAACTTTGTTGCGGGTGGGAGCTACCGCCAGGGCGTGGCGGTGCGCCTGGCGGAAGCGCTGGCTGCGCGGCCGAACGGGGCCCCACGGATCCCTCAGGTGCCGTGCCGGTGAATTGACATGCGGCTGTGTCCCACACAATCAGGGGGGAATATACGACACTGGATAATCCGGCCATTAAGTGACGTGTAATGCCATTTATCTTTTGTAATACCCTCAAGCACCACACCTATCATACTTCCACCACCCAATAACTACCCAAAACCATAATAATTTTATAGTTTATCACGTGCTCACCCCTAGGGCTTCGGTGACTGCTTTCCTCCGTCCCGGTCCTCACCCGCGCCCGCACTCGCACGCAAAAACTCAGAGCACCCTCCTGCATGTAGTCGCACGACCACTTGTCTTATATGCACGCCCCTTTTCCCTCAGTCGCAGGTAAAAAATTTTCATTAGAAAAACTTTTCAATAACTTTTTAGCTTATTATAATATAAACAGAAATGACTAGATACGGTTATAGTTCAACTAATCCAGCTAAATCCGCTTCAGCTAGAGGTGCATACTTAAGAGTTTCATTCAAAAACACCAGAGAAACTGCTCAAGCCATTAATGGATGGGAATTAGAAAGAGCTCAAAAATACTTAGACCAAGTCTTAGATCACCAAAGAGCTATTCCAATGAGAAGATTTGCTGGATCAATTGGTAGAACTGCTCAAGGTAAAGAATTTGGTGTTACTAAAGCTAGATGGCCTGCTAAATCCGTTAACTTTATTAAAGATTTATTAGTTAACGCTAAAGCTAATGCTGAATCTAAAGGTTTAGATACTACCAAATTAAAGATTTCTCACATTCAAGTTAACAGAGCTCCAAAATACAGAAGAAGAACCTTCAGAGCTCACGGTAGATCCAATGCTTACCAATCATCTCCATGTCATATTGAATTAATCTTATCCGAATTAGATGATGAAATTAAGAAAGCTGCTGAAGATAAAAAAGTTAGATTAAACTCTAGACAAAAAGGTAGATTAGCTGCCCAAAAGAGTTTAACCAACTAATCTAATCATTACTATGTAGAAATAAATAATCATGGATAATTGAAACTACCTTTCCAGTTCCCAGGCTCTTCCAGGTTCCAAGCTATTCCCAGCTCCTCACTCCCAAATTCTTCCAAACTCTGCCAGTAGCTCTACCCCATACGCTAAACTCCTTCACCCTATGCCCTAACCTCCATTCCCTCCTCTACTGCCCGCCACCTCCTAGTTCCACTTCAGTTCCCATATCCCGGTACCTCATTTACGCGCAACACCCCTTCCCCTGCGAACTCCTCAGCCCGCGATATCGTCCAATAACTGAGAACCAATTTTTCCAGTAATCCATCACTGTTTTGAATCTAACTTAATCATGGCAGGTCCTCCACACGCACACGCTTATATGGGATGGTGGGGTTCTATGGGATCCCCCAAACAAAAGTATATTAATCAATATACTGTTTCACCTTATGCCACTCAACCTTTAAAACACAACTTACACAGATCTGTTTTCAACGTTTTCAGAAGAGTTAAGAACCAAGCTTTATATATTATTATTCCATTTTCTATTGTTTGGAGTGTCTGGGCTAAGGCTAGAGACTATAATGAATACTTATATACCAAAGCTGGTAGAGAAGAATTAGAAAGAGTTAACGTTTAGCATAGTTAATATAAATTACTGAATAATCCGGACGACAGTTTCATCTGCTGGGCTTACATTATCTGTTGGGCTTACATTATCTCTCGACAGTATCTATTATCTACTCAACAATTATCTACTTACTTCTCTTGTAAATCTTGTTCAAGAACTCACTGAATACTTGCTTCTTTAATCCACTGGATTCATCAATGGCTTCAATCTTCTTTCTTAAATCTCCAACAACAGACTCTTCATAGTCTTGGTAGATCTTTTCGATTCCCATATCGTTGAACAATTGCTTACATTTGGCTTCTTTGTCATCATCTTTTCTACCGTAGTTTTCATCCAATAACTTTCTTTGTTCTGGTGTAGCTAATTTCAAGGCTTGATTGACGATCCATGAACACTTGTTATCCTTGATATCGGTTCCAATCTTTCCAATTTGTTCGGGAGTACCAAAACAATCCAAATAGTCGTCCTGGATTTGGAAATATTCTCCTAATGGAATTAAAATGTCTTCTGCTTGTTTCAAATTAGCTTCCCCAGTAACACCAGCCATAAACATTGCTAATGCAACCGGTAAATAGAAAGAATAATAAGCAGTCTTAAAAATAACAATAAAGCTGTGCTTATCCAAAGAAAATTTATCTAAATCAACCACTTCTTCATCAGCAGTAGTTAAATCTAATAATTGACCTAATTCAGTTTGGAATGTAACATCATGGAATAATTCTAATAAGTCAACATAGTAAGATTCACCTTTGAAATATTTCTTCAATAAAACATAAATAGCACCTTCTAACATAAATGAATCATTAATGGCAATATTACCAATCCCTTCACATAAATACCAACATGGTTGACCTCTTCTAGTTTTTGATTGATCCATAATATCATCCGATACCAAAAAGAATCCTTGTAATAATTCAATACACCATCCTAAAATTGAAACTCTCTTGTATGTTTCCTTGTCCAAATCTTCAATCTTTTGTCCCGTCAAAATACAATAAGTATCAACCACTGATAAACCTCTGTTTAATTTTCCACCAGGTGTATTATAGTATAATGATTTGATATACCAATCAATGGCCTCTTGGGGCATCTTGTAGTCGTGGAGGACTTTATCCAAGTCTTTTACCAATTCGTCGAATTCCTTAAGGAAGAGTTGTTTCTTGTCTGACATGTTGTTGAAAAATTATACGATCGCGATTTCGTATAGCCAGAGGTTTGGTGATATCACGACTACAAGTTCGGATTTAGAGTTATTGGAACTGCTATTATCTACGTTTATTATCCTATTTAATGCCTTCTTGATCTCTTGCTTTTACCAGGTCTTTTCATCTTTTTAGATGAAAAATCAGAAATATCTGCCGATGACTTTGCATCGTTCTTTCTAGTACCAGCTTTTCTTCCTCCTGATCCATACTTTGCATTCTTAGCTAATCTCTTTCCGTTAGGTTTATGTCTCTTATCACCTCTTTTTTCCTCTCTTGTGGCTTCTTCCAAGGCAATTTGGAAATCATCATCTCCTCCAAATTCATTATTGGCCTTTCTCTTCTTTAATGATTTAACTTTGTCTAAAGTCTCTCTCTTTTGTTTGGCTCTTTCTTGTAAAGTTTCATGTTGAACTTGTTTACCAAATTTCTTTAATTTTCTTTGTTTCTTGGCTTCTTCACTGGCTTTCTTATTAGCTGCTTCTTCTAATAATTTCTTCTTTAATTTATCCATATGCTCATCACTTTTGACCATTTCTGCAAAGTAATCCATTGGTCTTGAAAAAGGAACTTTTAACTTTAATAAGGTGGTCCTTCCTTGCTTAACAGCATCTAAACCTTGCTTATAAAATGCTAATTCTCTTTCTGTGTCGTCATAAATGTCTTTGATACCTAATTCGGTTTTTTCTTCACTTACAATAGATTGGTGTTCTATAAAAGAATGCTTTTGCCATGGTAACTGTATTCTGGCTAATGATTCACGTAAAGCTGCAAGATTATTGATGGTGAGCTTGGTATAAGGAACCACATCAGCGTCCGAGTCAACCTCGACGTCGGAGAATGGAACGTCTTCAACTTCTTCTTCTTCGTCTTCATCGTCTTCTGCTTCTCCCTCTATTTCACTCTCACTGTCACTTTCAGCCAATCTCTCAATATCTAATTCTTCTTCCTCATCTGATCCTTCTTCTGCTTCATCATCGAGGAATCCTTCAGCACCAGACTCTTCGTCTTCATCTTCGTCTTCATCCTCTTCCTCAACCTTCTTGGCTAACTTCTTCAATTTTCTCTGTTCCTTCTTGGATAAAACATCACTCTGATACTCATCCTTTGCTTTGGTCTTCTTAACTTTCTTAGTTTTTGGAGCAACAACGGGCACTTTTTCTTCCAAAATTTCTTCTTGTGGTGTCTCTGGTTTGGACTTGGACTTATCTATAGACTCAACCAATTTATGAGCGTCTAATTGTGATTTTAAGCCTTTCTTAGCCATTTTAATGTATGAGATGAGAAGAAAATTTTCAATCCATCGCGAGATAAATTGTTGCAAAATTAGTTCAACACTAGAAAATGGTCTTGTATATTATATGTAACTTACTTCATGGAGTATTTATACTCATTTAAAAACTTCTTACCCGATCCGTATCTCCACCATCTGCTCAAACAACTATAAACTTGAGTATCATAAGGTTCAGTGTGAATTACATCATCAAACTGGCCTGCTTTACAGATACATCTCTTTTGGCTAATCAAATCTTTGGATGTTGGACATGCCATATACGGCACATGGTAGTATCCCAAGTCGTCAAAGTGGTGGATTTGATTTTTGTCAGCTAACATATTTAATGCAATTGAATGAACGGGAGCATCTCCCCATCTTTCGTAGTAGAACCCACCGGTCCTATCCAAGTATTCAAAGAACTTCATGTACTCTTCAGACCGCCAAAAATCAAGGCTTCCAATCTCAAAATTAGACCAAAAATGACAAAGGTTGTATTTGGTGGAAGAATCAACCAAGGGTATAAATCTATTGAGATCTGTTTCGTTTGTGGTTATGAAATCAAGTGAATTGTTAGGGTGGATCAATTCAGGGTATTCTTTCATGAAGTTCTCTACTGTTTGCCAAAGTGTTGGGATGGTATTCTCGTATTCGTGAATAGCGGTGACGAATCCATAAATCTTATTGTTCTCTCGTAAGAATTCAAATGGGTCATACTGGAAATCACACAAGTATTGTACGTAAGAATCCACCCGAAAGTACCAATCATACTCCAAAAGCCTTTTTTGCCGGAAAAAATACCCTGAATTGAAATGGCACATATTCCTATAAGATCTAACTCCTCCATATATCACCCCATTTTCACTAAATTCTCGTAATTTCCTCCTAAGGATCCGATCATCTATAAATTCAGGAGGTTCCCAGTCTTCTGATGGAATCAATTCATAAAATGTTTGGCCACTGGCCATTAATGTAGTCTGTTCTATAAAATCATCTGTAAACGGTACATCATTGAAAAAAACCCACGGATATCGATAATCTCGATTGAATCTATCTTCCAATGATCGTATTGACTCAAGTGCTCCATCCAATTCTTCATTTCTAACCAACATCACCAATGCAGCCTTCTCCTTACCAATCTGGGATCTGTCTCTCTTACCCATTTTGAAGCTCAAATATGAATTACTCGATAATTTAGGAGATCCAACTTCTAGAATATTTATATGAGTAAATCGATATTCATCAGGAATCACCTGACTTATAAATAAAACTGATGATAGTATACCTATAAGTATTGAAACAAATCTTATACTCATCATGAACTTTTCGCATAAGTGTTGATGCAGATTTCTGGTACAATGTCCTGGCACCTGAGGACCTGTACGTAGCGCTACTGCGGATTCGGGGTTAAGATAAAGGGTTCTGGATCACAGTTGTCCGATATGATACGTATTTTATCTATATAGTTGATTCTGGGGTAGACCGTAAGGTTGGTTGGATAATTGTAGGAGAAAAGTGGTCAAGACGGGTTTGTATTCCCGGGTCTGTATTCATGCCAGATAACACCTGGTACGTTCTGGGTTGTGTAATCGTATACATCACTTTCGGCTTTCCCATTGTTTGATATTTATGTTTGTGTTTGGTTAATTTTTTGTTCCATCTTTGTTGTTTCCAAGTGGTTGCAACCAATGGCTGCATTGGAGCGTATCTAACACTGCCGGTTTGGGATTCATATGGAATTGTATAAAACAGCTCAAGATCGGTTGAACCTGTTGGGATCTGTTCAGTTTGTGGCAGAGGCGGGTCTTCAAGTTTCCCATGATTGAGTTTGGTGGTGTTTTTCATATCTTTTAACCAGAATCTTTGGCTATAGTGAATATATTGTACCTGATTGGTTTGACTGATTACCTGGAAAAAGTATAACCCAGATTCAACAAATCCAATGTCCATTTTAACTTTATAGTACCAATTTTTATCCCTGCCTGTCCCTTTCACTGAAACATCTTTAGGTGAAATCTTATCTATTTCATCAATAAACGTCACATTGTCATTGGATCCCGTACACAAACCAATTATCACGTGGTCTATACTATCTACCTTGGGATTTCCTCCATCATCCATCCATATTAGCCCAATATGAACTTTAGAATCTTGAGCCACAAATGAATCATTACTGGCAGGATGAAGTAGTAAAATATCTCCAGCACAAATTGTGAAAATCACAACAAAAACCACAAAATTCATAAATGTCATAAACAACAATTAAAAATGCCTGAATAGACTTTAATGGGATTATTATCCAATTTAAACCATCCAATCGTATTTGCTAATTACCATACAAGTTTTTGCAGTAATTTGCATTGGCGGTACACGACTTTCTTTGCAGCCAATCATGGGGATTTTTTTGGTACACTATCCAAATAATCCGGAAATGAGTGGACAAATCTTCAATTTGCACCATAACATACATATTGTTCCCATTTGTACCACCCTCCCCCAGACGTCTACAAATAATCTCCGACACCAAGGGCTAGTTTTCTGGTTCATACACGTCTGAATCCGCCAATAGCGAGCGTTCAAATTTAATTACCAATTTCTCAAAAACCATAGAGAATTTTTTAATTCAAACAACGAAATGCTTTCACAAAAACTAAAGCAAACTTTGAATAGAAGAAGTTTGGCTACTATTGCGGATGCTGCTAGTAATCCAAACAGAATTCATGGAGGATTGAAGGATCAAGATCGTATATTTCAAAACGTTTATGGTAAATACGGACATGATTTAAAATCAGCCGAAAAAATGGGGGACTGGTATAAGACGAAAGAAATCATATTAAAAGGAGATAAATGGATTATAGATGAAATGAAAAAATCTGGTTTAAGAGGTAGAGGTGGTGCAGGATTCCCTTCAGGTCTTAAATGGTCATTTATGAACCCTCCAGGATGGGAGAAAAATGTTGGACCAAGATATTTAGTTGTCAATGCAGATGAAGGTGAACCTGGTACTTGTAAAGATAGAGAAATTATCAGAAAAGATCCTCATAAATTAGTTGAAGGTTGTTTATTGGCTGGTAGAGGTATGAATGCTACTGCTGCTTATATTTATATCAGAGGTGAATTCTATAATGAAGCAAATATCTTACAACAAGCCATCAATGAAGCATATAAAGCGGGTTATTTAGGTAAGAATGCCTGTGGTACTGGCTATGCTTTTGATATCTACATTCATCGTGGTATGGGAGCTTACGTTTGTGGTGAAGAAACTGCATTAATTGAATCCATTGAAGGTAAAGCTGGTAAACCAAGATTGAAGCCTCCTTTCCCAGCCGGTGTTGGTTTATTCGGTAGACCAACTACTGTTGCTAACGTTGAAACTGTTTCAGTGGCCCCAACCATCTTGAGAAGAGGTGGTGACTGGTTTGCTTCATTCGGTAGAGAAAGAAACTCCGGTACTAAATTATTCTGTATCTCTGGTCACGTTAATGAACCATGTACAGTTGAAGAAGAAATGTCAATTTCATTAAAAGAATTATTAGAGAAACATTGTGGAGGTATTAAAGGTGGTTGGGATAATTTATTGGGTGTTATTCCAGGTGGTTCATCCGTTCCAATTATGCCAAAAGATACTTGTGACAATGTTTTAATGGACTATGATGCTTTAAGAGATGTTGGTTCCGGTTTAGGTACCGCTGCTGTCATTGTTTTAAACAAACAAACCGATATCATTAGAGCCATTCAAAGATTCTCTGCCTTTTACAAACATGAATCTTGTGGACAATGTACTCCATGTAGAGAAGGTACCACTTGGTTAAATAGAATGATGGATAGATTTGTTATCGGTCAAGCCAAAGAAAGAGAAATTGACATGATTTATGAATTAACAAAAGAAATTGAAGGACACACCATTTGTGCTTTAGGTGATGCTGCTGCTTGGCCTGTTCAAGGTTTGATCAAATCTTTTAGACCAGAAATGGTTGAAAGAATTAACCAATTTAACAAACACCATCCAGATGTTGGATATGGTGGTTGGGTTAAGAACGGTAAGGTATTAGATGGTAAAGTGGTTGAAAATCCTTTACCTGCTGCTCATCATTAATTCATTGCATTATTTAATATATATTAGACTACGAGTAAATGTAGATTCGACTCGGTATATGACCCCATTATCACCCCATATACAGCAATTTGGGGTCTAAAAATAGCTCACTAAACTCCCCTTACACCCCAACAGCCTCGTACCACCTTTCCGGCCGCTTAACCCCTATTTACCCCCAACAACCTTATTCCATTTAAGGGCCCAATAATATGGCGTGTATATACCATTTTTATCATTTCCGCCAGCGACTCCCAACAACCTCCCAGCAACCTCCCGCCCAGTCACACGTCCCCAAACCTTCGTCCCTCCCCAGTCCACCTCCTCTAGGTCTTCCTGACCTTGGCACTACCCGTCTTTCTTGGCCTCAGATCCTCCCAGATCCTGGCGCGGTTTGTATTTTCGGAGTTTCTCATCGAAGTGAAAAATTTATACAATGCAACTTAAACAAATTTGTGTAGCATTATTGTTATCTAACATTGTTAGAGGTTTACAAGTAGGAGAACCTGGAGATTCACAAGTGGTTGAAAACTTGGATGAAACTGAGATTAATACTGGGTTAGATGCTGGAGAAAACGCCGCAGATATCAAATTCACCAATGTTGATTTAAGTTCCGGAAAGTCAGCAAATAAATTAAATGTCCATGATTTGGAGCCGGAAGATAATGAACCAACCCCAGCTCATCATAAGAAGCCATTGGATCCATATAAGGCCCCAGATGATCCTTATAAAGCACAAGATGATGCGGAAACAGAAGACAAACAACCCTATGATTCGTTTATCATGTCTGTATCCATGATTATAGTATCTGAAATTGGTGATAAGACTTTCTTGATTGCTGCATTGATGGCTATGAAACATTCAAGATCTATTGTGTTCGGTGCCGCTTTCTCTTCTTTGGTTATTATGACAATTTTATCGGGAATTGTTGGACATGCTTTACCTGCATTAATCTCCAAAAGAATTACTCAATTCTTAGCATCAGTATTATTCATTGTATTTGGAGTGAAGTTATTAAGAGAAGGTTTACAAATGTCAAAGGATGTGGGAGTAGATGAAGAATTGGCTGAAGTTGAAGAAGAAATCAGAGCAAGTGATTTAAATAATAAATTAGAAGATGCAGAAACAGGACATGCCTTTACTCCAAGATCTAATAATCAACCTTGGTATATATATTATGGTGATCAATTTAAAGATTTAGCAGGATTTTTATTATCTCCAATATTTATTCAAGTATTTATTATGACATTCTTGGGTGAATGGGGTGATAGATCCCAAATTGCAACCATTGCATTAGCAGCAGGTTCTGATTATTGGTTTGTTATTATTGGTGCTATAATTGGTCACGGAATTTGCACTTTTGCTGCCTGTGTTGGAGGTAAATTACTTGCAAAGAAGATTTCAATGAGAAATGTTACATTAGGAGGAGCTATTGCATTCTTTGTATTTTCGGTGATGTACTTTTATGAAGCCTATTATGATATAGAACTGTAAGTTATAGAATTAGTTCTTTGAAACGAGTTTCATGGTAATATATTTATACATACATTAAGTCTCTACTCTCTAGTCACATCTCGTCCCTGACACATAAATCTTAATACTTGATTAGGGTTAAGTGGTTTCTTTCCTGCTGTTACACTAATTTCTTTATCTTCTCGTTCTCGTTCAAGGTCTTTCTTGGCTTGTGATTCTTTTTTACCTTGTTCAGTCTCTAAATACTCCAATTCTTCTGTTGATAAGAAGCCATAGAACTGAAAATCATCCCGAAGTTCTTGAATCTTTGCCAGCACCCATTGGGAGAACTCATCATCAATTTGGCTATTTATATTCATGGACTTATTCTTTTCAATTGCTTCTTCTATCCATTCTTCCACCTCCGGTAGAGGCTTCTTTCTTAGCAAAGTGGTTGCTAATCCCTCATGTTGTGACGTTGGAAATGATGGTAGTGGATATGCATTTAGGTTACTTAACTCGTCGTGATTATTTTCAAGTATACTAGTAATGGAGTGAAGTTGTGTGATCAAAACATGAAATTGGTTTTGAAATTGTCCATAAGTTGATAATCGGGACTTCCCAGGAAACCTATTATAATAGTTTATCTGTTCGGAAAGCTTTCTAAGTGATATATAAACCTGATTTATCTTATTTCTTAGTGATTCTAGTGAGTCCATAGTTTTTCAAAATATTTCTCACTCTCATTTTCCATACATGATAAGAAAGAACTACAGCCTTGCAGCTGAACTCCGGAAAAAGGAGACTCAAAAACAAAGTAAGATTCAGAATAGACAAAAGTATAATCATCAATACGAAAAATTATCAAAAGCTGACCCCATACGGCTTTATAATAGACTCCAGTCGCTAAAATCAAGTGCCAATACACCCCACGAACACAAACAATTAAAGAGCTTAGAGTCCGATTGGACATTCATAACGAAGCATGGATTACATAAGGAAAAGGTGGATGCTTATTTGAAGAAGTCGAAGGAAAAGTCCGAGGAAAAGGAGAAACTATCCAAAAAACTATGGGGTCTGAAATCAGTATATTTCAATCCAGAGCTAAATCCATTAGGAAAAGTGCCGAAAGAATCTGATATTGTAACCGGGACTTTTGAAAACATCACATTACCCTTGAAGGGTCCCAAAGCCCAATACCTGCCTGATCCACTCATAGAAAAGTTGGGAATTAAACCTCCTCCAGGTAATCCTCCTCAGTTCTACAAGCAAGTGTTTAACACCGACAGAGAACATATTACCACCATAGAATCGGAATCCAAAAGACATAAACCCTAATGATTTATTGTACACTATTTACAGTCTATTTACATCATGACAATAATCTAACCACTATTTCCCAAGTACCAAACATAATAATGGAATTTGGTACAGTTCTTAATAAATGAGGAGTTAATCCACCATACATACTAGCAATTCCCTCCTCTTTGGCTACCAACTTAAAAGTTTGTATTAAGCCTGTATATTTTGGTTTACCAGTAGATTCCAAAGGTGCCTGTCTTAATCTAGTTCTAACAACTTCGTGAGGGTAAGTAATCAAAGAGGCAACGAATTTAGCTGCTCCTGCTGCACCAGATCTAGCAGACCATTCAAATAAAGTATCTTTGAACGTCCTTTCCTCTGTGTTCTTGACAGCTCTCTTATTAATAAACGTTTTCATCTGCTCATATAATACCCATTGTAATGTTGATTCTACTCCTCCTAAGTAAGAAGCTGTTAAACCTTTATACAAACTTTTAAATCCTTCAGTTTTTACAACATATTTCAAACAATCCCAGGAACTTTTGTAATGCTTTCCTTTGGTCTTGTCTAATTGAAGTCTCGTTTTGATAAGCCAAATGGGATTAGTGGCTGTAGATGTTACAAATCCAGCATTAATACCAGAAAGTAAATGAATCCAAGTTGCTTCATTACCGTTATTAAAAGTAGAAGACAAAAATTCCTTGGTGGACCCATAAGTGAAGAAGTTGATTGATCTAGCAGGTATAACACCTACCAAATTTGGTCCTAATCCTCTGAAAAGTGCTCTGGTTCCTTCTTTAAGATAAATATTATGGATTACTGTACCCGTCTCTTTAAAATGTTGAGCCGCCTTTATCAATGGGTTTCCCGACTTGGGTGTCTTGTTATACATACTATGATACACATCGGATTGAAGTCTTGTTTTCACCACATCCAATGGACATGTTAAAATAGCTCCCGTCATTCCTCCAACTCCTCCTGCGACAAAATGGACCCAATTCCTAGTCTGTGGCTTCTTTTCTTCAACTCTTTCAACTTCTCGAAGGGTTGAAGATTTCTCATCTGATACAAGATATGGATATGCTTCTTCTGCATCCTTTTCTAGTATCTTTATATTCTTCACCATGTCTCCTAGGTTCGAATTTACCATAATAAAATTTTATCTCATCGCGGTGTCAGCAGACTTTAGAGACACATGACAGGTCGAATAAGTCTTGTCATACTATTGTACATTCTACTTAAGGGTTTTGATAAAATTATCTAAGTTATATTCATCCTCATATTGAGCTTCGTCCCATAAGTCTCCCAATTCTCCTACTGCATCTGCGGCTTTACCCGTTAATCCTCCTGATACTTCATCTGGAATCTCTTTCTTTTCATCTTCTACTGGTTCAATCTTGTTACCATTATCTTCTACGTTAAACAAGTCTAACAATTGGTTGGTATCCATGGAAGACAATCCAACGTTCTGTTGATTGACGATTGTGGAGGCAATATTCATTTTGAATTTTTGTAATCCCATAATCTTTTCTTCTAATGTATTCTTAGTGATTAATCTGTAGACATTAACAACTTTCTTTTGACCCAATCTATGAGCTCTATCCATAGCTTGTAAATCGTTCATTGGATTCCAATCATGTTCAACAAAAATGACCGTATCAGCCCCAGTCAAATTCAACCCAAGACCCCCAACCTTCGTGGTCAATAATAACACATCAATGGAAGGATCTTCATTGAACTTTCTGACAATTTTTTGTCTGTCTCTTGGATCTGTTGACCCATCTAATCTCATATATGTAACTGATGGAAGATGTTTCTTCAAAAGCTCATTTTCCACTATATCCAACATGTCTTTCAACTGACAGAAAATCAATGCTCTATGTTCAGATATCACTCCTTCGGCTGATATTAATTGATTCTGTTTCTGCTTTTCCTTATAAGATTTAGATGTATAATCACTGTCACTAGCCCCAATTCCACATTCCAACAAAAGTGTCTTCAAAGATAACAATTTAGGTGAATGTTCAATACTCTTTATATCAGTTTTCTTCTTCATTAATTCTTGATATTTGGGATGTGATTGTGACAAAACTAATGCAGGGTGATTACATAACTTTCTCATGTATTGTAATGCTTGGAAAATGTGAGTTTTATTGTTTTGATCTTCTTCTTTTAAGCCATCCTTAATGTCTTCTTCGATTGTGCTCTTCTGTTTAACTGCGAAGTCCTTATATAAGTCTTTTTGTAAGTTACTTAAATCACAATAGTAATCTTGGACAATCTTAGGAGGCAAATCTGATAATACTTCTTCTTTCAAACGACGTAACATGAATGGTAATACTTGTTTATGTAAGGATTCTAATGCCAAAGCTCCTGCTTCTTGTTCTTTGGAAGAAGTTTTACTATTTCTACTAGCTGCAATTGGCTTAGCAAACTTCTCATTGAACACCTTCTCAGTACCCAAGAAACCAGGCATTAAAAAGTCAAACAATGACCATAATTCTAATACGTTATTCTGAATTGGGGTACCAGATAAGATTAACCGGTGTTCAGCTTTAATTCTCTTAACTGATTTGGTCAACTTGGATGCAGCATTTTTTATAATATGGCCTTCATCCAACACACAGTAGTTGAAATTGATTTCACTCAAGAACTCGCTATCATTACGACAGACATCATAAGATGTCACAATGATATCGGCATCACTCATTTTACCTCTGAGGCCTTGTCTAACAGAAGGACCTCCAGCATACACTAGAACTTTGAGGAATGGAGAATATTGATTGATTTCCTGTTCCCAGTGACCTGTGACCGATGGAGGACAGACAACCAAAGAAGCCAATTTCCTAAATTCTCTTGATTGGGTCTCTTTAAATTTCTCATCTCTCAAATAATGGTCGGAAGACACAATGCAAATAGTTTGTAAAGTTTTTCCCAATCCCATATCATCACATAGAATACCATGAAGGTGATATTTGTTTAAAAAGTGCAACCAATTAACACCTTCTTGTTGATATTTCCTCAACGTAGCCTTGATAGAAACAGGAACATCAAATGGTTTGATTTTAGTAGGATCCAACATTTGCTGAATAAACTCTCTTTCTCTATCTCTTCCTTCCAAGAGCTCTTTTGGCATACCCTCTGGATCTGGAATACCTGCTTCCAAAGGAACCAATTTAATAATAGAAGCAAACGTTGTGGTTGCTAGTATACGAACATCTGGATTAGAATCACTCATCCGCCCTAACACAGGAACAATCAAGAAAACAACATAAGGTAAAATATCAGATCCCATAGTATTTGACAAGTGATAAACAGTTTCAATTGCACCTTGTCTTTCCTTTATGCTTCCTGCATTGCTCAACATTGGCAAAATGGATTTTACCAAAAATGTGAAAGATTCAACCGGACAAACGAAAGAAATGGTGGCAAAGCACTTTGCAGTGGAATATCTGAAAACAGACAACTCGGACGTGAACCCCGGGAGAAGCAATTGAAGATTGTCAAGGATGTCTGGATATAATGATGGGTGTAATTTAGGTAAAAGAGCCCTTAAGATTCCCAAGGAATCAATAATACTTTGACCATCTAATTCTCCCTTTTCGAATTTTTCATCATTTGCTTCTTTCAATAATTCCAAAGGTTGAATCATCAACTCTTTGAGTTTTGGTACTTTAATGAATAGCTGGTCTTGATAAATTTCCAACAATGAATCGAACGAAAACAAAGCACCATTCCTTTTAATCCTGGCCTCATGAACTGCTCTTTCATGTACTGCTATGTCAAGAGGATCAGTTTTTGCTTCTTCTTTTCTTAAAGACAATACGATATCCTTGAATTGTGCATTGTGTTGAAATTCAGGTACTTCAGAAGTATCCACACATAAGAATCCTCCAAGATTTTTGATAATCTTGTCAGCAGCTCCTTTCTTTTCGATCTTGTATAATTCGTCAATGAGCCTGGCAACTGCATCAGCGGATCTTTTTTGGATGATTGGAGATTCCTCCTGTTTGATACTTTCCATCAATGATCTAATAATTGGATTCAACTTCTTTGGGACTCCATCAATTGAGAGAACAGCAGCTGCATAAACAGCTAATATACCAGAAGTTCGCTGATTAATGGCACTGGAAGTGTCTATTATGGCAAGACTTATTCTGTGTTTTGCATCTTCTAATGCATTGATGGAAGCCATCTTATAAGTTGGTGACAACAGTTTAAGTAACTTGGGATAGGTTTCATCAAGAAATTTTTGAGCTTGTTCCACTGAAAATGCATTTGGACCAGCTTCTGCTTCACCTTGAACAACAATAGGCAACTGTGGAATCTTGTGAGCTGATACCTTAGCCTGGTGAATGAATACATCAAACAATTGCAGACAAGCAGATCTCAAGGATTTTAGCATGGGTACCAACTCTCTGAAGTGAGGTAAGTTGGGGAAAGTTGGCTCTGATAAAACAGTCATTAAGGTTGGTAAAAACATTGTCGATACAGGATCTGGGATGGTATTTCCTTTAGACTTCACAACATTTGAGTATTCTTCAAGAATAATACCCGAGTAAAGTCTTGGTGAAGAGTGCTTTGATTTAAAGTAATGATTCACCGCTTCAAATATGCTTAGAAGGAGAGTCTCATCTTTCACAATGGCCAATGTTTCACCGAATGCTTTTGCAGACGCATTTCTTGTTCTTATGAAAGTGTCAACTCCAAGCAACAAGATATCACCTTTAAAGATTGGCGAATCAATGTTAACCTTGAATTCTTCCATCGAGGGTATATCACTCTTCTGTTTAGACTCTGAGTTCTTCCGCTTACGACCTCTCTTTTCTCCATTGCTGTGGCCGTTTTCATGACCATTCATATCATCGTCATATTCACTTATGGATCCCCTTCTGGAACCATTTTCATCTGTTCCTACCATCTTTCCAGATGGTCTCATTATGAGACCAGTATTCATGTGGTAGTTATGTCTGGCCAATCCAATTGGAGTCATTATCAATGACAATAATGGTGTGAAATTTGTCGAAAACAATTCTTCGATCAGTAAATTATCATTGTCTGCTGCTTCTTTTATCAACCTACGGTATACCTGTTGTGATAACTTGAGAACTTCTTCATTTTGCTCGACCAACAAGTTTTGGAATACCAATCTTATGGCTTTTGAAGTGATCCAGTCTTTTGTTGATTGATTTTCTATGCACAAGAATTCCATTATCGTTCTCAATACTGCTTTTCTAACATTCACAATTGAGTGTCTTAAAAAAGGGAATAATCTGGGAATCAAGCTTTTGAACGAACTTCCTTCATCTAGAGCGGCTTGTTTTTCCATTATTTCTATTACCTCGTGGTGAGTACATAATTTGGATAATAAGTCCATGACAGAACCTATAGATGCTGAGAGATCATCTCTTAAATTTACAAGACAATCCCAAATGGTCTTAAGTAAAACTTGGATTAATTCCTTTTTATGTTTCACAAACTCATCTGCTATTGGAGTTAATGTTAATGCAGCAACAGACTGAACATCATCATCGCTTTCTTGAAGACATTGCAAGACCATTGAAACGATATCATTCAACAAGTCAGTTTTCTCACTTAAGACGCTAGTACGAACACTAACAAAGTATCTCAATCCCAACATACCTCCGTGTTTAGCTTCCCAGCATTTAGGAAAATAACCTTCTTGAACAACTAACTTATGTAATGCATTGAAGGTCTTCAAGAGTGGTTCCATTTCGAGATGAATGAGCAAAGCTGCTAAGGCTTGTGCACCACTTTCTCTAACAGGTGCTACCACTGTGTCAGAAACATAGTCTCCAAATCTATCAAGAGCAAATAATGTACAGAGTCTGACAGCCAAGTCTTCCAAAGTAACGTCGTTATTCTTTTTGTTCTCTTCTTTTGTCTTGTGTTTGACTTTCCCGGCAGATTTCCCATGTTTTTTGATTATCTCTCTTAATCCAAGGCATGCACCATGTCTAATTTCCCATTTGTCATCGAATAAGTCATCAACCAAGAGTTCATATACTCCTTGTAATTGCCATACTAATCCGGCAACTTTTGCATGTTGATTTAAAATAGGTGATAGTTCTGGAGCTTTTGTCTCCATTACCAACTTTTCTCCCCCCTGTTGGGAAGTCATGTCAAAGTTTGGTTTTTCATCTTTGATATCTTTAAGGTTATTAGGATCCTCCATCATTTTCTTTGAAATAGAACTCTGACTCAAATCTATGGGTTTAATTCTGTTCATTCCTGATTTTGCATTCACCTTTGCTCTTCTTTTCTGCATAGCCTTCAATCTGGCATTGGAAGCCGAAGACTTTTCCGGTACTGGTTCAGGAACTGGCTCTTCTTTTATTACTGGTTCTTCAGTTTTTATGGGCTTTTCAGGTTCAACCTCTGCTTTTATAGGATTATTATTCTTATGTCTTTTTAATTTGGATAATAAAGACAATTCATCTTCATCTTCATTTACATTCGAGGAATCTATGTCATTTATACTTGTGGCCAATAATTTTCGATTACTCTTCAAAATTTCAATTAAGTCCCAGTTATCAAACGCAACTAAGGTGGATAAATTATCATTGATCTTTTTTAATTCTTCATCTTGTTCAAGTTTAAATTCCATTTGAGGATCAATTTCTTGTTTAACCTTAATATCTACATCCATTTCATCATCTTTCTTTATTTGAATCTCGTCATCATCGTCATTTGGATCCCATACGGGTGAATGGTTCACTATATTTCCGAAAGCTCTGGCAGCTGCAACTCTAGTTTCCCATTTAGGACTCTTAAGAAATGGATAAACTCTTCCTAAAAGATTCAATGTCTCCTCTGGGTGACCTTTAGCTAGATCTGAAAGCTGGTCAGCAGCAGTATTCCTAATAAAAGGAGTCGAACCCGTCTCTAAAAGAACCACTAAACGATCTAAACGAGACATTTAGGTATTAAGATGAGAATGATGGAAATTACCCAAGAAAATGTTTAATTCAATTGTTTAACAATTGATTTTGTACGGTTATTTATCTATACGATGTAGTGCGTGAAATCTGGGAATTGATGTTAATTTATATTTTTCGAGATGGGGCTCGGGACACACACGACTTTTTGGGTCTCACTTGATGAGGACATTTATTATCTATGTAAATTTCTGCTCTCTCTTACCTCTGACTTCTGCCTTTAATTCGGAAATATCTTCAGATGTAGCATTGTATTTGACATTTGTATCTTGATTCATTGGATTTTCTGGTGATTTGGTGAATTCTTTATGTAAAAGATTCTTGATTTGTTGTAATCTTAACCCAGGGTTCTCCTTTCTTAATTCAGGTAATCTTCTGTCTTCGTAAGCTAAATAAGCTGCTTTGACTCTTCTTTCTGGATGTTTATCGAAATCTTTATGTTGTAAACCTCCATCTTTAGCGGTTAAATTCAATGCTTCAATAGCACTATCAATACCTGAAGCCTTTAATTCGGGTTTGTCACTGTTAAAGTCTAAGAAATCATCAATTTTACCCGTTTTCTTAGCGGCTATCTTGGCTGCTCCTCTTTGTTTATTATTGGAGGGCTTACTTGGTAATGCTTGTTCTTCTGCTTTCAATAATGCATCTCTTTCAGCCTTCTTTCTGGCAGCTTCCTCTTTTTTAAACTTCTCGTCCTCTTTCTTCTTGTTACCCTTCTTGGAGCCTTGATCCCATTTAGATGCTTCTTCGGATTCAGCTGCTGCTAAAGCTTCTTGTTGTTTCTTAGATGCTTGTTCTGCTTTTCTAGCATTTCCAGCTGCTTTTTTAGAGTTTTCTCCTCCTTTCTTTGCCATTCTTAAAAGTTCGACTATTAAAATTAATATAATACCGAATCCGCATTTTAATACAATACTTACTCAGAGATTATTAGCACGTAAAACAACATTTGTACATCACAATTTAGATGGTCTAAAAACAATTCTACCATTGACATTCCCGCTGGCCAATTCATTTAAATAATGTGGTAATTCAGTCAAAGGGGCTGTAGTTACCTTTGGTTTGACTTTACCTAATTTAACCCATTCAATACAAGCTAATTGTTCGGCTCCAGTACCTCCAAAATTACAGTAAACTGTCACTTCTCTCCTTGCTAATTCATAGTTGAAGAAGTTTAACTTATAGTTACCTAAGCCAACCAAACAAATCTTTCCTTCTGCGGCCACATACTTTTGACAAAGGTCAAAAGTGTTTTTGAATCCACAAAAATCAAAACATATTTCAAAACTTTCAGGTTTGTGATCTGACTTGGTGATATCAGTGTAGAATTCAGTTGCACCCAAAGCTCTAGCTTGAGCTTCCAATCCCTCTTTAACGTCACAGGCAACAATATGACACCCAAATTGTTTTAATATTTGAAGGGCATTGAGTCCGAGTCCTCCTAATCCCAAAAGGAGAACTTTGGTAGTAGGATCAAGACTATCTCTAACTTTTCTAATGGCGTGGTAAGGGGTCAAAATAGAATCAGTTGCAACTGCTGCTTCTTCGTATGACACTCCATCGGGAATGGGAATCAAGCTTCTAAGATTTTTAATAAGCAAATATTGCTGGAAGCCACCATCAGTGGAAATCCCATATCCTGTCATATTAATACAAGAACTATCTTTACCATTTCTACAATAAGTACAAATCCCACACGCATTGACGATTGTCAAGGAGTATCTCAATCCCAATTGATAATTGGGATCATTCTGTAAGTCTTTTCCAACTCTAACAAGTTTCCCAGCAATTTCATGACCCATTATAAACTTTTCCGGTAAGTTCTTGTCCTGAGCCATGAGAATATGAACGTCACTTTGACATAACCCGGCGGCTTCAACTTTCAACAAAACTTCATTGGGGCCTGGTTCTGCCACTGGCAAATTGTCATACTTGATTACTTCAAACTTCCCAAGTTCGTATCCAAATCCAATTTGTGTTTTAGGGATTTCTTCGACCATGGTATGGATTTTGGAAAATGTGGGGAATCAATTTTCGGTTCTCACTGAAGCTTCTTTCCATCGGCTCAAGTATTTTTATTGGGCCGATGATTGGGGGGTTGTGTAGGAGCTCTGTAGGTGTTAAGAGTATTGGTGGTTGTTTGATTGTTTTTTGGGATTTTTTAGAGTGTTTCTTGGATTTGGATTGTATATGTGAAATTTGCAAAAATCATAGAATTAGAAGAGATTGAAAACAGTTCAGACTGAAATGAGTTGGAACAAACTCAGCGAAAGAAAAAACTGAAATAACTTTGGTGATTGCTTGTGTAACTGTTTACAACGTGACTGAACACACATCACAGGGCTGGGTGTTTTTGGGTGTTTTTGGGGGGTTTTATTGGCTCTTGTGGTAAAAAAAAGTGGAATGCTTTGGTGATCATGACATAGACTAGTATAGTAGCTAGGAGAATCAAGTAAGAGTGGACACAATTTCAACACCAGCTTTCACTTGAAAGTTCTTATTTCATTCATTATCTATTTAATTTATACCTAATTTGTGCTCCATTTCAGTATGGAAGTCTTTAGCATTATACCCACTTTCCAAGTCGTGTTTATAGACATCTTCCCAATCAACAGTAGTATCGTTATTCAATAAAATATCTTTATGTAATTCATTAATTTGGGATCCTCCTAAGGCTTCAGGTTTAAAATCAGTTGCATCAATAATACTTAAATCCATGGTTCTTTTGATGGGTTCACCTGCTCCAAATATCCTACGGTATGATTCCAATCTGGTTTGGTGTTGGGTCTCGGACCAATTAGCAAGTCTACCTTCCAATGGATGACGATTATTAATTTTTGAAGATAAATTACCGGGTCCTTCTTGATCTCTCAATACATCTCTCAATCCAGGTGCATGCTCTGATTTATCACCAAAATCAGTATGATTAATACTACTGGCTTTTTTGTTCTCCGGAACGACTCTTAATGACTAATTTGTTAGTAAATTCAAAAGTTTTATCGGTTTTTACGTACCATTTGTTGAGTTTAAGTGGCAAGTTTTTGAGAATTCGATATCGCGATTTCTAGATAAAGTGTATTTTATTTATGGACGTAGCTAAGAAATATCTAATCTCTTTTAAAATGGATTTTATGAGTTCAGGTCATCATTCTCTAATTGGACGGGAGTTTTTAAAGAAACTGGTACCCAAGTCCACTCTTCAGGCTTAAAAACACCGTTGAAGCAGAGAGTTCCAAATACTAAAAATGCAAAACCAATCAATTGTAGGAAGTGGAATGATTCCCAGCCCATTAACATGGCTAATAACCAAACCAATAAGGTTCTACATGAGTCAATAGTGGATCTGGCGGTGGCTGATAAGTGGAAAGTCAATGATATTCCAAAATAATTGAAACATGCAATTGAAACCATAGTCAATACAGACCCAATTAACACATTTTTATTATGGATCATTTGCCCTAATCCTTCTCCCATGTTAAAGATTGAGTCTTCAAACTCCGAAGGAGGAAGTTTGATGGAGAATACAAAATTTAATAATGACATAACAATCAAGATAATAACAGAACCATAGAATCCTTCAAAATATACCAATTGTAATGGGATAATTGGTTGTTTAACAAGGATGTGTTCTTCAACCACAAATTGAAACGCCTGACAGAATTCAGCAAATATAATTAAACCAAGACCAAGTACAATTAAACTAGATTTTTCAGCACTAGTTTGATCAGATTTACTATTAGAACTTCCACTTAATCCCACAAGGGCTATACCAAAAGTAACGGTTATTAATGAAATCCATTCTAATTTAGTAATCTTTCGTTTTAAAAAAATAACCGATAATAATGCCACAAATAATACTATTGAACCTCTAAGCATCTGATAAATAGATACAGGAACATAGATCAAACCAATATTTAATAAAGTGGTTCCTGCCAAATCACAAACCGCCGGAATACTCAATTTCAATGATTCCTTCAATGTCAAATTCAATGGTTCTACTCCTTCTCCGTCAATAGGCTTGTAACCATCTCTACTGAATTTAAGGAGGTTGGTGTGATACATCAAATAAAATACAAAAAAGCAAAACATTTCTCCAATAAACATTTGTAAAGTTTGTAAAACTGGTTGTTCAAAGTTTTGGTGTTTAGAAGCATCTGGATTATCACAATACTTAACACACTGATTATCTTGGAACTTGGTAAACAATGAATTGAGACATCCAGTGAATATGGTACCCGCCACAAATATCAACAACAATGTTCTGGACGCCATGGTAAAAAATTTTTCAATTGGAGGTGGCTGAAATGGATTTTATACCGAAAGTTTATAGTTTAAAATGATGTGTAACTTGAGTTGGGGATGTCGTGTAGGTGCGAGGCATCAGTCATGCTCGGCTACGGGGAGGAATTCCCTGGGACACGAATTTGGGAATGAGGAAGGGAAGGGGAAGGGGAAGGGAAGGGAATGAGGAAGGGAATGGTGCGGTAGGGGAATGGGTAGTGGTGGAGGGAATGAATGAGTTATTATGAGTAGGGAGGAATTGGTGATTAATATACAAATCACGTGCCATTGAGCACGTGATACACAGATAATATAATTTATTTGATTAGAGAAGTGCTGGAAAGGAATTCGTTGATACCAGTTTCACCTAAATATCCCAAACACAAACAGGGCTAATATAGAAACACATACACATCAAAAATCGAGAGATTTTAGTGTATAATATAGTTAAGGTTGACCCCGGAAATCGAAAATGAGCCGCACGATGCCCATCATACATTTGGATGCAAAAACAGAGAAAAGGTCAAATATTCAGCGTGATATTTGAGTTTTAGAACTAAAAAAAGCTGAATAGTATAAGATAGATCATAGGAAATGTGTGTACCAAATTATAGAACTTTCAGGCCATTATTCCAGCTGTGATCCAGCTATAAAGTTCAAATAAATCCTCTTTCACACTTTAACCATCTCCCAATCACTTAAACTTCACCCAAGACATCCAGAAAAAAGCCCATACATACTTCACATACCAAAATATTACCTCCAACTATCAAAATCCACCACCACCAAATCCACCATCCACAAAACCACCCCAAATCTCAGTCTCCTAACAAACAAACATTATGCGTGTTCAGCTAATAAAGTGAGATTACCCGGCCCAGGAAAATTTTTTATCAACCCATCGAGAAAAATATTTCATAATTCCCATATTAAACTCACTGAATAAATTATATAACAATGGCTTTCGGTGCATCAAGAGGTAGAGGCGGTTCCAGAGGAGGAGCCAGAGGCGGTTCAAGAGGTGGCTTCGGTGGAGGTAGAGGTGGATCCAGAGGAGGCTTTGGTGGAGGTAGAGGTGGTGGAAGAGGAGGAGCTAGAGGAGGAGCTAGAGGTGGTAGAGGAGGCGCCAGAGGTGGTAGAGGTGGTGCTAGAGGTGGAGCCAGAGGAGGTGCTAAAGTTGTCATTGAACCACATAAGCACGCCGGTGTTTTCATTGCTAGAGGTAAAGAAGATTTATTAGTTACTAAAAACACTGCTCCAGGAGAATCTGTTTATGGTGAAAAAAGAATCTCTGTTGAAGAACCTGCTAAAGTTGAAGGTGAATTACCAACTAAAATCGAATACAGAGTTTGGAATCCTTTCAGATCTAAATTGGCTGCTGGTGTTATGGGAGGTATTGATGAAATTGGTATTGCTCCTGGTAAAAAAGTATTATACTTGGGTGCAGCTTCTGGTACATCAGTATCTCACGTTGCTGATGTTGTTGGACCAGAAGGGGTAGTTTACGCTGTTGAATTCTCTCAAAGACCAGGTAGAGAATTAATTGGTATGGCTAAAAAGAGACCTAATGTTGTTCCAATTATTGATGATGCTAGACACCCACAAAAATACAGAATGTTGGTTTCAATGGTTGATGTCGTTTTCGCCGATGTAGCCCAACCAGATCAAGCCAGAATCATTGCATTAAACTCTCATTTATTCCTTAAAGATCAAGGTTTGGTAGTCATCTCCATTAAAGCTAATTGTATTGATTCAACTGTTGATGCTGAAACTGTTTTCGCCAGAGAAGTTCAAAAATTGAGAGAAGAAAGAATTAAACCTTTGGAACAATTAACTTTAGAACCTTATGAAAGAGATCATTGTATTGTTGTTGGTCGTTACCTTAGAAGTCAATAATTGGGCATGGATGTAGAATAATGTTACACTAAAAATAATTCGGTCTCTTACTGTAGAAAAAAAGACGGTTTTGCCACGCTCTTTTTTTGCCATTATCGCGATCATATAATATTTAAATATTTACTAACTAATGGAACAAGACTCGGGGACTACGCAACAACAGCTGCCCTCAATACATAAGGAACCGACCCCGGCCGACTCGGACGTGGTATTGGTATCTTCGGATGAAGAGTACATTCCAGGAAATGAAGAACCGATCACAGTAGCAGATTATGATGACACAAATGACACAACTGAAGATGTGGTAATAACAGGATCCGTAAGGAGAAGAGACTCTGAACCTTTCATTAGAAGAGTCCGACAACACACGGATGGTGTGAATGATGATATAGAGATTCTTGAAGAGAGAACGATACCAAATTCCACTGGGTATGGACTGACCCGACGGTTAGGGAATACGATTATTTTAAACCATGGTGATCATGACCACTATATTACCCTGGAATCCCATAATAATGATGTAGAAGTTGTCGGAGAAGCAGAAGCTGATCCTTTCAGGAGTGCATTCATCCAAAGGGCAAATCAGAGTGGATCATTATTGGTCCGAAGAATACGAGAGATGATGGCCACTCGATTTTTTAATGCTGAAGCACGTAATAGACCTTCACAATCGGGTAATAATGGTCGAAGGCGAAGAGGTACAGACTCCCAATTATTTGTGTACCCATCAGAGGATGGAAGCGACCTGGATGAGTCTTATTTCCCACATGAATCCTTAGGATGGGATTCATTCTTGGAAATATTTGGAGCTAACGCAAGGGCATTTACCGATGCTAGGGATAATGTGGAAGAGTCAGTTATGGCTAGAATAGAACGTGATAATGATAGAGAATTGGACAGAAGAATTCAAGATGAAAATAGATTCAATAGGAAAGCCTTACAGGATAAAAAACTGCAAATTAAAAGAGAGGTCAAAGGGTATACTTCTGATATAAAACCTGATCAAGTGATAGGATGTGAACTTTGTGGTATTACTCTTGGTGAAGGTATTCCAGATGAATTCAAGTCACATTCAAAGTATTTCAATGACTATCAACTGTTCTCAGATGAATTCAAAGTAAATGCTCCTTGGTTCTGTACCAAACAAATACTCGAAGTTGATAAAGAACTTAGTAAAAGAGTATTTGTGTCAAAATGTGGACACCTATTTTGTGGTAGATGCTTCAAGAACATTGGAAATAGACCAAGAAGGAGTAAGAAAATGGCGATTAATATGGATAATCCAGCAGTTTATGCACCAACAGCGTGTCCTGGTATGGAATGTGGTCATAAATTTAGGGGCAAGAAATCGTTTACTGAATTATATTTTTAATACATGACTTATGAGCTTAATGCACCATCTCTAATCAATTCTGGCCTCACTTAAAGTTAATGGTTTGATATTATTAGAGAATACAGATGATCCATTCTTGAATCTGTTGATCTTCTTCAACTTTTCTCTGACAACCATAACCGGAACTGACAGCTTGGTGACCAAATAGTTGGACAAAGAACCTAACAAAACCCCTTTAATTGCACTTTGACCTCTAGAACCTACAATTACTAACGTAGGATTCAAATTATCAATTAATTCAAGGATTAAATGTCTGGGGATTGGATGGTGAATTATTTCGATTACAATATGGATTTGTAGCTTGGTTAATTTAAGCAAATTCAATACCTGTTGTTTTGCCTTGTGTAACATATTCAATCTATGTTGTTCTCTACTAGATTCATTAGCATTATTTCCTTTTAAGTGGTGATTATTATCAGTGTCTTCAATGACATATACAATAAATAATACTGAACCATCTACCAACACAGTTCCTAAAGACCACTCTAAAGCAAAGATAGATTCAGGAGAAAAATCCATACACAACAAGAACATTTTCGGTTTTACCTTGGGGTCAATTAATTGGAAAAAATTACCTCTTGTGATGGTTTGTATAACTCTTGATTGGGGTTTATTAGAATCAATTTCTCCTTCTACAATTGTTTCGTTCAATCTGGAGGCAAATTCGCTATCCAATTTGTCTTCAATGGCAGAAGTATACGGGATCATAAATTCCTTGTCTTCATCACTTAAAGTCTCATTAGGATTCAATTTTTCATTTTCTTGGTGAATGATCTTTCTTCTATAACTAGAATAGTCTTCAAGCTTCTGTTTTCTAGATTCAAAATCTTGTTCACTCTTATTCAAATCAACAGTTCCTCCAGTTAACTGATTTTTCTCATCTTTTAACTTATTTAATGCTTCCTCATCAATTGGTTTACCTGCCAACTTAGCATTGGCAAATGCCCGTTCACTAGCAGTCAACTCTTCAAGCTTCTTAACAGTAGAGTGATCATTTAAGTTTGAATTTTCTAAGATGTTGGAAATTTCGTTGATTTTTTCGTCTCTACAGGCATAATTGGGGAGAATATTACCAGTATCATCATATTGAAATTTATCTTGATCATCATCATCACTAATATGTTCTTCTTCACTTGGCTCATCATAATCACTTAATTCCTCTGTGGATTGATCATTTTGATCCGTTTTTTCAAGTCTTTCCAGGGGGTCATGATTTATTATCGACCACTTAAGATCCCCATCTTCGTTGGAAGGAGACACAGATCGGGAATTCCCACCTGAATTAGATGATGGAGACCTTCCTCTACTAATGGATTTTTGAATTATGGCCAACCTTTCGGCCTCTAATTTGGATTGACGTGAACTCATAGCTATAGCGTGATAAAATGCCAAGGGTAGAAATGAGTATTGAGTGCGGCTCAGCAAGGCTGAGAGGCGAAAGTGGGGAGCGATGGTACGAGGAATTGGGGGAGGAGGGTGCCAGTCTGAAAGGCTAGTTCATGACAGGGGACATAAACAGAGCAGGGCAAAGTTAGGAAAGTATGGTGAAAAGTCTGGGGAAAAGAGCGTGCACATACCAACTCATACGGGTTTATAGGTTCGTATCTCGTTTATTCTTCGTCGGTGTCGTCCACCATCTCCACTAGTAAGGTAGCACCCGACTTCAAGTCGTCCACTACACAATTGCTATACTGGGTATAAGCTTTTTTGGGATATGGTTGGACCAATTCGAAGCTAAAGGTAAAATGGATCAAGTAATTGTCTTCGCTAATTTCTCCAAAGTCAAGGTTTTCCGAATGAATATACTCCAGGAGATTCTCTTCGGTTTCATGTTCTTCTTCGATCAATTTCTTAGACAACAATTTGGTTTCGACGTATAAATATACGTGATACCATTGAATTTCTTCATTTATGTTGAGAATGAGCCTTTCTCCATGAGGTAATTTGACTTGAATTCGAATTTTCTGAGGAGTATGAAGATGATCAAATGATTTGGTCTTAATTAAATTAAGAAGATAATGATTTCTCTGTTGAGAGAGTTTTTCCTTCTCCAATTGTTTGACTTTTTCAAACTTCTTGAGTTTGTCAACTTCAAGTGATTTGTTATAAGCATCGTCTTGTCTTTGCTTTAATAATCTGGAAAATTCTATTTCTCTCTTGTCAGTTAATTGAGTTATGATTTGTGGTTGATAATTATTGATAATCTTGGTAAGATTATGAGAAAGTTTATTAACAGTTTGTTCTACTTTCGAGTCTAAGAATGCTGATGATATGTTGGACTTATATGTGATAGACATCGAAGGCATTACATTAGGGCTAGCACTCACATTGTTAATAAGCATCATATATGGTAATCTTCTAACCTTATAGGTCTTACCTACTTCAAAACTTTCAGGGTTTTGAATGACGTTATTCATATATATAAAGCCCTTGTAGTTATCTGTTTCATTCTGTTTATTAAATAGTTTATTGAAATGAGGATTCAGGAATAAAGCATCAATAAACTGTTTACAATCTTCAGTATTATCCACAAGCAATACCAATAACCAACTATAGTCTTGTTTGCACATGTCATACACTTCATTGAAATTTTCAGTTTTGATATTAAACTCTTCGGCTAGTTTATCCCACAAAGAAGGTTTTTCCCTGTTGGCTTCATCTGATTCTTCTATTGTATCATAATCAAATTTGGATGGGAATGAGTGGCTGGTGGTGTTAACTCTAAATAATAGTCTACAAAACTGATATAATAGACTTAATAATTTATTTGGAATGAACAAAATCACAAATAAGATGGAATTGATGGTCTTTAAATTCTGATTCTGGATGTTCCTTTTCATTAAATCTCTAGTTGAAGCGTGAATGCCAACTTCTAATTGCCAATTATTAGAAATCTTAGGAGCGAACGGTAACTTGGGTAATAAATCTTCAAATTGACTCATATTATATCTCCTATGAAGATTAGAAGATTCTCCAGTATCTAAACCAGTTGTGAAATCATTGTCAGTAGTAGCAATTGGCTCAATTGGCGTGGAGTCAGGCACTGATTGCAGTTCCTCCACAAATCCTGAATCAAAGTAATTCGATACAGAATTATTAAGATTCCAACCATTCAATTCCAACAAACGAATGATTTGACTTATATTTTCATCCTCCGTTCCCGTTAGTTCTTTGAATAGCGTAACATTGGATTTTTGGTCGTCACTTAAACTGTCGTACTCCATTGGTGGCACAATATTTTCGGGTGCGATAAATGGGCGGGCGTCGTAGTGCGCGGACCGCGGCTACCGTGGTGCAGCCGGGGAGACGTGGTGCCGGGGACAGTTCCACCGCGAGGGCCACCCGGCCAGGGGCCCCCAAGGGAAGTCCACGGAAAATTGTGCAAGGGCCCAGTAGTGTCCAGGACTGGGTATCACCGTTTGTAGTTGGGGCGACTCTCGGGGGATTAGGAACCTTGAGTATAATTGCCTATAAATAGTACAGGAGAAGATCCAACCACTCCGGAACTTAAGGTATTTACGGCGTATACCTGGATAATAATCCTGTGCGTGTGAAATAGTTCTCGGAACAACTGAAGTATTTTCATTAATGGAATAAGAGAACAGACGTACCACCACTCTGCCACCACTCCCACGACTACAGCCACCACTTCCACAACCCCCACCACTCCTCTACCACCACGCCTCTACCACCAGTGTCGATCACCACCAGCTGTCCCTGACACGGGCCCAGAAGAGCTCAGGGCATCACATGCGGCAGAACCATCCGACCACCACTGCCGACCACTCCAGTTGCCGACAACTCCCACCACCGTCCGAGCCACCACCACTGCCCGGGCCTCCGCCGGCCCACCACGCTCCAAAATCACACCCAGGGCTTAAATACACTCCAGTCCTATAAGAAATCGTGCTTCAGTCGCTGTTCCGAACATTTTACCATAGTGTCCTCGGTCTTGATCCGGAACTCTCTTATCCATCTACTTTATACCAACTTATAGTCTATAAACTGGTGAAAACTTCTTACAAACTTAGCCAATCCAAGGTTGGTGTTTTGTCAATCGATTTATGATTTTCTTTTGTTAATCATATGACTCGGTGAGAAGGTATTCTAGAATCTCGAGGTTCCATCTATCCATTTAACGGTGAGAAACCGCCAAAATATAATATTGGCTTAAATGAGTCAAAATTGGTGGGAAAAATCCCAGTTTTCACTATATTAATTCTCTTTAACATATTAATAATCTATCATAATTTGACCCCAATTTTTAACCGGTTAAACCCTTAAATATGTGTCCCACTTTTGTCCCTCGTCTCGGTCTAATCATTTAGCAATTTTCCTGAAATAATCGTGTCTCAAAATCAATATAAATATTTGAAAAAATCCGGTTCTTGTGAATTTTCATATTATATATCAATTATAGACATTTTACCAAAGGATGTCAACTTTCCAAAAAGTTTTACAATCCAAAATAACTAAATCTCTACTTATAAGTGGAGGTTTAGTTGGTTCAACTATTGTATATTTAGATTTTATAAGATCACCTAATAAACCAAATTTAGTTGATAGTTTTAAACCATTAGTTAAAGATTTACCAGCTCCTCCTTCAAGAGATGCTTTATTATCTAAATTAGATAAAAAATTCGATATGTTAATCATTGGTGGTGGTGCAACTGGTACTGGTACCGCTCTTGATGCTGCTACTAGAGGTTTAGATGTTTGTTTATTAGAAAAAAATGATTTTGCTTCTGGTACTTCTTCTAAATCTACTAAAATGGCTCATGGTGGGGTAAGATATTTAGAAAAAGCTATTTTCCAATTATCTAAAGCTCAATTAGATTTAGTTATTGAAGCTTTAAATGAAAGAGGTAATATGTTAAGAACTGCTCCACATTTATGTTCTGTTTTACCAATTTTAATTCCTGTTTATAAATGGTGGCAAGTTCCTTACTTCTTTGTTGGTTGTAAAATGTATGATTGGTTTGCAGGTCACCAAAGTTTAAGATCTTCAACTATTTTCTCAAAGGAAACTACCAGTGCTTTGGCTCCAATGATGGATGATTCAAATTTAAAATGTTCTTGTGTATATCATGATGGTTCCTTTAATGATTCTAGAATGAATGCTACTTTGGCAGTTACAGCCATTCAAAATGGGGCTACTGTTCTTAATTATATGGAAGTTAACCAATTACTTAAAGATGATAAAAATCAAATAACTGGGGTATTAGCTACTGATACTGAAACCGGTAAACAATATACTATTGGTGCTACTTCAGTTGTTAATGCTACTGGTCCTTTAGCTGATAAAATTTTGGAAATGGATAATGATCCAAAAGGTTTACCTCCAAAAGATCCTCAACCTCCAAAAATGATTGTTCCATCTTCAGGTGTTCACGTGGTTTTACCCGAATATTATGGTCCTCAAACTATGGGTTTATTAGACCCTTCAACTTCAGATGGTAGAGTTATGTTTTTCTTACCATGGCAAGGTAAAGTGTTATGTGGTACCACTGATACTCCTTTAAAAGATGTTCCACCTTCTCCTGTTCCAACTGAAGAAGAAATTCAAGATATCTTACATGAATTACAAAAATATATTGTTTTCCCTGTTAATAGAAATGATGTTTTAAGTGCTTGGTCTGGTATTAGACCTTTAGCAAGAAATCCTGATGCAGTTTCTTCAACTGGTGGTAAAGGTTCAACTCAAGGTTTAGTTAGATCTCATTTGGTTCATACTTCACCAACTGGTTTAATTACTATTTCTGGTGGTAAATGGACCACTTATAGAGAAATGGCTGAAGAAACTGTTGATACGGTTGTTAAGAAGTTTAAATTTGATAAAGAATTGAAACCATGTCAAACAAATGAAATAGTTTTGATTGGTGGAGAAGATTATTCTAAGAATTATTCAGCTAGATTGATTCATGAATACAGAATTCCATTAAAATTAGCTAAACATTTATCTCATAACTATGGTTCAAGATCTTCATTAATTTTGGAATTATATCGTCAAAATGATTTCAACAAATTACCAGTTACTTTAGCAACTTCTTCTTCATTTAACCCTTCAAGTGCTGCTGAAACTGATGAGAACTCCTTATCATACCAAAACTTTGACGAACCATTCACCGTTGCTGAATTGAAATATTCTTTGAAATATGAATACATCAGAACTCCAATTGATTTCTTAGCCAGAAGAACTAGATTAGCATTCTTGAATGCTAGACAAGCTTTAAGTGCTGTTGATGGAGTGGTTGAAATTATGAGAGATGAATTTAAATGGGATGATGCAACTGCTGACAAGATGAGAAATGAAGCTAAAGAATTTATTGGACAAATGGGTATCAATTCAAAAGATTTTGATGTTAAAGACTTTGTTGTTCATTAGTTTATAGAGATAGAATGTATAAATTAATAAATTTGTATTAAATTCACGAATTAATAGAGCATACTCTATCCACAAGTTCATAAACCATTTTTAAATCATCTTTTGGAATGAGAAACCATTCTACATGCACATTATATTGAGTAAATAAATCATTAGATCTAATACTTGGTTTTGATTCAACACATCCTTTACAAAACACAGTTCCCCTTCCATATAATTGACGCAAAGATGAGTGTATTTGACTTTCTGCTTGCACTAAATCTTTCTTAACGTAAAATCCTCCATCATCAAAATGATCTAATGGTTTAATACTTAATTTCTTGAATACTTGCAGGAGTTTAAATTTCTTTGGAATAATACTATCAGTCAAAGGATTTATTAGGAGAATTTTATGATTACATTGGTTCTCCCATTGTTTAATCCTTGTACCTATTGATTGAGTGGTCATACCTATTTTTAGTAGAATATAACGAGATTTACTCAAGGCAAACAGGTCCCATTGGTTTTTGTGCTTTGAATTGGGAAGATTTTTCACTTTAAACCAATCTTTTTCCTTCTTATCAAAGAATTTGGCTAGGGTGTATATGTAGATGTGACCTGCCACTGGAGTTTTACTGGGGACATCCCTTTTTGTGGGACTCAGTGATCGACTGGTAACTTTGGGGGTACTTTGGACATTCTGATTAATGTGATACCTACAATAATCCCCGTGTACTCGTATTTTACACCTTAAACCTTTGGCAGTTGTACCCAAACATTGATTCATGAATATTTTGATTTCGCAGCTGACTTAAGGATATCATATCCCACAAAAGTCCATGAAATTTGTCACGACGTCTTCATATCCAGACTTACAAACAGTCCACACAGTCCACAAGAACAGCAGAATAACTACTAATAGATAAGTTGTTGGCTCAAAAAAGGTTGAGCCACTTCCAGCGCCGCATGAGCTATTATCCTGGCTTATCTGTAAATGAAAAGTCATCCAAATTTTACATAAATCTCCTTCTTATGAACCTTCAATACCACAACCAACATCCACAAACCCCATTCCTCCATAAGTATTCACATCCCCCGAACCTCGTATCTATCTCCTGACAAACCCGTATACAGGAGCTGATGTGCTCGTAAATAGATCACTCTCAAAAAATATAAACTGCCAAAAACATTTAGGGAATGTCGTCAGCAGAAGATCAAAGTCTGTTAGATTCCAGTCCCAACCTAACAAAAACTCCTGAATCTTCTTCAGAATCAACAAAACCTACTAAAAGATCTAGATCTAGAAATGGGTGTGTCAGTTGTAAGAAGCTTAGAATTAAGGTAAGTAGATTAGGATAATTTTACTATTGAACTCTACTAACATAATAGTGTGATGAGAATAAACCTAGTTGTGAATATTGTATATATACACAAAGAGAATGTGTTTATATTCAACCAGTTCAAAAACCATCCAAAGCACAAGTTCTTTCATCGGAGCGTAAATTGATAAGGTCCATACGGCAAATTAATAAAGTTATGAACTTACCAAATTTTAGATTGAATTCAAAACTGGTTAAATCAATGAATTCTATTCAAAAACAACTTAATCTTGGATTATTTGAACTTAAATTATTGTATTTATATCGGAATTTTATAGCTCCTTTTGTTGCTTCTCAGCCCCAACTTAAAAGAGTTATGATGGATGAAACTACTGAATGTTTTGCTAGTTCTCCTGCAGTAAGAAATGGTGTTTTCAGCTTTAGTGCAATTTGTTCCTGGCAATTTTTTAGGAGGAATCAGACAGATTTTGTTATTAAAAAATTCCCTTATTATCCTACTCATCCAGGTATTAGGAAAGATGAAACTACCTTTAATGAACTTGTAATTAGTTCATTATTTGATAATAATCTTCCATTTTTGGAAGGTTCTAAGGAAAATTTATTCAGTCTAACTAATAGATACTTCTTAAACCTTATAGATTGTTGTAATGATATTGTTATAAATCATGTTGATAGACTGCAAGGATATGAAGTACTCACCAAAGAATATGCCATTCAACTTAAAAGCTCATGTGCTTTGATATTTGCCTTTTTGGGAATTCATGGTCATAATTTAACTCCTCTTGTTAAATTTGATGAGTTTGATAATTATGTTTATGATTTTGATTTAATTATCAACTTAAATACGGACATTTTGACCATTTGTAAAAACTTAAGGTCTATGATTGCTTTAGCTCAATTCTCATTACATAAAACTCAGATGGGACCATTATTTCAACCGTTTGAGACGCCTGGTGAAAATGTGTTTCCCATGATATTCAAGTTGAGAGAAGAATTAGAAACTTCAGACGTGCTATGGGATGAAAAAAAGATTTATTCAATCACCTTGAATATCTTGGAACAAGCTTTGGAAAGTAGTGTTCTAAGAAACTATCCAGTACCGCTATTTAGATTCCTTTTGACCATAGAAGAGGAGTTCAGAGATTTAGTAAGGACAAAGAGTTTTTTTGCTCTAAGGATAATCAACTGCTATGCATTCATGTGTCAAACAACTCAGTTTGGTTTATTTAAAGATAAGAATATATGGCTTGAATTCATGAGTTGGTTTAAAGATTATAACATGAAGATAGCAAATAAATGGCTTTATTCTTCTGATCACGCTAGATGGCTTATAGTTGATCAAAGCTTAGAACTACCTAGGTTAACTACAAAACAATTTGCATTTTTGGATCCCGAAATCATTGTTAATGACTATTTAATGAACAGAATGGGAGATAAAGTTATAACAGAGTATAGAGATTTTTATAATGGGTCTGAACGGGTGCAAGTTGAATTTGATAATGGATCAGCAGATTTGCTGATTCAAAAATTATGATATATTTATAGAACGTATGACATTTGATATGATTTACTGTAGATTATAAAGTCTTTTATTCGTATAAATATTACTGGCGTATATAAAAAGGGCCGAATCAAATATCACTCAAGTTAACATCTTCCATTTCTTGGGTAATCTTATTAACTCTTGCTTTCTTCAACATATTACTTCTTTTCTTATCATTGATTTCATATTTGGTCTCATTGAATCCTCTTTCATCATCCAGATCTACCTCAACCCCATATTTGGCTTGGAATTCAGTGGGTGGTTCTCTTAACACATCACGTACTCCTTCATTGGCGATCAATTGGTTGTGAACACCAAATCCGAAACACCATTTTAAGTGAATTAATCTCAAATATAAGAACCAACTGTTTATTTGAATTGATCTGGTTCTGCTTAATCTGATAAAATTTTGGTCCATGAGTTTACTAATTATTTCCAATCCAGCTTCAGATTTTTTTAAGATTTCTATTCTGGTATCATATTTACCAAAATTTTCCACAGTATTAAGTATATCTCTGAAAATTGAATGCACTTCTTTTTTACCTTTTTTACTGATTTTTTTATCACTCAAGTTGTTCAATCTAGAAAGAATTGTGAGGAGTTGCTCCTGCTCATAATATGGTGCATTATAATTGTATTCTTCGTCTTCATCATTGTCCTCTTTTTCGTTACTGTAATGATATATTTCATAACATACAGCAACCAATCTACCTGCGGCTTTACTAATTTCTAGATTTAAATCATTATCAAGCAATTCGATTAATTTAGGTACCAATTCTTGAGTAGTTTCATTCAAGAAATCATTCCTTGGTAAAAGAGTTAATAAACATCCTATACCGTGTAAACCAGCGACACCAATTAATGTCTCACCATTTTGTTTCGAATTAATATCATTTATAACTCTTTGTTTACTTAAGTCATCAAAGAAAGTGGAAAACTCTCTGTCACCTTCTTTAAATTCTTTAAGGCTTGTCAAGGCACTTAAACAATTACCTTCAGTTATTTCAAAAAGCCAATTTATAATATCATCAATACCAAAAGATGATGAACCATTATACATAATTAACAATAAACCTACGTAACCAGTTATAACATGACTCTTATTTTCATTCGTTATAACTGACGTAGCTGGTTCACTTATCAAATTTCGTATATATCCCAAGAATTCCCCATCCACTACGGAGCTAAACTCATCAATATCACTAACAATCAAAGCAATTGTACACCTAAATAATAGCAAAAATTCTTGTGGAGACCGGTAATCACCACTCATAAGAATGGATACCAAATCAGAAACACTATCATCTGTTACATAATCAGATGTACCTTCTTTACTTTCATTATACACCAATAATGATTTTATCACTATGAGCTTATACAATTGAGCAAGTATCAATTCTCTCGAATCAGAAGAAACCTCATTCCTACTAATCCGTAATGATTTGATAAGCTCATTTATGGAAGAACTTGAAGTAACTCTTGCCTTATTTAATTCATCTACCGTTTCTTGTTTAAAATCATAATTCTTCTCTTTCCACCCTTCAAGATTTTCAAGCTTAGAAGCTAATAATTCTTCTAAATTATTAAATGTAAAATCCAATTGTCCATTCTCTTCACCATCTGGTCTTGGGGTTCGAGCCCTAGAAGCGGATCTCGAAGAATTGTTCGAATTATCTTCGAATAAGTGTTTTCTTAAAGACATAATGATTATTTAGGTGATTGCGAGAAGATTTAAATGATTGAAAGTCGTGCGCCGCCACAATGGCCCCATGACTAATGGGCGGATTTAAGTACCAAACAAGAAGTGGTCCCTGGATTATGAATGAGCCATTCCGGAGATAATTAATTGTTTTACTATCTGATTTACTACTGGTTAATATGATTATTTTTACGGATTAATTCGTTGTGTATTTTATTACGTGTAACTTGAAAATATGTTTTTTGCAATTTTCATATTATTTAGAAAACTATTTCGGTGGGTAAAACATATACTTTATCCCCTCCTTCCCTCACCGTCAAATTGTCTTTATCGGCAGCTAAAGATTTCCTCATGTCAAACCCATCAATTTCATCATTAATCTTTGTTCTATCTTCTGGTAATGTTGACCCATAATAACCAACTACTCTTCTATAAATACTATATCCAAGTTTTTCATATAACTGTAAGGCTAATGCATTTGTAACCCGTACAAATAAATCAATAAATAATGTATTATCCGGTTCACCATCCACAATCTTTTCTAAAAATGTACACAAATCTGAGGCTAGACCTATTCTTCTATATTGATTATTCACAGTAACTGCAGATATATGTGTATGCCATTCAAGTTTTGATAACTTTCCTTCATTCTTTGCAATCATATAACCACTTATCTCTTGATTTGTAAGACAATTATCATTGAGTTCAGTTGATTTAAAGAATAAAGAGGGCCATTTAATCAAGTAGTCAAAGTAAAAATCAAGGGTATAATTTTCTGTAAGTGGATCCAAGTTTACTGAATTGATTTCAAATAAATCCTCCATTTGAAATGGTTTATATGATGTCATCCTCTATTATTTATCAACTTTCACCAAATATTTATCGATAAATTCCCAATATTAACACTTATCAGTTGTTAGAATACTAATTCTCACTTTCTCATTCCATGCTCGCACCGCTCCACCACCACGCCGCGGTGGCCTGTCCCGTTATCTTTTGATCATCAAGTCGCGCTTTCACCACGCAAAATTTTCAGCAAATTTCAACCAAATCTACACCATGTTCGGAGGTCCAGATCCATCAGTTTCAGAAGAACAAAAGAAAGTACAAGAAAAATACGCCAATGATACCTTAAAAACCGCCGGTTTAATCGCTGGTGCTTTATGGGTTACCCCAATCATTTATCATTTTGTTAAGAAACAATTTGCTTAAACTCATGTACATAAATATACACTAAATCATTATTATGGGATTATACTAATTCTACAATGTTTAACAATACTATGAGATGGCAAGAATTGTTTACTCTTCAAGTTCTGCTAGAACATCTCTTAATTTACCAATCCTTATAGCTAAACTGGTTAATTCCATTCTTTGACACATTGTTGATGCAGCAATTAATGCTTTATCATTCTTCATCAATTTTGCAATTGAAAAAGCTTTTGATAATTGTTGTGCTTTAAGAGATTCAGCAAAAAGATTGATTAAAGCTTTATCAAAAATCTTAGAATAATTGGATAATCTTTCAGAAATATCTTCAGTATGTGCCTGTAAACTTTCGTCGGTAGAAGAAGAACCAATAAGTTTAGCCATAGTCACAGATCTTATGAATTCTTCTTCAAAATCAGCTTCAGATTCTTCTTCTCTAACATTTATTGGAAGTTTAATAGGCATTTCAATAGGCATTGGTAATGGGAATACTGGATATTGATCTCTATTCTTCAAAATTAAACAATTCAATTTATCGTCATTCAATCCTAATGGCCATACTTTCCAGTTTTTCTTTGTTTCATTACCATCTTCTGTTAATGCCATATTACAGTTTAAAATAGGTACCCATTTACTATCTAATTTTCTTCTCCAATTCGATAAGATAATCATGGTTTCATCAATTCCTGGTATTATACATGGGTCATTATATTCATTAAAGAATATACCTCTAATCAATGGAACATTAGGCAGAGACTTAAGTGGTAAAATACAATCTTGTTGGATAAATTTGTAATCTTCTTCGATATCAATGAGTGAATATGAATACAAATTATTAGACAATTGACTTACAATAAAAGCCGAGTCATTACTTGATGATATGATGGACACAATTGGACTTATTTTCAAAATGTTCTGGCATAAGCCATGTTGATTGTAAAATCTTAAATATCCAAGATTAGTTCCCACAATGATAGTAGCTTCTTCATTGTCAGTAATTGAAATAGAAGTAAGGTATTCACCTTGAACGAGTGGAACCTTTTTATTCCATCCACCCAAATCACTTTCATGATTTCTATAGTAAATTAACCCATGATTTTTTGAAGATTTGTAGTTAGAATTACCAAGTAAAATACCAGTTTGGTTAATTGCACATAAATCATATTGATGGTAATCAGTGAAATGATAGTCCTTATTAACTGAACGATCAAAAAATGAAACTGTAATGGTTTGCTGAGATTCATATGCATCATCAGATTTGACAACCCAGACATAACCAATCGAATTCATGGTTATATATCTTCTTGTAACATTTGCTGACTTGATGAACGGTGTAGAACCAGGTGAATAGGGAATTATTTCTTCGACCTTTGATGGAACAAATGTTTTAGTAATTTTGTGTCCATTATTTGCTTTCTGACGCTTAGTCAGACCAAGCATAGCTCTAAGATCTTCTTCATCGCTTTCCATATTGGAATCATCATTATCATCAATAATTGAATCATCAATCCCATGTCTATTGATTCCATTAGGCTCTGCGTCAGAGTTCCCGTTGATATCTTCAGTACCACTACCGTCATCTTCTGCCATATCATCAACAAACAGCTTAGAAGACTCAATTAATTCCATATAACGTAAGATAGTACCAGAATTTGTTCCAAGAGCTAAATGGTCATTTTGCCAGGTTAAATTAATGAACAAATTATCATCCAATTTCAACTCTTGAATTAATTTCATAGATTCAACATTAATAATAGATAATTTTTTGGATAATATAGCTAAATGTCTATTATCAGCCGAGAGCTTCATATCAACAATTGGTTCTTCAACCGAGAACTCATTTTCCAATTCCCATTCTCTGGAGAGCTTCTGTATAGTATTAGTGGCAGTGGGAACCAATAAGTGTTGACCATTTTTGGACCATTGAGAGGCAGCAGTTATCAACTCACCTGAGTGATCCCCATCATACTCGATGGAGTCAGTGGATGTATTGATTTTGATGGGTAAAATGGATTTAATGGTATGAACCAAATTTGGTTGTTCATTGATAGTTGAGTAGATTTGTAAATCACCATTAGACAAACTCACAGACAAAAATTCAGTACTAATTGAATAATCCAATCCAACTAATTGTTCAGGCAAAGATATAATTGAAACACTATTATTGTCTTCAAGATTAATTATAACCAACTTATTATCATCACCTCCACAAACCACACGAGTACCTCCATTAATGGGAATTGCATGCCTTAAAGGTAATTCAGATCTATAGATACGAACCTTGGAACCATTCTCATCCAAGCTTACCAACTCTAACACTCCTTCTGTGTTGGTAATCAATAATTTATCTTGAGTGCTAGTTATGGAAGTAATATTTTCAAGAATGTCCAAAGAAACTGGTTCTAAATCAGCGTTTTCTGGCAGATAAACCTTAAGGATTCCAAGACTATTTCCCACAACTAGACGATTAAGATCTGTGTTATATTCCACAAACGAGTTCCCTTCAGAGAACCCATTAATTCTATCTTGCTTCATGGTAATAATAATATTTCGCGACGCGTTTGATTTGGATGAGTGTACGAAATTACCGAGAAGTTAGGGAGAGATCGCGGGAGACACCGCCTCAGGAATGAAGCGAATCCATATTGAATTTGGACTTGACAGGATACAAGAAGAAACGCAAATTATTTTAGTCACAAACAGTATCTTGACCATAAGAGCGTCTCAATCACAAGAGCTGCTCCAACAGGAGCGTCTTAACCTCGAACAAGTATCTTATAGTCTCGGCCAAGTCCTCAGTCGGATTCTTCCACCTCCCACGTTGGGAAGATATCCCATACTTGTGCAAAACTTGCTATCTCCATATCAAATTGTACCTTAATCCCTGTACCTGTCATCACCTCCACATGAACAATGACCTCATTCGGTAAATAAACAAACCTAAACTTTATTAAATAGCGCAAAGTGGCTGATTTGAAATTCGCAGCCAAATGAGGGATTTATGGTTTACATGTGGTAGGTGGTGGCTGGGCTATTAATACTTATAATGGGAACTGTGGTACTAAGGGTGAATTAGTTTGATATTTTAAGGAGAATTGGAGTTTTTCAGCACTTCAAATGGTGAATTTTGGAGTGAAAAAAGAAGATTCTAAGATAAATGAATTAACTCCATGTACTGACAACTATACCAATTATGGGTCGATTGAACTGGGGAAAATAGAAGAAATACTGGTTAAATATTCAACTGTTTATCTTGGGTTTTGCTCCTTGGGATCTGTGTTTTGTGATATTGGTACAACTCCCTTATATGCTATGAACTATCAAATTATGGATGAACAAGATATATACGGTATTATGTCGGTAATTTTCTATTTATTTACGTTGATTGTATTGGTAAAGTATTTGTTAATAATCGGATACGTTGGTAGCTTCAAGGGAAATGGAAGTTTGAATTCTGTGATGCTTTACACGGGATCTTTTAAGGCGGCAGTGATGGGTTGCTGTTTGATTGGTTGTGCTATGATACTATGTAATAATCTTTTGGGTCCGACAACTTCAATAATGAGTGTTTTGTCAGGTATTGAACAGTCAAACTGCCTGTGGGGTGGTAGACTTATAATTGGGGTTATTACTATCTTTGTTTTTATTGTTTCCCATAGTTTTCATCTGAAAATATATTGGGTTTTCCCATTCATTATTGTTCTTTGGTACTTAGGTCTTGCAAGTACTGGATTACTCAATTTACTACAAAACCCTAAAGTTTTAGTAGCATTAAACCCTAAATATGCATATATTTATCTTAGAGACCATGGTTTCGATTGTGCATTGCTCCCGTTAACCGGGAGTGAAGCCTTACTACTTAACATTGATAATATTGGGAACTTCCCATTGCAGATAACATTGGTTTTCTTTGTTTATCCATGTCTAATGATCCAATATTTTGGCCAATCAGCCTATATTTCTCAAAGAGGTACTTCAAATGTCTTCTATGGTTCCATATCTGAATATAGAACCGTTTATTGGGTAATGAATGGTCTCGCTATACTATCCATTATGATTACATGTCATTCGCTTATCAGTGGAACATCTTCAATATTAAATCAATTGAGCTATCATAAGTTCTTCCCCCAAACTAGGAAGTCCACTGTTAGACTTATGTTTGGGATTTCATTGGTGGTAACGTTGATAATATTCCACTTTAATAATAGCATATTATCAGCTTACAGTATAAGTATTTCATTTGATTTCTTCATTTCCAATTTACTTACAATACTAATTTTAGTATTTATTTACAAACGATATTCTATTGCACTTGGATTTGGGTTGTTTATTCCGTTAGAGTTGTACATTATATTTGATTATCCTCATTTTAAGAATGGATCTTACACTACAATTTTATGTCTATGCTTTCTAGTTGGGGTCTTTTGGTATAGAATAAGATAATTTATGCCCACTCTGGAGTTTTCTCTTGTCTACCTCTACCTCTACCTCTACCTCTTCCATTACCCCGACCACGTCCTCTACCTCTTCCACGTCCCCTACCTCTGAATCCTCCTCTATTACCAGATTCTCCGAAAGTATCGAGATTTAATTGTTTTTCTTCATTCCATCTCATAGTTCCTCTTTCATCATTAGAAGATGATAAAGTATCAAAAAATGATGATTTACTATATGTTTGTTCTTGCTTCTCATGTTCCATTTCTTTAACAAATTTGGCATTTGCAGTTTCAAAATCAAAATCTCCCAGAAATTGGGAAGACTTTGGCTCAGGAGTAGAAACTGGAGCAGCGTTTGGCACATCTGAAGTCTTTGTGGGAGTGCTTGATGTTTTAGTTGGAGCAGGAGCTTTTGATGCAACAGGTTTTTGCTTAGATGGGGCGGAAGCTTGAGTTGGAGCCTGAGTAACAGGTGGTGCAGCCACTGGTGATTGATTTGAAACTTCTGGAGCTTTAGTTGGTTTAGGACCACTTGGAGCTTGAGCAGGTTGAGGTTGTTGAACAGATGCTTGAGCTTGAGCATGAACTTGTTCAATTGGAGTATCTAAAACACTTAAATCCTTAACATCATTACCTCTAAATACAACAAAATCATATACATCAGTTCCTGGAGAAACTTCCAAATTTGGTTGACCAGCTTGAGCTAATCTACCTTCAGTTCCTAATGATCTTACATTTTTTAAAGATATCGTACTATCTTCAGCACTAATGTTTTCTAATATACCAACATAACGAATTTCCTTATTAGAAATTAATGAAATTGTCTTACCTATATATTGTGACATGGTCAAGGTGAAGAAAAAAGTGAGCACAATTTTGATAATTTGAGAATTTAATTATGTCGGATACTGAAGCAGGAGACATCAATCAGATGTTTAACGATGATGAAGAAGAACAAAAAGTTGTGATAGATAATTCTGGAGACGAATATGTTGGAGGAGACGAAAAACAGGTTGATGGAGGAGATGCCAGCGAATTTGACGAAGATGAAGATGATATATTTAAAATTAAAGCTCATAAGAGGGATGGGTCTAATAAACAAACCAGGAAGAAGAATATTCGTAAAACACAAAGAGATTCTACTCCGGTTGAACAGCCAATCATTGATTACCGTAGACCAGATGAAGAACAACAACAAGAAGATGAATTTCTTAACGAAGATCCAGCTCAACGTAGAAGAAGATTATTGGAGGAGAAAATGACTGCTGCCATTAAATCCAAGAGTACTAAACGTAGAAAAGCAGATGAGGATGATTTAGAAAGAATGCAAGATGACAGAATTGATTATTTAAAAGATAAAATGATTAAAGCTGCCAATTTAGATGCTGAAAGAAATTTACAAGGGTCAGTGGCCACAGAAAAGTTAAAGTTATTACCTGAAGTAACAAGTGTTTTATCTAAAGCTGATTTGGCTATATCAATCTTAGATAATAATTTATTGGAGGCTGTTAGATTGTGGTTAGAGCCTTTACCTGATGCATCAATGCCAGCTTATCAAATTCAAAAAGAGTTGATCTCGTCATTAATTGACTTACCCATTAAAACAGACCATTTGGTTGCCAGTGGTATTGGAAAGGTTATGGTATTTTATCAAAGAAGTAAAAGAACTGAATTAAATTTAAAGAAAATAGTTGATAAATTAATAGGAGATTGGACAAGACCAATTCTTAATAAATCTGATTCGTATAAAGATAGAAGTATTCAATTCCAAGAATATAATAGATCCAAATTTTCCAATAAATTATCCAGAGACAGACCTAAAGTTAAACAACAAAAGACATTATATGAAGAAAGTGCTGAAAGGAGAAATAGAGCAGCTATACCAGCTGCTAGAACAACTGCTTATAAAATTGCTCCAAAAGTTAATCCAGAAGTATTAAGAAGGAAGTACAATAATCAAGGATCTGATGACAGATTTAGAAGAATTAATCAAAAGATGAATTTCAAGAAGAAGGCTACCAAAAAAGGAGGACCTTCAATTGAAGGTAGAGGACTTGCTATGTAAAATTAAATAGTAGTAATGTAAAATATGTATTGCATGATAAATTGATCTATTAGGATTAGAGAACCATCTATTCTTAGAGAAATGATTTGAATCTTTATGCATTAACCTTAACGGCAATATAAAATATACAATATTTTGTTATATAATTAATATAAGATATAATCTATGATCTTGGTTTTTCTTTCTTTTCTTTCCATAAAGCTAATAAAGAAACACCAGAGACTTTAACGACTTTAAATCTGACACCTGGAATATCACCCTTAGCTTTACCTCTTCTACCAAAACCGGCTAATAAGACTTCGTCATTTTCATCAACAAAGTTTAAACAACCATCATTTGGAACGAAAGCAGTAACTCTCTTACCGTTTTTGATTAATTGAACTCTGACACATTTTCTAATAGCAGAGTTTGGTTGTTTAGATTCAATACCAATTTTTTCCAAAACGATACCTTTGGCGTGGGATGAACCACCAAATGGAGAAGATTTGAAAGCAGTTCCCAATAATCTGGCCTTATATTGGTTGTCTGCCCATTTGTTATCTCTTCTAGTAACTCTTAATTTTCTAGCGGCGTTTAATCCTCTTGGTTTACCTTTACCCATGGTGAATTAATTAGTTGTATTAAACAATTTTTTTTTTCAATGAGATTTGAGGATTGAAAATTTTAGAAAGATGGTTTGGAGACGACCGGTTACTGCGAGGGAATGGGTGTGCGAAGGCCAAAATGAGACGCAGTCCTAGGGCTGGCGCCCTGGGTATATAGATATTTTATTAGTTTAATGACTTTGGGTGGGAGAGGTGGTGAATGAGATGGGACTAAGTGTAAGTAGACATGAGAGGGTAAGATATTGTAATGGATCCAAAAGATCTGGATCATGTGTGATTTTTGCCGAAATTGACCTAATAAGTAATGCTCAGAGGGAAATTGGGTGCAAATTTATAAAGTGGTATAATATACATTGTTCTATAAGTGCATGAGTGTATCTATGGTATGACCATATGTACGAGAATTAAAGTATTTACTTCTTAAGAAGTTTCTTTTGACCTTTCAATAATTGTAATAAGAATACAAATAGAATATCAATTTGATCTTTGAACATGAATAACAAACCTTGAACAAACACTCCTTTTAATAATTGAGGAGCAACTCCTTTATATAAACCTTTGAGCTTTTCAGTATGCCATAAATGTTCTAAAGCATGGGTGAAACTATCAAATTTAACTTCTTCTGGATCCGGATTGGTTCTATCAGTCTTTTTTTGCAACATAGCTTTTGATACAATTAATGGTTGAGTTGCTAAAGTAGCCAATGATTTAGCAATCATACCTAAACTAAAACTTTCTAAAGGTTTTAAGTATTGTTTATCACCAAAAAGGATTTGTCTTAATCTTTCATAAGATCCATAAGTAATTGAAGGATTTATACATAATACTAATGAAACTCTTAAACCTCTCCAGAACCCAGTGACACCATCATGAGTATAAACTTCTTTAGCCAATTGATATAAGTTTTTATGATGTTTATCCGTTTGTTGTTGAGTAGTAATAACTCCAATTGGCATAGTAAACATTTGGGAAATTGCAGCTGCTAAAGCTCCCAAAAATAATTCCATTAAAGTTGATGGTTTATGATTTGGAATATGTTTATAAATATTAGCATAAACTCTTTTAACTATCGTATACCAATAAAAATATGAAAAGTTTTGAGCAGCTGTACCAAATATTGAACTAAATAATCCATGATACCATCCAAGTACCCCTTTTTTAGCATAAATTTTTTGTAAAACATCAAGAGTATGTTTATATTTTAATTCTCCAGATGAATCATTTGATTGTTCAAATACAGAATCTTCACTATTTGATTTATTTATTGATGTGCTCCTTGAATTGGTCATAGAAGTTGATTTGGGTTTCACCTGAGTTTGGATAAGGGTTTTGGAAAGATCCAATGGATATACTAATGTATTAGCTATAACTGATGCTAAAGCACCAGATGCGGCTTTTTCAACTGGACTAAGTGACATTTATGCAATTTCCTCTACAATTGATAAAAAATATGGGATTAATTGAGTTTATATTATTTTATACTTACCGAGGTCTCGCTTTTCCACATGAATATTGGATGCGTCCCCACAAAATGTGTTCACGTGAGTATCTATAACTACTGAATTGTACAAATTATAGGAACTTTTGCTTTTAGGATATGTTAGATTTATGTGGTTTGGTTCTGTGGATTAAATAGTATGAGTTTAGGTGGTTAATTCTGTGTTCCACAATTTTATGGTTCGATCGTCTCCGACGGTTAAAATCTTCTCAGTTGCTGCAAAATTTGATTCATTGCATGTGGGTATATTAACGAGGAATTTTACCTTTGATTTATGAGTTGGACGGGTTATAATCCCGTCATTCTTTAAATTAATACCTCTAAGGTGTCCATCATCCCCCAATACCCAAATTCCATCTCCTTTTACTCTCCAATTAATCACTGGGAAGCTGAATTTATCTTGGGGCGACATTGTAAGGACATTTTTCAAGATCTGATTACGCTTGATGTCATCTGATTTGTCAAAAGACTTGATAGATAATACAATGACACGCATATATGGTTCATGGGATGTACCAATGGCCACCAATAATTCATTATTAAATGGTTGAAATTGAATAGAACGAGGTGAAAAATTGGTGGTGAAGAACTCAGCATCATTAATACTGATTCTATATAATTTGTTAAGCTTTCCTTCAATGCACCCAAACAATTCTAATATGGTATTCTCATTGTACCCTACGAGGATTAGTAAGTGTCCATTATAATTGATAACATCAAAACAGGTTGGTACTTGGTAAACTTCTATACTACTCTTGACCTCCAAAGTATCTGCATCTACTAACTTGATCAACTTATCAAATCCTAAACTAACAATGGTTTTATCTGAATAATCAATCATTTTCATATCAACAATTAATCTTCTATGCAATTGGGTTTCTTGTAACTTCTTTAATTCAGGTTCTAATTTCCCTATGAATCGATATTTATACACAATTCCATTCATACCCGCCAAATATACATCATCTCCATTACAGAACAACTTCTTAATAACAATCCGACCTAATAATTGATTAAATACTTTAAGAATTGTACCATCAAAATCATAAACTATAAGATTTTGCTTAGCAGTAGACACCAAAATCCAATTTTTGGTGGTAACTATATCAATCGACACAATAACTTCATCCACCAGTATGGTATTTTCAAGAATCTCTGGATATGGAGATTTCCAGGGTTTGAAATTCTCACTTTTGATAAGTTTATCAATTGAATCTACTTCTTGTTCTAGTTCTTTAAAATTGATTCTATCGTTTATAATCTCTTGTAATGTTTCATTATTTGGAAGATCTTGGAAATTGGTGTTGATGGGTTGTCCATATTCTTGCTCCAATGACTTAAATGTCTTTTCAAATCCCTTCTCTTTGAGGAAATGTCCTATGAGGTTTACAATAGTCATTGAGAATCTCGCGCTGGAATCAGACTGAGTTAGAGTAACCAAATGGAGGCAGATGGAGGCAGATGGAACCATGGATGATGATAGAAGAGGAATAGTGAAATTAGGATATTAGTATGATCACTCGTTAGCTAATTTTCATTACTTTCAATATTAAAGTTCTTACAGTATTCGATTGTTTGGTGGTTCGGCCAATATTTCAATTCTGGGGTACATGGTCCTCCAGGAGCTGTCACTTCAAAGTTGATAGGAATCTTGTACGTGGTTATATCATTATTCATGGATTCAAGAGTTTCCAGGATTTGGGAATTCAAGCTGACTATTATATCGCTTAGTGAAGAAACTGTGAATAAAGTTCTTGGATCTAGATTCTGCCATTGGTCAGTTTTGACAAACCTTTCCACTACCAGATTTATAGCTAGCGTTCGTCTATCATAGTAAAACCCTTCATCATAAGATACATGATTCTTGTCTACCAGTATGTCCATTACTTCAAGGTGATTTCTATATTTTCCACACTTGTCGAGTGCAAGAAACTTGGTAGTGGTAGTGGGTGCATTGATTGGTTGTGTATCCATATCCATATCCATATCCATATCTAACTCAAGTTTTTCCTGTTTATTTGGAGGTTCAATCATACCTGTCTCTGCTTCGAACTTGACATGTAAATGACTCGAAAACCAAAAAGATGGGGTCAACTCATTGAAAATATTTAGAAGTAAGGGATTACCAAGTCTCCCAGAAGATATATCTTGCTTGAAAAAAGGCTTATTCTTTAACAACTTTTCCAAGTTCCCGTAATTGTAGATATACTGGGGCCAATCGTGACTTACAATAATATCTAAATCTTCATTAGATTTCATTAATAGCATCTTTAAATAGTTTTTACTGGATATATGATACACTGATCGTATAGTCAGGGGATTATATGGCAATTCTTCATCTTTATTTCTACCATGATTCTCAATTAAAGATGTATAATTATATATTCCACTTATTCCACTAATTCTTAAACCTTTATACCAAATGGTACCAAATTCTCCAAGATAATATATATTTGGTGCAAGCCATCCACCAAACTTTAATTCTGTCATGTAACTTGAAGATTCATGATTACCACCTATAACTATAGTGAAAATTGGGGCTTTTTTCACTTGAGTATAGTATTTGTAAAATTGGCCTAATTGTTTATATTTATTTGGTACTGCCATACATTTTAAATCGGTAAGATTTCTAATTGCTTGGAAATCACCTGTTATTATAAGAATATCTACTTTTCTACCAGTTAACTTGGAATATATCGCATCTAGCTCCCCATGACAGCATCCTTGAACTGCTACACTGATATTCTTCATTTACTGAGGTCGCACCCAAGTTTGCGAGAAAACTCCACTGGGCCACCGCCGGCTGCGACCAGAGCACCATGTCTACGGCGAGAGCACCAACGGTACTTCTACAGAGGAAAGAACTTAATATAAATAGTCTGTATTTAATCTAAAATTTAAAGACATTTTCTTTGGTGTAGCCTAATTCTGATAAGATACCAGTAACTTCACCTTGATCAGTTGGAGAATTCTTTGGACCAGAAATGGCTTTGTATAAACCTGGAGGACCACAGATGAAAACTTTTGAATCCTTTGATGGATCTGGTAATTCTTTAGATAAGAAATCTTTATCAATATAACCAGTTTTACCGGACCAATTAGATGGAGCTTTATCTAAGAAATAAGTAACGGTAATTTGATCTTTATATTTAGCAGCAATATCATCTAATTCAGATTTTAATAAGATATCTGAAGCATCAATACTACCATAAAATAAATTAATTTTAGTGTTATCTTCTGGATTTTTAGTAATTTCATGAATTAATTGATATAAAGGAGTAATACCAGTACCACCACCAATTAAATAAATTGATTTAAATTGGTTTGGTTCCCATTTCCATTTAACAATTGGACCTTTAAATGATAAAGTATCATTTGGTTTCAAATCATGAATATGACTTGACATTTTACCTCCGTCATATTTCTTAACAAGGAATTCAATTTCTCCCTTTTCATTAATATCACTGGTTGGAGTATAAGGTCTAATAACATTACTACCTTTTGGAGTAACAAATTTAGTTAAAACACATGATGCTGTAACCAATCCACTAACATCATCTTTATCATTTAATTCAAATACTAATTTTTTAGATCCAACTCCAACATTAATTGATCTTTTTAATTTTAAATCAATCCATTCATTAGGATTAGTAAATGTCTTTCCAGTCTCATTGGAAATGGTTTGAGTGGAATAATAATTATACAATCCAATGGCTCCAATAGATCCAGCGGTTCCAATGGCTAATGAATAAAGTACTTGTTTATTATTAAGAGCAATTGATCTTGATAACATGATATAAAGCAATGGAAATTACTGGTTCATGAATTTTCTCGGATGAACTGGAGTCGTGCGCGCCGCCACATTGCTATAGTGGTTTTACGATTGGGCCACCACAATTATGTTAAGGAATAAAACTCAACGGGAATTGATTGAATTATCAAAATCAATTATTCAACCTTTATTACCCAATTATTATAAAGGTCAATCGGGTAAAGTAGCGGTTATTGGTGGTAATGAAGATTTTACGGGGGCTCCATATTTTGCTGGGTCTGCTAGTGCATTAATTGGAAGTGATTTAAGTCATATAATTTGTGAAAAATTAGCTGCTCCAGTTATTAAGACTTATTCACCTGATTTAATGGTTCATCCATATTTAATTGATTCAGAAAATCCCATTATTTCATCATATTTGAAGTCTGATATTCTTGATAAGGTTAGAACTTTAGACCTTAAAGAGGTTATTAAGAATGATTTTAAGGATTTGGATGGATTTATTGAATCCACTATCCTTCCAAAAATCTTACCTTTAATTAACAGGTGTGATATATTTGTTCTTGGACCAGGTTTTGGTAGAGATGTGATTATGGTAAAGTCTATGATTAAGATCTTGGAACAGATTAAAGTAGCTAATAAGCCAGTTATATTGGATGCTGATGCATTATATGTAATTAGTCTTAACCCAGAAATTATTAAGGGTTATAAAAAAGCCATTTTAACTCCCAATTTAATCGAATTTGAAAGAATTGGTAATAAATTTCAATTGGAATCAATTTTACAAGAGACTAATGTAGATAATATAATTGATGTGACTATGAAATTGAGTAAGAAGTTGGAAGGGGTTACCATTATGAGAAAATCAGATATTGAAGTCATAGTAGATGGTCAAGAATATATAATAAGTTCTTTTAAAGGTTCAAACAGAAGAGCTGGTGGTCAAGGTGATACTTTAACTGGTTGTTTGGCCACTTATGTTAATTGGAGTTACCATTATCAAAATGGTCTATGGGATGTTGAAGGAACAAAATTACCTCAGGGTGATACGGTTTTATTAGCATGTTATGCTGCTTCTGCTACTGTAAGAATTGCTTCAAGTAAAGCATTTAAAAAATATGGTAGATCAATGCAAACCTCCAATATTCATGAGTATTTGGGAGAAGCTTATACTGAATTATTTGATAGTAATGATTATATTAAGTTATGAAGGGCCATGCCGGACGTGGTTATGTTTAGGGAATAGTTTGAGTTTAATCCATATTGTCTATTTACAGTAAGATGCTTTAAGAAGATGCTCTTAGAAGATACTCTAATAAAATACTCTTCCACCCAGTCATCCCAAAGAAGTACACCTTCACTCAGGTGCTCTAAAGAGTAACACTTTTATTGGTGGTTTATTTTAGCCAGATACGACACCCGGGCTCACACCACCAAACTTTAATTGATAAGAGCCAGTTCCTCAAAAAACACGTAAACAATATGGGATATCTTATTGATAAGTTCACTGGATTTGCTTCCATAAAGATAACTCCTGAAACTCCAGAAGGAATTGTGAAAATTGAGGTACCTGCAAGTATTCGAACCAAAAAAATTGATTTCAACCAGGCAATTTTAAACAAGAAACAAGATGTGTTTACAGATGATACTCAAGGAAAGCTGGTTCATGGATATGAAGTAATTACCAGCTATATTCTAGCTGAAGATTCAGATAAAGGATTGATTCCTATTTCAATAATTGATATCATAGATGAAAAATCATCAGAGGATCCCCAGATTTTGCAAGATATTTTACTAGATGCTTATGATATTCACCAAGGAAATCTCTTGAAATTTGGAGAAGTAATTGAAATCATGAAGGATAAGAAGATCAATTTTATCTTAAGTAAATTGTTCCCCTAATTATTACCCTAAGTAGTGTGTAAAAAACATATTCAAATAAATCATCATTTCGTATCTGCAACTTGTTATCGTGCAGCAATATTACCCACCAGCCACCTATTCTGCCACTTAAACTTGTGGCCAGGCATAATGTGAAATATTTTTTACCTGAATTAGCCACAACATGGAGTTTTATTTCTACATTAGTCCTTAATCAGTGAAAAATCCATACGGATGAGAGCCTTGTTGACGTACGATTTGTCCTCCTGCAGTAAAAAACGTTCTTATTGGTCGGCCAAACCTTAAAGGAGGCCGTATCTTATCCCTTTTGGGGTGATTGTTTGGATTGTCTCAGACACCTGGTGTCATTTATCGGCCGTATACCCTTTTTCGCACCCAATTTGGTTAAACGGTTTGGTATATTTTAGTGACCAACGCATATAAACTGTATTTTAAAACTCCATAGATCTGTCTATCAAAAATTCCATTGATAATAAAATTGCCAATATAAATATCGTCCATTAACCTTCGTTAATTAATAAATCCGAGCCAAATCAGTGTCACCTCCAACCATAAATTTATGCGATTTTCATGCACAAAATCGTAAAGAAATTACATACTTGAAAAATTGTATCCCTTTTTGAACTTTGTTCAAATGTATAAATATGACAATTACCAGATCAAGGCCTATTAAGGTTTGTGAATTTTGTAGGAGGAGGAAAATTAAATGTGATAAAGGAAAACCATGTTCAAATTGTAGGAAGTATAATAATCCTAATTGTAGTTATAATAAACCCAATGAAAGAAAGAATTTGGTTAATAAGCTAAGTTCGATGGATGAAGAAATCAGTTCTGTTCTATCAAAAGTAAATGAGTACTTCAAACAAACCAGAAGTGATGAAACGGTTAAACTGATCTTACAAGATGTTGATACCGTAAAACAATTATTACGACAATATGATAGTTTAAGTGATATTACATCTTCAAAATCAAATTCTTCATCTCCAGAAAGTTCATTGGAAGAATCTTTAGGGGGAATCAATCAAAAAATCAATGGATCAATTAAACTGTTGGATACCAGATTAAGTTCCACCACTTCCCATTCTTCTTTCACAAGTTATAATCTGCTTACAAATAATTATTTACAAAAACCTCAAGTTCAAACTCCACAATTTAACTACAACAAGTCTTTACAACTTGACACATTACAAGGAGCTGATTTTATTCAACTGTCACCTAAATTTTTTAATTTTTACCATCAGTACCAATCGGTGATCCGGTCTTCATATCAATCTTGGAACTATTCTCCTTTCCATGGGATGGCAGTGGTGGGAAGTGATCCCATAACAAATACAGTGTATTCAACAGCTTTTACCAATCTAGATATAAATTCAAAATTGGAATATCTCACTAGAACGGATTTGAATGAAATCAATAAGGAGACTGAAAGATTGTTCATTAACAAATTTAGTGAAGATGAAGGACTTTCTGATTTCAAAGCGATTGAGTTTGATAATTCCATAGTCAAATCAAGAATTATCCCTTTGGGGTTTATGAATTCGGATCAGAATGAAGATTATGTTTATTTGATTTACAGAATTAAAGAGACTTTACCATCCATTAAAATAATTGATCTTTTACTCGATAAGTTTTTTGGTTATTTATACCCATTTGCTCCATTTGTTAATGAAATTGATTTCAGAAAAGATATTAACCGAATCCTTGGGATCACCAAAGAAAATAGTAATTTATCCTTAGGAGTCAAAAAGATATGGCTTAGTGAAAAGACAGATATAGCAAAATTAGGAATATTATTGATAATACTAAGAATCAGCTATGTTTCTATATTTACCAGTAATAGAACGGTAAATGATAATTTCCACAAAAACAGTGAAAAAATAAGAACACTAATGGAAGAGCCAATAGAGTTTAAGACAATTAATATAGCTCAAATGTGTTTAACCAAATTCAATCCACTTAATTCCATTGAGTTAGAAGTTTTACAATTGGGGATGTTCATGAGATTTTATACTTGCTTTGGCCCCGAGTATGGAATTGGAACTGAAAAATCTGAATGTTCGAGTTTCAATTCGATGTTGATTCAAATGTGCTACAATCTTGGTTTTAATATAGAAAAGGACTTTGATAATAAGGAAGAAGAAAAACGATATAATATTGGAAGACGTATATGGTACCATATTTTACTACTTGATAGTATATCTTTATTAGTTGTCGGTTCTCCAATTGAATTCAAAAAATTCACTTTCAATACTAAATTACCTTCACATCTTTCTGATCATAGTGATCCCCGGGTTGAAGAGATATCGAATTTGGTTCTTCATCATTTACCTGATTTCTTCCAAACAATCAAGAAAATGTCTAGTTATATTGATCGAATCAAAACTCCTTTTGAAATTGAAGATTTCAAACTGGTAATCAATGAATGTTTTAAAGTATACTTCCAGAAAAGTATGGAAGTACATAAATTGGCGAAATTCGGTACCACAGGGGATTCATTATACAAGTTGGTATTAGCTACCGAAAGACTTAGAACGTCATTCTACATTGATAATACATTCATATCATCTTACTTCCATTTTTTCCAATTTCACTGTAAAATGGGGAATTTTGATTTGGCAATAAATGAATTAAAAGTATGTATGATGTTTCTTTATGACAATAATGGAGTATTCTATACGATAAATGATTTTTTCATAAAAAAATCGGATGATATAGAATGCTCAATTGATATGATTTTAATTCCTGCTGCTTTAACGTTATGTCAAAAGATGCTTTTCCTTAATCTTCTGATTATTTCAAGATTAAAGATTATTAAAGATCATTGTGAATTGAATTATTCTAGTATGGCAATAATAAATCGATCTTTAATATTATTTAATTTGGTTTCAAGATTTCTTCTAAAGATTATGTCTAACATAGTTGATAAGAATTTCTATGCCTGGAGAACTAATAAAGTTCAAAAATTCTTCTTGGATTCAGTAAATGGGATCAAAAGTAGTGATTTATTAAGGACAGCCAATTTAATTGGAAACAAGTGGAAAATTGAACGATTTGGATTTGATGATAAAATATTAAAAGAACTTAATGTATTAATGATGAATGGTTTAGAAAGAGCAGATTTAGATATAAGTGTATTGGATCTTAATCCAGAGGAAGTAAATCTAGAACGATTTTGGGTATTTAATGCAGATGGAGAAGTGAAAATGAATCGGAATTTCTTCAGTTATGGCTTAGAAGCATGGAATACTCCGGACTCCGGTGGGAAACTGACGTAACCACCAAGAACAATCAAGAACTCACAAAGTTCAACACCCAGCACTAGAACGAATAATTTACTGGCTAAATTATTAACGTTTCTATATATAATTATAATATAGTATATATGGAGATAAGACACATATGCAGGTCTTTCGGACGAATACTCTGTGCGTAAAAATATCATGGAGGGGTAGGATTTTTACCAACTTGGTTTTACTAAGCATGGGAATAATTCGAGATAGAAAGACATTTGTTTGTGTTTTCTGTCGAAAAAGGAAGATTAAATGTGATAAGGGAAAACCGTGTTCTTCTTGTGTTAAATATAATAATCCTGAATGTTCTTATGATACGGGCGAATCTAAATTAAAGATTCATCAGTATAAGGTTGGTGATTCAACTGGTAATGATCCAACGTATGTTAAAAAGCCCAATTTGAAATACAAACAACGTATGGAACCGCTGGGAGTTATATCTATAAGTAAATTGGCTTCCAATAGATTAGAATCTCAGCTTGGTTTAATTGAGGCATTGGATGAAAATTTAACTCGAAATAAGGTATCAACTCCTGATATCACTCCATTCATGACCCCTTCAATACCCCTGGAATCATGGATTCTTAATCTGATGGAATTCCCAGAGATTATATTACCTCAATCTCCTAGTATGTTTCCTCAATTAAATCAAACCTTTTTCCAAGAACTTGATATGTTGAGATCAGATGATCCCATCGATTCATTAATAGATGATAAAGGTGTTCTGAATCCACCCCTTGTCACTAAAAAGACTCCAAATTTATCTCCTGGTGTTGAAGACCTCAAATTGTTATTGGCTGCAAAAAATGCGGTACTAAGCCAAAGCTCCATTACAAATGATATTCTTGAGTCTAAAGTTTTTTCAGATACTCCGATAAGACATGACGCAACTGGTACTCCGATGATGGGTTATAATCTTGCCAATGTTCGGATAAATTTCTTGAAATTCCATAATCTGAAAAATGGCACGGGCGGTCCTTTGACCTGGCTTTCAACATTTAAAATGAATCCTTATTTGGAAAAGGTATATAAAGTGAGTTTTGAACCCCATGAAGATAAAATCTATGAAACGTTTGAAGATCAGTGTAACAAAAATCAAGTAACCAGTAGACTTTTTTTAGATATATTCAAATTGGAAGGGTGTCCTTGTATTGCTGCTCTAGAATATTGGTTGGAAAATAATGAAAATGATTCGAAACATATCCCTAAAACTCCCACCCAATATGACTTAATGAACCATGAAATCACCAAGACTTTTAAAAGAATAATGCCTTCTCACGATTCAGTGGATGACATAATTGATGAATTTTTTATGAAAATTTACCCAATTATACCTGTATTTGATCAGCCAACAATGAAAGATAATATGAAGAGAATTATCAGACCTGAGAACGAACTTAACGTCGAACTGACAAAAGATTTCATATATATATCCATTTTTGTTTTGATGATTCATATTTTACACGTGGATAGAAATCTTATGGATCCAAATAGAAATTCCTACGTCAGAACAGATGAAATCAATTCAAATTCTTATTATATTGCTTCTTTATGTATAAGAGAGTGCAGTTTAAGAAAAATCATCAATATTCCATTTCTTCAATTGATTTTATTAGTGAGATTTGGAGCCATTTTTGTATTTGAATTTGGTGATGGAGTTGATAAAGGAGGTACCCGACTTTGTAGCTCTGTTATTTTTCAAGTTTCCCAAACATTAGGTATAAATTTTGATCCAGTTTTCAAATTGAACCCAGGACTTTCAGTCAAGACTGAGCACTTATACAGAAAATTATGGTACATGTTCAATAGATTTGGAGTTACTTCATTTGTGGTATTAAGCGACTCTAAGTCTACCAGTTACCTTTGTCAAGTAAAAAGACCAGTTGCCACCCAAAGGAATTCAAATGCCCAAAATTTACAGGATGAAAAATTAGCTTGTGAATCCTTATATAATCTTCCGGAGTATTTAAGAATTTATGGCCAATTTAATTTCATAGCTGATGAAGAAGAAACCGAAATGGATATGGGAAGAGTTTTTGAGTTAATGACACAATTTCGAAAGTTAATATATCTGGAAATACGAGGCAAACTTAAAGGTGAAGTTGATGAAATTCCTCCAGAGCAATCTGCTGTTGATGTGGGAGAAGAAGAAGTGTCGTTCGACACTCCCACAAACGACAAAGGCTCCCCAAAATATGATTCAGATTCACAACTTCAGTCAAGTCTGTATTTTACCCCTAAAGAATATTGGATCTGTGTAACAACAAAAAGGTATCTTGATATGCTAATCATAATGCTAACGTCAAATATGAATTTCTGTAACTACCTCCTAAGAAACAACCAGGTAGATGCCCATTCCCATTGTGCTTTGAAATTATTGCGCTTGATATATGAAAAAATTGTTCCTTTAATTTCTAGAATATTGACTAATGACCAATTCAAGTTTATTAAAGGAAGTTTTATAATTCTTCCTGGAGTAATTCAACTTTTGAATTTATCATATTCATTTAATCTAAGTCATATTATTGGATTGAAATTAAAATCACGTCAATTAAAAATTCAACTGGCTGATACTGAAGAGTTTTCTACACTCATCCGTCTAAAGGAACTATTAACGAGAGGCTGTGATGTTTTTATGAAGTTCCTCACAAAATTATCAAATTACTATTACTATAGTTGGAAAGTTAAAAATTTGTATACATATTTCATTGATGAAATTCTGAGTGACCAATTTGATAAGATATTTGCAGATTTAAGTCCCATATGTGCATATAAGAAGGAAAACACAGCCATTGCCGAAAATATTTTAACCAAAGCTTTAAGTAATTTAATGATTAATTCCGTGATGCAGGATGATAATTCCGTGGAGCCATACCAGGGACTTTTGGATGATGTTTTTGAATTAATTGATGATGAACCATTCTTCGAAGAATACTTACAAAGTTTCACCGATTTAGCATTTAAAAGTGACAAAATTGTCAGACCCCACTGAGCCGTATCAAATAGTGGCTTATACAAATAAGGCCGATAAACCCACCAGAATCCACGAATTTCTTACGAACTACAAAATAGATAACTATCCCCCACACACAACACACATCACACCTAATTCCACTCAGAACCACCTCTACAACCCTAGATCCATATGATAAATAATAAAGTATAAAATATAAATACAGGGCGTGCCCACACCAACATCAACCCCCATTTTTTGCAGCCACTTTCGAATATAACCGATTACGTACAATCTAGTACCCCGTAAAATCTCATCAGATAAATCCATGACGTATCTCTAAATAGATGGATTTTAACCCTAAGGTCACAGACTTAAATCTTCATCCGTGACAAATCTAAAGTAACTAATCCCGGAAACCTTCTCAATTAGGTCTAAGTTACGAGTTTCCAATGTAACCTCAAATATGTTTAGGTGTTGAAAGGCCGTGAGCAAATTTGTTATCCAATAGGCGACACGGATGAGGGGAACGCAATGAAATACATAAGACAAGATGCAGGCGTGGAAATAAACAATGCAGGCTTACAATTTGACATAAAAAATATTCCGTGGAAATGAGTCCAGACATTGGCTGTGCTTAGTAAGAAATGTGGAGCCGTGGGCTTATGAGGTTTATGTGAATAAATTTGTATGACAAAGTCATGCAGATAATTTATTATCTATATAGTTTAGAGAAGGCTTTGAAAATTGTAAATTGATTGTTATCATTCAAATTTTGTAAATGATTTCTAATCGGAAGGTCTAGACTTTATATATTATAGTAAAAATCTATTATTCTGGTTTAAACTGCCAAATATGATATGCAGTCATACTAATTATCAATTTTACGTAAAACTAGTCGTAAATAATTTTTTGTATTTATACTCCGAGATATACCTATATTCTATTTATAAAAATCAAAAAATATAATGGCCATTAAAAGACCAAGACCAACTTTGGTTTGTAATTTTTGTAGAAAACGGAAAATTAAATGTGATAAAGGTTCTCCTTGTTCAAGTTGTACAAAATATGGTAATAAAGATTGTAGTTATAGTACTAATGAAGAATTAAAAAAATATAAGCTGAAGAGAGAAAGATTGAAAAGGTTAAAAGAAGCCGTTATTAGTGATGAAGAATTAGATTTAGAATTACCTTCAATTGAAAAGAAACAATCTTTAAGTGATCATGAACAATCTACTAATAATTTAGGGAGTTCAAAAATTAAAATAAACCCAAGTCCTACTGGGCTGTTATTTGACCGAAACCCGAATGACGAACAAACTCCTCATAGATCATTACCAAGTAGATCCACAAGTCCTAAACCTCAACCAGTTAATGACAAACCAGATTTGTACTCGAAGTTCAGTCATAATGCTCAAAATCAGCCAGAAACTTTTAAAGATTGGCCATTGGATTTATTAAAAGTAGATTCAACCGAGTTCAAATATAATCCCGACCTGTTTAACTTCCCCACCTACCAATCATATTCTTCTGCTTCACCACTTCAAAATCAATTTGACCTTATAGAGGGAATCGACTATCACCCCCGTCTGTCGGCCGAAAATGTGTCAACGGACAGACTCCCACTGAATGCCGGTCAAAGTGCATATAAGGCCATCAGGTATGATGATAAGAAGTCTGACAAATCAAATTCCGATAAAGATATTTTTGGAAACGTGGATTTTCTGGTATTCAATTTTTTTAGTTCCCAGGATTCAATTCCAAATTTTTACAAAAATGATTCTGATATTGGAGCAATTCTTAAGGAAACTTATACAAGTACGTGCTGACCCCCAGGGGAATCAAAAGACCGAGATCTGGAACAAGACTATAACTGACATCATTTAGGTGTAGACACCATAAAAAATTCCTTTAGGAATAACCATAAAAAATTCCTTTAGGAATAACAATAATTGCCTATTTTCTTTATCCAGAACATCAATTCCCCATCCTACAGTTAATCACCTGTTAATTCTTGGTCACAGCATATTTATTATACTGGTACATCACACAGAACCAGTTAGGGCACAACCACCAGAGGTCGAACCCACCCCAGTGACACGAGCCGTGACACGCCCATATCCTCCGGAGGGATATTTAATAGATTAATTATGAATGTTTGGAATCTCCTTTCTCTACCTGGTTTAGTGTATTCTTTCAGTTCTCAGTTCTTCTAAGTTATTCTCAGTTCTTCTCAGTGATTCAGTCATTCTTCAGTTATTCTCGAACCCAGCACCACAGAGGCCGTACACCCGTACCGCTAAGTCCTACGACCGCCCCACAAAACTCCCAAGTGCACACGGCCCATGGCCCATCACCCACAAGCGCCCAATTCCAAGCGCCCATCCCCAGAGTCTCCAGAATCTCCAGAATCTGCCATTACCCACCACGCATATCGCGCGGTCGTGGCCCGGCCCAATGACCACCTCAAAATTGCATGGGGCTAAACATTTTATTTCACATAGGTTGGTGGCGGCAACATGAACTCGCTTAATCAATCGCAAATTACAGATGATTTAAGTCCGACCAATAAACAGCGGCAATCCTGTACATTCTGTAAAAAACGAAAGATTAAGTGTGATCGAGGAACTCCATGTTCATCATGTATTAAATTTGATAAAGATTGTATTTATTTAGAACCAGTTATTAAAAAGAAGAAATCTAAACCAGTTAAGAAGAATTTAGAGGCTCAAATTGAAGCATTAAGGAGTCAAATTGATAATTTAGAGAATAAAGCTTCAGAAATTGAAAATGGTCAAACAAGACCTGTAGGTTCTGATCCTTATGCAAATAATAATTATGATCTTACCAAGGAAGAATATCAAAAATTTGATCCTCGATTTGCCCAATTTTTAGAATTTATTGAAAAGACTTGTGGTAGTGATTGGACTTTTAATTTATTAGATAGGGGTAGTCCTCATTTTTTTAGATCTGGTAGAAGAAGATATTTAGGAATTTTATCGGTTAAAGCTCTTATTTTATCAGATAAAGCGGCTTCAGTTTTAGTGGCTTTAACTAAAAACACCATTATGCAAAAATTAAATACTCAACTGTTGGGGGGAGATGAAATAGATACTCAAAATTATAAAAGATTAAAAAAAATGATCAATAGTGTTAATGAACCTTTAATTTTACTGGGACAACAAAATTCTTTAAACAAAATTAAATCTCAAGTTTTATCTTCAGAAGTTGATTTAAATATTGAAGATATGGGTCATCTGCATTGTGAAGCACATTCTCATACTCCTGACTATACTCAAATAAATGATGGTCAGATTCCCGAAAAAGAAAACGGGGGTGCCCGTTTAGGTATGAGTAGTATTAGAATGTTCACCCATTCTGGTTCAGGTAATATAACCGCTACTCGTGAAGAATGTGCTTCTCTTAAAAAAGCCATTGAAAATGCTTTACCTCCACGTTACATAGTTAACCACTTGGTTGATAATTTTTTCGATAAACTTTATATGTTCGTTCCCATAATTGATGAAACGGATTTTAAAAGTCAGATGCTTAGATTGTTTGAAGGAAACGATATGAACTCAAAATTCACTGATCTTAAAATAACCCAAACCTTGGATTTTGCTCATATCGGTGTACTCTTGCACATAATAAGAATGTCTTATTTGTCATTGTTACCATCCTCCACACCTGATGCACCCCCAGAATCAGATATTGATCAAGAAACGTTGAAGCAGTTGATGAAATATCCCATAACCTTGGATATAATAGAACTTGGACATGATTGTATGAACCTATTCAATTTATATATTTACAGTAACCTTACAATCTTCCAATTGCTTCTTGTTACCAGAGTTTATATGTTTTATTCACCAGAAGCGGGTGATGGTCCTGACATGGGCCAGGCCAATATTTATAATTCGATTTTGTTTGATTTTGCTTATGGATTGGGCCTTCATAGAGATCCAGATACTGTAATTGGTGTGGTTCAAACAGAGCCTCAAAAAAATCTCATCCGGAAGATGTGGGCTATACTTTTAAGACTTGATTTAAGTAATTCAATGGAATTTGGTGACCCATTAAATGCGAATAAGTATTCTTTTGATACAAAGCTTCCAGTTTATCGTAAAGAATCCTCAAATTTAATGGATTTTGAAAAAGAAAAAGTGGTAATTGACTGCTTCAAAGTCTTGGATGACTACTATCACCCAGTGAAAGATATGATCAATGATTTGATTGACGTTAACTCGAAGCTTAATATAGTTGCTTTGTGCAAACGGTTGAGATTCCTCAGATATAAGATTTTTTCAGATTCTCCCAATATCTTCGAGTTAGGGTTACGTGAATCAACAATTTCTGATGCAGAAAAGTTTATGTGTATGACTAAATGGAAATTCCAACTCCAATTTAGCAACTTTGCCTGTTCCATTTTATTCCACTTATTCTTATATTTTGAAAGTAAGGGATTTTATGATCTTTCTTTCGAGTTTTTGAGTGGTTTATTAAAAAAATCATTATTAACATTGTTTCCATTCTATTTGGAAGTAATTGTGTTAAACAAAACTAATCCTTCAATTGATTTCATGTTGGTACCTGGAATTGAAGGATCATTACATAGAGGATTTTCTATAACATTAATTTTGTTGAACAGAATTAAGATTTGTATTTACAATATGATTGATACAGAGAACCATTTGAATTTATTGAAAGTAAGTTCTGCTTATAGACAAAGATTTGAAAATATCTGTGCCTTATTCCATAAATTAATGGAGATATTTAGTGCTTTTTTCAAGCTTTCTAGTATTTATGGTAAGAAGTATTATTATTCTTGGATGATTACCAAATCTTCTCAACATTTTGTTGCATCTTTGAAATCAAGTGAAAGTAAGAACCACTTTCATATGAATAGATTTGAGTTCCCAATATTTAATGATGATGATAAAATCATGAAAATTATTGAAATCTTGGACTTTTGTCTTGTAACGAAAGCTAAATTTAAAGAATTTGGTATTAATGATGACTATGTTAAAAACGATTCTGATTTGTTTGATGAAGAAGACATGAAACGAAGTGGACTTAAATTCCTCAATGAAGGTTCGATATATTCTTCTAAAGGAAGTGTTAGTGGAATTTCCTTAGATTCTGATACGATGACACCAGAAATTGTTAATTTTGAGGACCCCAAAGTTTCTGAATGGAACAGTCAAATTAATGGAACTGATAGTATTTGGTTACAATTATTACTGAAAGAGGGTAAAGAGGATAATGCCAAATACTTGAATGATATTCCACTGTCAAACTTTTGGTTGACGGGAGACAATCCTTTCAGTGCCGATATAGATTTAGGAATGAGTTTGAATACCAATACTCAATCACCAATACCAGAAGCCAACTTAAGTCATTTGGAACCTTTGTTGTTGGAAGAAATTTTTAAAGGATTATAACTTGTATATAGAAAAAGATAATAGTTGGGCTATCAGGATAAGCCCATAGTGTATGAATATAATAGGAAGGAATTATTATAATCTCTACCTCTTTTACCTAAAACTGGTCTTTTTCAATCGCTTCAAATATCACAGGTAACCTCTTATCCAATTAGGAGAATAAATCCCGTATACAGGTCCAATAGTCTAACGAAATACGTGATCTATTCCCAGTTATAGTAGCAACCGAATGGCTGCGAAAATAATTTCCGCATACACATTCCTAACCGGGAAATACGATAAGAAGCCCCTTTACCTTTTAACCCCAGTAATTTCTTTCCAGATGATCTATAATGTCTGTTACTATTAGACCAATTGAAAAAAAGGATAAAGATCAATGGTATGAATTGTGGGCTAATCCCGAAGAATCATACCTTAAATTTTATAAGTCTTTAGACAAAGTTAGTAAAGAAGTTTCAGATTTTACGTTTGAAAGATTTTTGAATGATTCCAGTATGTATGCAGCCGTTGCCGAAGTTGATGGTAAAATCATTGGGTTTGCACACTATTTGAATCATTTAAATACTTGGACAATTGAAGATACATTATATTTAAATGATTTATATGTTTCACCTGAATGTAGATTAAAGGGAGTTGGGAGACAATTAATAGAATTTGTTTATAAGGAAGCAGATAGATTAGGATGTGCTAATTGTTACTGGATGACTCAGTTCGAAAACCACAGAGCCCAGTTACTCTACACCAAAGTTGGTAAAAAAGCTGGCTTTTTAGTGTATAACCGGGGTAATTAGAAATGTTATGAGCTTAAATAGTAAGTAGGCTTAGGTAAATGAGATACGTGAATATATATTAGTTCAACAAATTGTCTATGGAACTCTTTCTTAAACTTAATAACATCTTTGATGCTTTTTCATCTTCATATTCGGGTACTGAACCATTTTCAGGTTCTAATTCATTACAGTCTATGGTCTTTTGAGGAATGGTTTGGGGCAGAACATCTTCACTTATTATATAAGGCTTAGGATCCGATTTAAAGTATTTCTTGTTTGGGAATGATAACGCTGGATCTGGTAGCTGGAATCTGGCGTTATATCTGAGTTTGTTGGGTGGCATATCTGGGGTTATTATTGGACTTGGGAGTTGAAAAGAATCATCATCGTCTTCTTCTCCTTCATCTTCTTCATCTTCTTCATTAACGGCTTTTTGATTTTCTTGGTCGATTTCATCTATCAATTTTTTGAAATTGAATTCTTTGTCAATATTTCTATATTCATTAACATTCAAAGGATATTTGGTAAATCCCAAATCAAAATCAAAATCAGGGTCTTGATTACTTATAATTTCCAGTTGCTTCTCTATTAAATGATGAAGATAAAGAATATATTCCACCGAGGATTTTAAAATGGTTAATTTATACATTCCATCAATTTTGGAGTTATTAGTGGAATTTAATTCTTTATCATTAGATTTGGTGGATCTACAAGCAGGAATTAAATACTTTAATGCTTCAAACTCTCTATTTATCTTTATTCTTCTTCTCTTTTCTATAATTGAATGTAATTGTTTCGTTTCAAACTTTCTCTTTGCAAGTTCTTCTTGATTAACATTAGAACTTCTTCTTCTTTTCTTCCTGGGTTGAACCGTTGGAGATTCACTAGGTGAAGTATTTACTGAATTGGATGATTTATTATAATCATTAGTTAAGATCTCATAATTCCCATTATCTTGATCTAGATCTTTATTTAATTGAATTATAGTTGTTTTTAATAATGGTGGAGCAGGTAAATTATGATTCGACATGATATAATCAAGTGGCAGAGTCGATGAATAAATACAATTTTCAACGTGGTAAGTCCAATCGGTTTAATTTTACAACGTTGGTTTCAAGTGATTGTAAACGTGCTGGAATTGAGTATAAAGTATGATTAAGCTCGTGTGATATATTGAGACACACGTGGGGATGTATATGCAGGGAATTTGCAGCCATGCGGCACCGTAAATTAAAGACCCTATTAGGTAACAGAAATTAGATGTATTGTGATGAAATTGGATAATAACCTTTGTATAATTACTTTTGTGTTGTAGAATCACGTTCTGCAATTAAATGTGTCCAAAATTATGTTTGTATAAACCACTTTAATGCGGGAGTAGATTGAAGTTCAGGAGTTCAACTTTATTCATAAATGTTCAAATAAGGACTAATTCACTCAATTCATGAAGTCTCGTGATACTATAATTTATAAGAGTAAGTCAATTCAATAAGCAACAAACTATCAGAAACTCAGGAACTAGTTTAAGCTATATTGTGTTAGCCACAGTGTTTTCCTTACGACCTACAAGAAAGATTATATAGGATATTCCAGACAGTGTTTCTTTCTGGGCTTGAGGTTACAGTGTTCAGGTAGGAATATTCATCCTACAGTTACCAGTAAGAAAACCACAGCACCAAAACTACTGTAGTTGATCATGTGATTTCTGTGGTTATATCTACCAATTATATTGATTCTATTGATACCAATCACAGACTGACCAGTCTCCTAAGATTAAAAGTCATGGCAACAATGGTGTTATTACATGAAAAACCACTTAAGCATTCGTGTCATCTGCCCCCAATTGTACTACAGGCCTGATTGTTTAAGAAAATTTGTATGGTTTGCTCCCTTGGGCAGTTATCTAGGAAATTGTCAAACTTAAAACGCCATTAAACATGTAAATCAACTATAATATGGACATCACTTCTTCTTGGCGGTTTCCCATTGATTATCATTATAAACTCTCCCAATTCCCTGGATATACCCAGGCACATCAGTTCTATCTCGTATCATCTTTTCTTCCTTATCCTGTTTATTATCATTCTTCAAATCTTTCTTCTCCAATCCCAATTCCTTCATTTCAAGCTCGTAATCTGTATCGTCACTATCATCTTCCAATTTCACTTCTTCTTGGTCCTTATATTGTACTTCAAATCCATCCCAATAATCTCTCTTTGAATCATAATTTTCAGTGTTAAAACCTTCTCCATGCTTTGAATAGCTATGATCCTTGATTTCTTCCTTTTCACCTCCTTTATACCACGGCGTATCTTTAATATATTTGGGAATATATTGGTTCTCTTCCATCTACAAGAATGTTTTTCAGATGGCTCGCGGCCTTATGTATTAGTCTATTTAATGCTAGAATCCTTTCCATTCTTCTTCTTCTTCTTCTTCGACTTCTTCTTCCAGTTCTCCGCCCCACCACTTACGGGTTCTGTTGTCGTTAAGGATATCTTCTTTTATTTTGTCTCTGTAGGTTTTCAATTTAGCACTTTTGCTTAAATCTTTGAATGGCTGGATGATTAGCTCTGGAATATCTATATCTTCTGGTTCTGAGTCTGACTCTTGTTCTTCTTGTTCTTTTTCTGGATCCTGGTCTTCCTTCTCGTCTTCTTCTTTCTCTTGTTCCCCTTTGGTGGCCGTAACTAATTCATCCAAGTAAATATCACATAAATGGTATGGAATAGCCATGTTCTTATTCAAGCTTAAAGGCATTTTGATTACCTTAAGAAACTTATCAATAACCTTCTTATCCCAATTTTTCAAATCCAAATACTTGAAGTTTGCTCTTAATATTCTTCTTATTAAAAGATAATATTTATCCATCCTCCACTGATCTATATTCTCCCACTCTTTAATTAGAATAACCCAAAATGCTTCATTATACTTAATCCAATCATTTATCTTTACAGTAGAATTATTGAAGATTCGGGACAAATCTTCAGCTAATTTAAGCTGATTCTCTGGTCCATCACATAACCACATAGAATAATATAACCCTTTCCAGAGTTTCTCCACGTCCATAAGACTCAACTTAAATCCATTTATACCAACATATTTCTCTAATGATTCCACAGCTTCTTGTCTGGTTTCTTCATGAGTTGAAGCCAATGCTTTAACTAATTTACTAGACATATTGGATGTGAAAAATTAAACTGGATAATTTTTAATGAGATGGGAGTCACGTGAGAGATAACACTAGGGGAAGGGACCTATATCTGATAAAGAGGGGATAGACGGTGGAAAGAATTATGGTAGAGGACAGTAACGTATATGTAAAGTGGACCACAAATCGAGGAATACAATATCGGTAAATCAGGGTACCTTCAAATTCTCTTACAGCAAATCAGCCAGCACACCAAATACCTTCACTCTTTCACCACGTCCACTCTCCTCACCAATGTCCAACTATACCGTATATCACTTGTTTAGACTTATATTATACATTCATATTAATCCTATGTATCTTGTTTAATATCTTAAACAATCAAATATCTGATTGGAATGTGTAATAATTTAACAGCGTATCCAACAACACCCATCATAACAAAACCAACACCAACGGCTTTAATGATTTTTAAGTATTCTTTCTTATCTGGTTTTTGACATCTTTTGACGAATGCAGTTCCGTCTTTTAAGAATTCGGTTGGAACTTCAGTTAATTTTTCAAATCCTTCAGCCATTTTGTAGTAGTTGTTCAAAATGTCCAACGCGAAAATTAGAGTGGGTAGAAACAAGGTAGTGCGCGCCCCAAACTTATATATTTAAAAGAGTTCTAAGAAACTATCATCTGATTCCCGTTGTTTAATCATTTGTTGTTCTCTTTTCTTCTCAAGATTCTCCATTAATGTAGGTAATTTATCATTATAATATTTCACCATATGATTTTTCATATTTTCATTTAAACTCCATTCCTCAATTAGTGGTACTACTTGACCAACTTTTTGATTATCAAGTTTTAAATTTATTAATACTTGAAGATTATAAGTATAAACATTCTCAATTGAATTAATTAATGCTTTAAGTCCAAGATATTTATAATTAAATGAATTAGGAGAAATGTAGTGTTGATGATATTGTTCACTTAAAAGTTTTAATGATTGAAAGAGCCCATTTTCATCTTGGGTTTCCTTAAGAAACTTGGAGTAGATCTTATGAACCTTTATAGATAATGGATGTCCGGATTCCACGTATAAATTCCAAACATCTGTCATGATCTTAGATCTTTTACTCTTGAGATCTTCAGTGAACACTAAATATCCTTCCCGATCAAATTCTGGATCATTAAGAAGGTCTTCATATTTAGTATTTCTAACCGTTGGGTTAACATGTTTAAGCCAATAAGAAAGTGCATGTACTCGAGAAAATTTGGATGTTAAATCTGTCCACTTTATCAAGTTCTCCCAAAAATTCTTTGCCGAAGGAGAGTCGAGTTCAATTCCAAATTCATTTTGAAACAAGTTTATGAATTTCATAGAATCAAAATATTTCATATTATAGGCTAATGCAATAACCAATGATGTAAGTACATCAATGCTAGGTGAGTTTCTTTTATTGACAACAGTACCATCTTTCTGTATTCCATAAATATCCTGAAGAAGTGTATAAATACTATCAATTCTTCCTTGATGTCCCAAAGTTAAAATAATGTTGTCTATCTGATCATTAATTTTATGGTATTTCATATATTCTGCCAACACCATATTGAATTGTTTCTTCTTGTAAATTGATGGGGGTTTCCGGCCCTTAAATATGAATAAATCATTACCAAACTGCTCCCAAATATGTGGGTCACCTCCACTTAATTTGAACTGGATATCCCATAATTTACTAGTATATTTACTGGATCCTCCAAATTGTTGATCAAACCGTTCAAACCATTTATTGACCAAGTCATATTTTCCATTACAATACTCCAATTGAATAAGATTTTCATAATCTGAAATAGTTAAGTCATATGATGAATGGAAAAAGTTTTGCCTTAAACTTTTAGCATATATTGACATTTGTCCACCAAAAAGAAGATTTGAATAAATATCTCGTATATGACTTCTCCATTTATGAACCTCCTGTTCTCGACTTTCTATGAGTCGTTCATTTAACTTGGTAGATCTAAGTTGTTTAAGCTGTATTAATTCATATAACAGGTCCACCTGATGTTGTACTAATTTGCCAATAAAGAAACTGATTTCATCTTTGGAAAAATGGGTTCCAGGCTTTAAACTGAGTACTTTTAATGCTTCGAATATTTGGGAATATTGCTTATCTCTTAATAAATCGTATACCTGTGATTTTATAGGATATTTGTTGGGTATTATGGATGTAAAATGGGATTTTGAAATACTGGCGACCAATTTTGAAGAAGCTGAATTATTTAAATAAGTTTTCACAGCAACTTTCTGGGGATTTTTTGAAGATGAAACTGATTGCCTTACCGATGAGTGAACTGCTGTGTCATGATACGGCACCGAAGTAGATGGTGTAGATAAAAACCTTCTGGATGATTTTACAGATCTAATCATGGTGGTGAAAAATTTTAGTGCGGGACGGTTATAGGACTGGAAGTTCGGGAAAGGTACCAGGATGAGTGAAAAGCGTATGGAAAAGAGTTAAAATTATAAATTGAAGCATTGAGAGATTCTACTTGTTTTGGGATGATAATGGACAAAGTCCTTAGTGAGATTTAGTGAATTAAAGTCATACAAGCGTTCATTAAAACTTACTTGGGAGATTGTTAATATGAATAGCATTATAATCAGCGACATTTGTTAAACCCTCTTCAACAGAATGTCCATTATTCATGTATTGAATTTGATCTTTAGTACCTTTAATAGCCCATTGATTATTCAGATTAATATCTTTACCTAATTCAATACAATATTCTTTACCAGATTTCAAATCTGGTAAGATTTTACTAACTAAACCAATATCCAATGCATCTTGAGCACTAAAGATTTCACCGGTTAAGGCATACTGGTTTAATTTAGATTTATTACCAATTAAATTTGGTAATCTTTGTAAAGATCCCATATCGGCAACTATACCAATTTTAATTTCTCTAATAGATAATCTAGCTCCTTCAACAACAATTCTAATTGAACAGGCAGAAGCTATATCAATAGCCAACCCATAAGAAATACCATTTAATAAACAAATGGTTGGAGTTCTAATTCTTGCAGGTGTTGCCATTGAATATTGAAAATCTCTAATATGTTCATGTAAAGATTCATACTTTTCTCTATATGATTTATCACTTGATGCTCCAGCAAGTAATCCACTAGCAGCTTTAAGATTCAATCCACTACAGAAAGATTTTTCAATATTGGATGAAATAAGAATAATATTAACCTCTGATTCCTTATCAAGTCTTTCTAAAATATCTTGATATCCTCTCCAAGTTGATTCTTGAAAAGCATTAAGAGTTTTAGGGTTATTAAAAATAACATTAATAAATCCAGTTTCAATCTCTTCAACAATAAATTCAGGATGATTATAATTTGCTCTATCAAATGGCATTTTTGTTACAATTTTGCCCTTCTTTATGATATATTTATGGTTTTCTTTGATATAAGTTTGCTCCACATTTGTGCCGAGGTGGACTTCAATTCGCGTGGGGTAAGAGCATGAGAAAGAATCATTATCATTAGGTAGAAGAATTCTCTATACGGTGTATTTACCTGTAACTTGTCCTTCCATTTCAAGTCCTTCAATCATCTTTTGTTTTATCAATTCATTGGCTTGTTCCACGGAAGTCCTCGTCAAACCTTCCACCAATAAATATAATTTTGAGGGACCATTGGGCGATGGTTTAGCTCCCGGACCGTAGAATTGACCTTTATGAGTAATTGAAGTAGATGTGGTTTCTATTATATCAGCAATTCTTTCTCTAGATGATACAAACCACCTAACTTTTTGTGGAAGATCATTAATCGTTACTCGAGAGTGGAATTTTGACCGATCTGGACCTGAAGAGTCTTGGGGAATTCCTTCGATAATATCAAAATCAGGTAGGCGTACAGCAATTTCATCATTGCTTTTAGAACCGTCAGTGCCGGGATTAGGGTTATTGACGGGTATAGCGGAGGGGGTGCCCGTTCTCTCCTCATAACTTTGTCGTTCTAGATCTTTGGTATTCTCTCTTTGCTTTTGAAGCTTTTCCAATCCTTTCCCACCAAACCCGGAGGAATAATTTTCATGTCCTTTCTTAACTTTGGCATTGAACCGTTGACTAATCTCCAAAAGTTCGGAATCTATAGGGCCTGGCATAACTTTAATTATATCACTAATAGCCCTTTCTTGCTTTTCGGTTACAAATGTAATGGCTGTACCCGTCATTCCAGCTCTACCTGTTCTTCCAACTCTATGAATATAATCTTCAAGGTGATTTGGTGCATCATAATTAACCACCAAATCGAGTCCTTTCACATCCAATCCTCGGGCAGCTATAGATGTAGCAATAAGAATATCAAGACCTGATTTTGGCATGGAAAACTCCTTGATAGCAAACTTACGGTCCATTTGGTCTTTCCCACCGTGAAGTGAAAGACAATTATAATCACTCGATGTTAATTGCACCATGAGTTGATCAGCTATGTCTTGTTTCTCAACAAATACAAGAATCTTTGAGTGTTTTTGTTGTGTGTCTTCTTGCTTGGGGTGAAGATATTCATCCATGAGCTCCACCAACTTTAAAAATTTCCGCCTTGGTATATCTTCATCGTCTCCTTTAAATAACTCTATCTTTTGAGTTATTTCAGCTGCAACCGTGTTTCCTCCCCCTACAATAATTTCCACTGGATCCTGTAAACTGTTACGGGCTAATGCTTCAAGTTTCCTGGGGAAAGTGGCTGAAAAAAGTACCGTTTGCCTATCAGGTCTGATTTGACTTAAAATCTTAGTAACCTGTGGCTCAAACCCCATATCATACATTCTATCTGCTTCATCAAGAACAAGATAAGTGACACGACGAAGATTGGTAACTCTTCCTCCATTTAAAGTAAGTAAATCAATTACTCTACCGGGGGTTCCAACTATTACTTGAACCCCTTTACGCAATTCACCAATTTGTGATTCTATATTAGAGCCTCCATAACAACAGCATGATGTGATATTCTTACTTATTGTAGCAATCTCCTTGTCTATCTGAATAGCAAGTTCTCTTGTTGGCGTTAATATCACGGCGATAGGTCCGTCTTTTCCCAGAATAATGGGAGATTGATCCTGAACATGTCGTATCATAGGGAGAACAAACGAAAGTGTCTTACCAGATCCTGTCTTGGCTATCCCTATGATATCCCGTCCTGACATTATGGCCGGAAGGGCTTGACACTGTATTGCAGAAGGATGAGAATAGCCTAGGTCTTTGAAGGTGTCAAGAATACCAATTGATAATCCAAGTTCTGACCACTTTATTATGGGAGCTGGTGCATTTCTGCCCTTTATCTTGATTTCATTGAGCTCTGGTCTTAAAGCTTTTATTTCGTCGATATTGGCTTCTTTTGATGGTGTATAGAATTGTTTTGTGAACGGCTGATACGAAACTTTAGAATGATCAATAGGCAAAAGAGTCTTCTCCTTTTCTTGAAGCTTTCTGAGCCTTTCTTCAAGAATTTGATCTTTATCCTGGGCAATATTAGAGGTCTCTTCATCTGAAGAAATATCGAGTTCTGGTTCTTCAGCCTCTTCTGTGTTTGGAATGGGCCCTTTGTTCAGCTCTTTCTCCATTTTATCCAACAACTGATCTAAATCCAAATCTTCATCTTCTTGTGAATGCTTTGGTATTGGAGAGACCTTGGTATCATCTATGAGTGTTGGTTTCTTGAATCTGGGCTTAACTTCTTCATCTGAGTCATTATCTTCAAATACAGACCGCTTTGCTCCAGATGCCACATTCTTATGTTTATCCAACTTTTTCACCAGTTTCTTTAGCTGTATCAATGGTTTGGGCTTTATTTCTGATGATGCATGTGGTGCTGTACCACTTCCCTTATGTAATTTCTTGCTTTTCCATTCTTCTATCTTCTTCTGTCTATCTATACGTTTCTGGTCCTCCTCTGAAATTGAAGGTAAACTATCTATTTTGGCCCCTCCACTAACATCTCCATTGGCCCGTGCTTTAGCCTGGAGCTTTTTCTGTTTCCACAAGGCCAACTTCTCCTGCCTTCGCCTTAGTGTTTCTGCATCATTAGTACTCATACGTGATGTGATGAGATAAACGAGCGCGATAGTTAGATATGGAGATAGAGATAGGAATATATGATGTGTAAGATTTTTCTCAACGTTAGTGCAGTTTAGTTTATAAAGCGGTTGTTACGGTAACCGTTTGGGAATTGAACAAAATCACAGGTTGGAGTTCATGTAACCAAATGGATAAATTATTCACGTAATCAAAGGACTCATCATCGTCCAAATGAGTGTTTAAAGATGGAGCTGGAAGGGTGGAAAAGATAACTTCTGTTTGTGATTTTGGTGAATGCAATCTCATGAGTTCGTTTAAAATAATATGCTGGCCCTTGGCGGGAATATCATCAAACAGAAGCTCTTTAAGCTCTTGTTGGAGTTGTTTTTGAGTAATTGGAGAATCTTCTGGACGAGGTTTATTACGTTGATCAATGAACTTCTCATTCGATTGTTTGGGGGAATTTAGTCCAGGAAGATTGGTTGTGCTTGAATTAAGTGAAGGAATTACAACATCATCGTCTTCAACCGCTAAAAATTGTGGGGTTCGAAGTTGATGAATAATACCATCATTTGAAATAATAGAAGGAGATCTAAGTCCTTTATCTGTCTGCTTCAAACGGCCAACGGAATTCTTCTTCTTATCTATCTTTAAATTGAAGTAATCCATCTTTTCTTCATTTTCTCCACGAGCTTCTCCTGGGGTAGTCGTAAGATGTACTGATGTAACATCATCATCGTCATCTACGAATCCAATGGAGGGTTTTGTAGTATCCTCTTCGTCTTCTCCACCTTCACCTTCGTCTTCATCATCATGTATATGAGCAGCTGGAGTCTTGACAGACACAAAGTTAGGCTTAAGATTTGACCGTGAAGATTTTACAGAAAGCTGATCAGTTGAAACTTGATGAGGAAGTTTGAGACTCAAATTAAACTTCCTGTTGGAGCCCTTAGCAATTTTGTCCATTTCCAGGGGATCTGTATATGGAGCTTGCCTAAGCATAACGGAAGATGCTTTATGGGATGGGGCATATGAGGTGTATGACTCAGTTCCCCCAAACGGTGGTTGTTGACCTTCTTGATCACCTGTATCTTCCAAAAACTCTGATTCTTGGTCGTTATCTCCAGCCCTAGATTCATCGTCAGAGCTGTAAAAGCTTTCAACATCACCGTAATTGACTAATCCTCCTCTCATATTAAAACTAAGTGAAACACCTTGATCATGAAGATTCGATATTGTGTCCCTACGATTTCTTCCCCCAGGACGCCCTCCGGATGTGGTGTTTGCTCTGGCAAGTCCCAATGGCTTGAATTCATTTCCATAGATCTTTTCTCCTCGCTTCTTAGCTTTCTGTTTCTCAATTTGACTCAATGTATCTCTTGCACCAGAAAGATTCTTCCACCACTGATCATTCTTCAATATTTTATCGATTCTGTCGAATGTGGATTTATTGTTAACATTCTTAGTATATCCCCGAACTATGTAATTGTATGATTGGAGAGATCCATCCCCAAGACATACGGCTTTTATTTTAGCATCAATTCTAAGGTTCTTAAGAAGATCTGAAAGTCTTTTTTTCTCTTCAGCTACTTCTGATGGATGTTCAACGAATACTATAACTCTAAGACGATGACCAGTGTACTTCCAATCAGGAACTGTGCTAAGAATTGATCCGAGTTGAAGAATTAAAGTATATGTGTCAAAGTTAGTAGAAAGAACAGAATCACCATTAATAACATTAATGGATGACATTTGGATGGGGTATAGATCGATGTATCTCGACTTGCTACTGCCATCCAATGAATGACTTCCTGGTACACTATCATAATGAGTCTCTTTATAATGGGATACATGCTTACCCAATATTTTGGACCAAAGACCTCTCTCAGCCATTTTTGGTAAATCCAAAGATGTGAAATTGGCTGCAACTGCAACAGAACTTTGCATAATAATCAAGTCTTCTACAACTTGTACCCATTGGTTTATCAGTACTTGCTGTTCTTCTCTGCAATCATCGGTTGGTAATTGTTCAAACTTAGCTTGTGATTTGAAAGAAGCCAACGGCATTTGTAAACCATGCTTTACGAAGTCATAGAATCCCAATACGGTAATGTTTGGTTTCATTCCTCCAAGTCCTGAACCAAGATAAACATTACGAACTCCCCATGGTAAAGATGGGCCGAGGGCAATTTGAACGAAAGCCTTAATTTTTAACATATCACGAAGTTTGACCCAAGCCAGTTTTTGCTTCCTAACTTCTTTATAGGCAGTAATACTGAAATCCGCTTCATTTTCATTCGAATTCTTGGTGGTGGTATCATCATTAAGAATAACCACATGGCCAAGGATATATAAACCTCCCTTCTTTAAATGATTACAGAAACCTATTAAATTCCAAGAACTTCTAGGACTATCACATAACAAAAGAATTTGAGGTCTCCAATACTTAACACTCACATTTGTTTTAAGTCTGAGTAAATATTTTCTAACTTGATGATAAATCAAAAGCTGGGAAATATCCCCAAATTTGGAAGGTGGTGTGGAATAATGTATAGCCATAATTAACGTGAACAATACTAAAATGACAAGACTTGCAGACATTCCATCTACAATGAACATGGCTGCAATGGCGATTGTGAACCCTCCAAAAGCTGTCTGGATATTGAAATACTTGAATGAAGGTCTAAAATTGGGGGCTGATCCAAGTTTGAGTAAGAAACAAGCCAAATTAGTAACAATAAACGTCATAAGATATGCCATAGTTACAAATACGGCAATTTGATTAATGTCTGCAAAAAGGAAAATCTGTGCTAAAAACCAAGTAACAAAAATAGAAAGAAACATGGCATTTCTTATTTGATTGGGTTCTTTCTTTTTTGTAGAAAGATATGTAAGACCAGGAATAATTTTGTCGTTAGCTATGGCATTAAGTAAGGATGCTGCACCTACAATACCCATAATAATGGAAAATAACGAGGTTGAAAGTTCCCCAAGAATGATAATGTATCCTTGGAGATTCACAGTTTGAATAACTTTTATGTCTTTATGTAAAAGCTCTCTAGGTATAGAACTACCTAGAGTCAAAATTACTATGGCATAAAGTATAAATGTAAGAATAAGACCTCTAATAGTACCTTGAGGAATTGATTTAGAAGGGTTTTGGAGTTCGCCTGACATAGAAGCACCAGCATATATCCCAGCTGTAGCCGGGAAAAAGATCCCAAAAAGGTCTCTAAACGTTTCAGGAGTATCTAATACAGATCCTGCAGCTCCTTTTGTGAAATGAGGAAGGAGGTTCTCTTTAAAAACTGACCATCTAACCGCAATATGATATAAACCATCGAATTCCACTGTTTTAGGCCATATACTTGATATTGGAATAGATAAAGTAGATATCATTAATACCACAAATAATCCTAAAGCAGTTTTGGATACTAAATTACTTCCAACTAAAGCTACAGCCGTACATGAGGCCAATAATATAGTAGAATATAATAGTTGCCAGAAATAGCCAACTGGAAGACAAGGTACTAAATCACCTCCAACTTTACCAAAATTTACCATTATTGGTTCAACAATACCCACAACATTAAGGGAGCTATTAAGAATTTGACCCACAAAGAAAATAATCCCAATTGCTCCTCCAAATTCAGGCCCCAAAGATCGAGAGATCATATAATAAGCCCCTCCACCTTTAACAGTACCATTAGTAGCAATGGCACTCACAGACATAACTGTCAATGCATCAATAAGATAACTTAATATTAATAACCCAAAAGATCCAACAATCCCCATTTGTCCAACAATAAATCCAAAACGTAAAAACATCAAAATTGAAAGTACATTTAAAGAAGTAGGTACAAACACTCCATTAAACGTATTTAGTTTCCGTTTAGGCTCAGGTTTCTTCTCCGATAGGTCAGGTGGACCCTGGGAATCATAACCTGCCGTGTAACTAAGTAGTTGTGTGGATTCAGTCACGGACTGATTCATGAAGGATAGTTATAGATTTGCCAGATCAAACGCGAAGATACGAGAGCAGATAAGACGTGGGAATCCAAGTAGTATTCCCGGGGGAAGTGATAATAAAACTTATAGGTCTATATTTAGACGTGTAATACAACCGTCAATGTAAGCATTCTATTTGGGGTGAATTGGCTCTTAGTCTCGAAGCTTGGGAGACTTTCAAAGCTTGGGAGACTCTCGCAAGTCGTAGGCAGTAAGAGCAAGAGAATAACTGAAAGTACCACTTAGGTTAGTATTTCCATACTTGGGTTTGAAACAGACCAAAATGATCTATCATATGTGGAGCAAATTTTGTGTAACCAGCAATGCTTGAACCAAATAAAGTACCCAGGTCGACTGTAGGCGAAAATAAACTCCACTGCTCGCAACTTGGTTTAAAATGATAGTACTCCATAAATTGTTTTTAATAATTGGGTTCATTCACTTGGTCGAATCATTTGAGCTTCTACCCGATTCATCTTGTCCGGGAATTGAACAGGTTCGGAAACTGGTGACTAAAGATACGGGAATGTCAATTGTGTGTGCTGTTACCCCAGGAAACGTGACAGCTATCCTTTTTGAAGATTCCCACGTAACACCAAATATTCCTGATCTTGACACGAGTCAAGACGTTCTGGACCCGCAGAATGTAGAAGTGATTTATGTTAATCGGTTATCATCAAATTATAAAGGTTGGTTACGGCGGTATATAAACTATGTTAAAGATCTTAAGTTTGTGGAGACCAAAAGCTTATGGAAATCACTGAAAAGCTTATGGAAACCACCCAAATTTTGGTCCAGTATACACTTTGATGCCGTGATTATTGGTGATAACATTGAAGAGGCATACTTATTTGAAGATGAACTATTCAAATTCATTGATCATTGTCCCAGTTCCTATGCTTATTGTTTACGTACAAATAAGATTGGACAATGGAAAGCTCATGTTAAAACGTTTAAAGAGTCTCAAAGGCAATCTTGTATGAACTTTCTGTGTGATGATGGACAAAGCTTTGTCAAACGGTGTCAAGCTGAACTGATTCAAAACAATTAGATATCTGAAGAACCTAAATTCCTCGTTCAATAATGATAATGTAGTCAAATTAATATATGTTTGTGTTTAATTGTATCTTTCCTGGTATATATTGACCTCTAAAGTGTTCTGCTTATGGGTGTTTTCGCAGCCACTGGTAAACCTTTGGAGTCTCCGGTGGAGCTCCGACAACCCATCCAACCGATCGCTTTCCTGTCTATACTTGGCATTCAGCAGCTACTGTCCAGATATTGTAACCCAAAGTATATATTCTTTACGAATCAAATCAACCTGAGGACATGGCCGATTCAGGCTCAATCATATTACAGCCAATTTACAAAATTGACAATTTATCACCACAAAAACATTACCTCAAAAAATATAATTCTATAATCTCGTAATAAATCCTTAAAGTGGTAAAACTTATTAATCTATTGTTAAAAGCTTATTCATATTAGCGTTGCAAATTAATTTCACCGTAAGGTTTCCCGGATCTTTCCTTACTCCTTCTACCGTTAAAGAAAGATTTACCACCGGAGAAACTCTTATCTCGACCAATTAAACGCGAGGATTAATAAGGCACCTGCACATATGCCGGGCGACGTATGCATCTATCAATCCATTTCGAGGGTAAATTCGAGGTTCTAACCGAGGGTTAATTCTCTCATAATTCTCCCCTAAAATTCCCTTAATTTGGTAATAAGTCGACCGGATATTTATCTTTATCCAATGAAAACAAAACCGGTTTATAAATTGTTTAACGCCCAATGTATAAAATAATCAAGCCTAATTGGGCTCGAAAATACACGACCTATCCTCAATACAATAATTTTAATTAAAATCCTTATCCATATTACTCCAGAGTTTGATTATAAAATAAAGTACTATCCAAAATGGAAGACTTTAATAATAATCGGATAACTTCATTACTTGAAGATGAAGCAAAGACAAATCAAATTTGGAAATTATATAATAAAGCAAAAGAATCCCTCCCATATAAATCAAGAATGGAAAATCTAACTTGGAGAATGATGTATATTAATTCGAGAAAGTATAAGACAAAACCTATTTTAGATCCATCAGCTGAAGAATTTGATTACATAGCTCATATTAAAAAAATGGGTCAAGAATCAAATGATTATAATAAAAATTTCCATCAAAGTTTATCAAATCCAATAATTCAACAAGAATCTTTTGATAATTATTCAGAATCAGGTATTAATAATGGTATAATACCAGAATTTGGTATGAATAGTCATTTTTTTGATATAGATCATTCAAGTCACATACATCCTCAAAAACATTTACATAATAATTCCCATTCAGTTCATCATGATATTTCACACCCAACTACTTCCACTGGCTTCGAAGATTTCGACTTGGGTGATTTAAAAGATTCCCAATTTGATGATTTTTCAGTACATTCTCATCAAAATTCAATAATTAATATGAGTGAAGTAATACCTCCAAGAACTATCCCATTAAATCATTCTTCAAGTGTTCAAAATATTCATAATCAACGATTTACCAGTTTTTCAGGTGATGATGATAATCCAAGTGCATTACAAAAGAACTCAAGTTTTATTCAAAATTTTAATAATTCTCCATTTCCAACTTCAAGTTCTTTACCAACAAATTATAATTCTCCTTTAACTGAAGATTCAAATTATTTTGATAATTTTAATAAAGATCAAAAATTTGATATGAATCTTTCACTTAAACCCAAGTTAAAGAAGTCAAAAACTAAAAAATTAAAGTCTACAAGTCCTGAAAATTCAGGTCAATCAAATATGAATTCAGGAAATTCAAAAAGTTCAAACGATTTAATGAATCAAAACGTATCTTGTACAAATTGTCATACTAAAACTACTCCATTATGGAGAAGAAATCCCGAAGGGCATCCATTATGTAATGCTTGTGGTTTATTCCTTAAATTACATGGAGTTGTTAGACCTTTAAGTCTTAAAACTGATGTTATTAAGAAAAGACAAAGAAATTCTAATTCTTCAAAAAAAGTTACAATAAAGGATGGTGATGATTTAAACCCTACAAGTGTAATAAATAATGAAAGAGAAAAAGATAAAAAATCTCCTAGAAAAAGGAAACCAGTCAATATTCCAACGCCTACTTCAAATCCAACGTCACACCCTCCAAGCAGTGTTCCTCAATCAAATAATTCATCAATTGCATCAAATTCTTTTGGTTTAGGAATAAATTCTCATACTCCGGTAACAAGCAATTCAACACCTGCTTCAATCCAGATAAAACAAAATGATGATTTACATCCTATTCATGAATTGGATGATACATATTTGAATCTGGAATATGTCCCAGATGATAACTTGGACTGGTTAAGTATGGCATTATAGAGTGTAAAATAATTTCGTGTATTATATAGAAATAGACTAATGCGAATTGCGATTTCTACATTACTAATGGTTTATATTAAAATATCAATAGAATATTGTAATAAGTGTAAATGGCAAAATCGGGCCGTTTGGTATATGCAAGAATTATTTATGACATTTGATGGTAAAATTAATGAGATAAGTTTAATTCCTAATAATGATAAACCAGGAACTTTTAAAGTTAGTTTAACTATAGATAATTCTACGAAAATACTATATCAAAAAAGATTCAAGAAATCCAATGATCCACAAAATGATCCATGGATATATGATGGATTCCCTGATTCTAAATTCTTGAAAGTTTTGTTACGAGATGAGATTGAACCCAATACAAATTTGGGACATGTAGATAAATATCAGGATTATCTGTTGAATGAAGGTTCAAATCAGTCCAAACCTATAACTTTAGAATGTAAAGATTGTGTACGAGAACAATAGAACTGTACAGTCAAACTTCTAGTCACGGAAAACTCCCAAGATTGTTCTCGGGGTTGGGTCAACTGTCAGAGATAAATCGTCATTACATATAATATACATTTACAATCGTTATTCATAACTAATCAACATCATTCACTGCATCCCATCCATGTACTACATAAGGTAATGAACTACCCAATAATCCAAAATATGCTTGACTATTTGGTAAGCCTAATAATGCTTGATATTGTTTAACGACAAATGTAGGACTAACATTTTTAATATTTTCTCCTGTTTCAGCAGCTTTTTTAGCGCCTAATTGATTAATATCCTTAGTAATTTGCTTCCATTTGTGTTTTTCCCCAGCAACCAATAATTGCTTTAAAGTTTGAATTTCTTGAGGAGAAAACTTAGAAGTTATATCATTATTAGGGTCTGGATTATACCCTTGTGAATAATAAGAAGATGAAGAAGTTTGAGGTAACAGGGCTTGGTTCACGTTATGGTGTTGTGCATGTGGTTGTGCTGGAGATCCATCATGACTCAGACCGTGGCTTTGATGAACCTGGGGGTTCTGGTGTTGGTGAGCTTGATGATTCGATTGCTGCCCAAGGTGTTGCTGTTGGTGTTGATGTTGGTGTTGATGTTGATGCTGCTGGTGGTGTTGGTGGTGATGCTGTTGCTGAGGTTGTTGTTGGTGATGTTGAGGTTGGTGTTGGTGTTGATTCAATTGTTGCATGCCATGGTGACTAATTTGCTGATTTTGCTTATACTGATAATCATATCCCATCATACCATTACCATTCATATTTCCTTGTGTCACATGACTCTGTCCATACAGAGGAACTTGATTCATCTTTCCAAAAAATAACTCCAGATTATTTTCTAGGAATTTCCTATGTTTTTATAATCAAGATTTCTCAACCCGCCTTAGATTTCAAATGCGTGAACAAAAGAAATCTCGTATTTTACGAGATAAAATACAATGGCGAGGCATCGGGGTGGTGCGATAATAGCCAGAAATAGGGAATTTAGGCAGGAATCAGGCGGTAGACGGATTTAAGGTTGGTTTGTAAACTAATTATGGGATGTTTTTACAGATAGGGGTTAGAGGGGTATAGAATATTGGGGTTGTGCATGACCGTGCATAAGCTTCTGGTGAAAAATATATGCATGTACCCGAACCCTGGTTAACTCCGGTTTATATTAAATATACGACTTTAAACCTGGAGATTAGAATAAATTCAACAATGAATTTGATGTGATGATGTGGATTGTGAATAATGATTTTATTTGATAAACAAGGCTTATGGCACGGAAATCCGTTAGTCTTCTTCATAAGAACCATCACTTTCTTCTTCCTCTTCTTCTTCCTCGTCACTATCGAGTGACATTTCATCACTTTCTTCATCACTACTGATGGTGTTCCGTTTGACCGCCCGTCTCTTGGAAGTTGGGGCGCTGACTGGAACTAAATCTTCAAGTTCTTCTTGAATAGTTACTTTCTTTGGTTTGGGAGTGGATGCACTGGGGCTTATAGATTTATCTCTACTAAAGAAAGTTGGAGGTTTTGTGTAGGTTTTGGTGATAGTATTACTTAATGGTGATGAACCTTTTGTACCTAATATTTCGTCATCATCACTATCACTAAACAAACTAACCACTTGAGGAGTTTCTTTCTTCACCTTGCTAGTGGATGGAGAAAAGAAATCTGGAATAGACTTTTGTTTGGTTTGACTTGCAGAAGTGCTAGATTTTGAAGATTCGGCTGACTTAGTTTCTTTCTTGATTGAACTTTGTTTGGTAGCTTTGACAGCTGCTTTTGGTTCAGTCTTGAGTTTTTTATTTGGATCATTAACTCTTCTAGCTTTTCTCTTCGTTCCTTTCAGGGGAATCATACTGGCTCTTGCTTCAGCATCCGATTTCAAGAAAGCATCCCATGAGACCAAGAAGTCATCTAAATCGTTATTCCATAAGTCTTTAGCAGATTTCTTCAATAAAGCAGTCAATTCATTAGATTTGTCATCTCTTTGTTTGATTAATTTTTGATATCTCTCTTGAGTTAAGGACCATAGAGACATACCCAACAAATAGTCGTATTGTTGGTATATGTTTTCTGGTTTATTCTCTTCGTCATCTTGTTGGACATTTCTTACATTTAACTCACTTATATCAGCTATGTTTTCTTCTTCCTCGATTTCTTCTTCATCGACAAATAATCTAGATGAATCATCTACAACCTCTTCAATTACTTTGTTACTTTTGTCAAATCTTTTGAATTTATGGCTCATCAAAATTTCTATCAAATCTTTTCTCTTCTTGTTGGACACAGAAATGACCTTATCAATAATCAATTTGATAAATCTAGCCTGTTCCAGCAATTTGATAAGTTGGTTTTGAAGTTCATCCGTCATGAAGTCTTTACGTTTCTGATAATATTCTAATCTAACATAATAGAAATCCTTAAGAATTTCAAGACTTGAATCATATTTTTTAATCTTTCCTCTTGGATCAAAAGCAACCATATTGGTTAAATTGATACTCGAAACCAACTTGAATCTTTCTAACAACCCAATTTGATGTGACTTGGCCATTTCTTCAACAGTCATTTTAATGACAAATCTAATACCAGTTCCATGTTGTTCTTCCATATCTTTTATCCAAGGCTTAATTTTGTCGGTTCCCAAACCACTCAATAAGAACTCTTTGATCGTATTTGTCCACGTCTTGACCGGTAATTCAGTGATCTCTAATGTTTGATGGTCAATTTCTTCAATTCTTCCACTAACCTTAAACTTATCTCTACTAGTCATTTCAATATCTCCATCCCATCCTCTATACCAGGGAATCATTTCTTCTAATTCTTCATTATTCATTAATTTCTTAAGATTTTCGACTAAATCTCTAGGATTATAGCATGGGATATTAGTAGACCAACCGGTACCAATACCTTCAGCACCATTAACCAAAACCATAGGTAAAATTGGTATGTACCATTCGGGTTCTACTGTTTGCTCATCTTCTTGAACATACGTTAATAATCCATTATCTAAAGGATTGAATATTTTTCTGGTAATTTCATTTATCTCTGTGAAAATATAACGAGCTGCTGAAAAATCTTTACCACCAGCTGCTCTAGTTCCAAAAGCACCATTTGGTTTTAATAGATTCAAATTGTTGGACCCAATAAAATTTTGTGCTAACCCAATAATTGTTTGCACCAAAGACTGTTCACCGTGGTGATATCCAGTATGTTCTGAAACATAACCAGCTAATTGTGCAACTTTTATTTCAGACTTGAGATTTCTTTTGAAACACCCAAAAAGAACTTTTCTTTGACCTGGTTTGAATCCATCCAAAACTGAAGGAATGGATCTGACATTGTCAGCCATTGAAAATAAAATCAACTCTTTATTGATAAAATCCCCGATCGGGATTATACTTAATTCAGGATCCAAATGAGTTCCAGGTTGGAAATTTTGCAACCAATTCTTTCTTTCATCTGCTTTCTTTTTGGAAAATGCTAGCTCGATTAATTCTGGGTCATCTCCTTGAATGGCATGGAACTGTTTAAGATGCTTATCCAATGCAGCAAAATACTCTCTTGCTTCTGCATCTGTAGAAGTACCCAAACCTTTGTAGTACTTCTGCTTCCATCTACATGTTGTTCCCTCTGTATCTCTCCATTTTTCAAATTCTGGCATAGTATAGAATGGAATAACTTTTTTGGAACCTCTTGAAGTTACAGTAACTTTAACAATTGGTGTAATAAATTCCAATAAAAATCCTGGAATTTCTAATAATCCAGGAAAACTGGACTCGAGAAAGTTTATAATCAACCCTTTGATATGTGATCCATCTTGATCCTGATCTGTCATAATCATAATATGACCATATCTTAATTGAGAAATATTCTCTGGTGTGTATTTCTTCTTATGTTGTAAACCAATAATCTGTTTCAATGCATTAATCTCTGCATTCTTACTAACTTGATCTGTTGAGGCTTCTCTGACATTCAATAATTTACCTCTTAATGGGAAACAACCATAATGATCTCTTCCGATCACAGCTAGCCCTGCGACTGCCAAAGACAATGCCGAGTCACCTTCGGTAAGAATCAAGGTACATTTATAGCCTTCTTTGGTACCCGCTTTGTTTGCATCGACCAACTTTACTTGACCTTTAACTCTTGATTTTTTAGAACCATCAGCTTTTTGTAAAGCTTTATCTTCATTTGCATTTGCAATTGATCTAATTTTATCAACAATTGAAGTTTTCAAGATTTTACTTATAAAATTATCATCAATGACCAATTTATCAGATGCCTTTGAATGGAATTGGCTCACTTTTGTGGTCAATTGCTCTTTGGTTTGGGAATTAAATGCTGGATTTTCAATTAAGCAATTGATAAAAATAAACATATTATTTTTGACTTCTTGAGGTCTTATCATAAGCTTTTTCTTTCCCTTTTCCTTCTTGGATATGCTATCAACTAACTTGGTAATGATTGCATCTGATACAAATTTTACATGAGTACCACCGGTAGTAGTTGCAATTGAATTTACAAAACTTACCTGATTGAAAGTACCATCACTGACAGCAAATGCTATTTCCCATCTATCATTGAACACTTCGTGAACAATTGTTTGATATTTCTTGTCTTCTTCTTCCTCTGGATTTCTCTCTTTAATAGCTTTGACATACATTTCAACATAACTCTTGAAATTTCTTACATTTAATTTTTTGTCATTCAAATAGATGTTACAATCTTTGACTGTTCCACATAAATCATAAACTCTTCTTCTTAAGACAGACAAGACTTCTTCATCCAAAGAATCCATACCAAATTTTTGTAAGTCGGGTTTAAAGGTTACCTTTGTGAATTCTTTCTTGGTTTTCATAGTGGTAATGGAAGGTTTATTCACTTTAGACATATTTTTGGTCCAAACTTGTTTATAAACCTTTCCATGGGAAAGATCTGCAGTTTCTAAACGGAATTCAGTGGAGAATATGTTACATAATTTTGCACCAAAACCATTTCTACCACCAGTGACTTTCTTTTCATCATCATCATAATTTGAAGATGTCAATAAATTACCAAAAATTAATTCAGGAATATAAATTTTCTCCTTCTTATGAATTTCGACTGGGATTCCTTTTCCATCATTCATTACTTCAATTAAATTATTTTCGGGATCAATTTTAACACGAATGTTTTTCATTGACGGGTCCCTAATTTTGTTATCAGCAGCATTGACCAAGATTTCATCAAAGATTTTATATAAACCAGGAACAATGTTAACTGTTTTATATACCATTTGCTCTGTTGCTTCGTCAAAGCACCACAATTCCATTGGGGACTTCTCAACTGACCCAATATACGTATCAGGTCTCTTAAGAATATGTTCTAATTGTGATAATCTTTGATATTGTTCAGAAGCATTTTTGGGTTTCTGGGATGACAGTGATGAGCCGATTGATGTTTCAGGTGTTGGCGAAGGAGATCTTGAAGATATGGTGGATGATTTTGCCGATGATTTAGATAACATAGCAGTAATATTTGTAGCATCTGATAAAGGTGGTTTTTTACCTTTTTGAGAAGCTTTTTTGGCAGGTGCTTTAGATTTTGGTTGTGATGACACTTCGGGCGTGAAATCATCAGAATATGACTCCTCTGATGCAGATTCTGAGTAATCCGATAGATCTGGCGATGAAGACATAATAAACAAAACGCGAGAATTTCCATCTACCAAAACTGATTCAAATGTGATGGAGAAAAAAAGTGTTAAGAGCATGTTGGACATTCTAGAAGAGTGGAAAGGCTGAGTAAGACGTATATGCTTGTAATTTCAAGTTTTGGACTGGGATTTGTAGGGGTTTTTGTGCTTTAAACGCGTCCCCACACTAGTTGGCGTGGTGAAGACTTGGTATAAGACTGGTATAAGACTTAAAAGTAACACTGTATTATTAAGTAATACTTTTCTGTGGCGTATTTGTGTGCTGTAGCGTAAGAAGTGTATAATTTTGGGAGGATTGAAAGAGTATGGATTAGTCGTTATATTTGGCTCTCAGCTGTTGATATTTTGTAAAATTCACATATTTAGTTCGAAATCATACAAATAGTGGAATTCGTGTACCTTCAAACTAGTTTCGAATTACCCGTAAATAAAAACCGTATAATAAAGTATTACAAGCAATACATTTAAAATTATATACTTATGCATAATATTAAGCTTTACTTCTTTTCTTTTTAAGCATCTCCTTTTGGACCTTTCCAAATTCTTCTTCACTTACAGGTCTCTTTTTTCCCTTCTTATTTACATATTTACTTTCCAAATTGCTAATTAAATCATCTAGTCTACCACTTTGTCTAGATTTAATGATGCTTTGTAAATCACCTTTATGCCTATCTTTTATCATTCTTTCTAATTCTTCGGCTTCTTTTGCTTCTTTAGCCAATTTTTTCAATTTGTTCTTTACCTTTGTCTTTCTGCTCTTTTTATATTTTTCAAATGATTTAATACTACTTTTAAATTCATCTGGGTGTTCTACAATTAATTGTTCAACTATTTTAAATACTCTTTCTTCTTCAAATTCATCAAATTCTAAATGGGGTATCACTTCAAAAAGTTTTAGAAAGTCTCCTTCATAGTAAATGAAATTTTGTAAAATATCAGATTTTTCTTCTTCACTGTTTTGGTATTGTTGTTTATCTTCTTCAATCATTTCTATAGTAATTTTATCATTTAATCCATCAAAATAATCTTTCCAATTAAATCCTTCATCCCCTTCTTCAAGTTCATTAAGAGATCCAGTATTATCATATCGTTGTCTTCTAACTGGGTCTGATAATATACTATATGCAAATTGAATTTGGGGGAAAAGCTCCTGATTATCAATCGAATTTTGATTTTGTTGTAATTTATCAGGATGATATTTCAAACTGAGCTTTTTATAAGCTTTTTTAATATCTATTGGATTTGATTTAGGTGAAACTCCTAAAGTTTCATAAGGATCAAGATCAGGATAAGGAATTGCCATAGTGATAATTTGGTAGTACTACCGCGATTCAGATGAGGCAGAAGGATGTCGGGAGAATGTCGCAAGATTATATATTAAGATTCTAAGCTAAAGCTTTGAAGCTAGTTATTTTAATTCTGCTAAAGATTCTTTAATGGCGGTTAATAATTTATCTAAATGACCTTCATAAACTGAGTAACCCATATGACCAACTCTAAAATATTTACCTGGCAAAGCTTTATGAATACCACCAGCAACAGTAAAACCTTTTGAAGCCAATTTACCTAAGAAATCTGGTCCATTAATACCTTCTGGGAAATAAATAGCTGATAATCCATTGGCGGCAACCGACCTAGAAACCGGTAAAATTTTCATACCTAATTTTTCAATTTCATTCTTGAAATTAGTTGAAGATTCTGCATGTTTGGCAAATCTAGTATCTAAATCTTCACTAAAGATTTGATCTAATGAAACTTTTAAAGCAGTAATGGTTTGAACGGCAGGAGTAGCAAAATAAGCTCCTGAACCAGATTCATAAGCTCTCATAATTGGAGACCATCTTTTTAAAGAAGCAAAGAATGTAGTATCTTTTTCTCTACTCATAGCTTTTTTCATAGCTCTTGAACTAGCAAATGATACAGATAAACCGGAAGGGACACCCAAAGCTTTTTGAGAAGCAGTTAAAGCATAATCAACCCCCCATTTATCAAATTCAAGATTTTCAACTCCAATAGAACAAACCCCATCAACAATAATTAAAGTTTCAGGAGATACAGACTTTACAACCTTAGAAATGGCTTCAACATCACTAACAACTGAAGTAGAAGTATCAACATGAGTAATTGTAATGGCTTTATACTGTTCTTTCTTTAATTGTTCTTCAATTTTTGATAATGGTACAACATCACCAATTTCAGCAGTTACAACATCAACATCTGCTCCATAAACCTTTAAACATTCAGCAAATGAATCAGAAAAGAATCCAGTGGCTAATACCAAAACTTTATCACCAGATTCAATTAAATTACTGGCAGTAATATCCCAACCTAAAGTACCACTACCAGCTATAACAAATGGTTGAGCATCTGGATCAGTTGATTTGAATAATTTTCTTAAGTTTTTTAAAGTTGATTGGAAAGTTTTGATGAATTCAGGTGAAGTATGAGCTTGAGATGGGGTTGACATAGCATATAATACTTCATCACTAAATTCAATTGGACCAGGAATCATGGTCAATTTATGTTCGGGTTGTTTATATGGACAAGCTGACATTTTGATTGAATTGAAAGAAATTGAACGATTTAATTTGATTGACTTAAATTGATTTAAATATGTTTGTTTGGTGAAATTCTTTATAAAGAATCTGTTCATAGAATGAAAGCAAGAATTGACTGATGAAAAATTCGAGGAGACCGAGCCCCACGATTTCGGACCGGGGGATTGTGATTAGGCTAGAATTTGGTGAATTTTGGCCCTAAAACCCGGAATTTGGTACCAGGATTCGGTGTTTTCATTTGATAAGGGCTAGATACACAAATGGGTTTATCTGAGGTTATAAGAGTGGGAATTGGTGGAAAAACTGCCAATGGATATGGCCGACAGATAAGAATAAGGTTACGCGTGCGATTACCTGAAATGGTATATGTGTCCAGTATATGGAAGATGTTAGGGGAAGCCAGGTCTCTTCAGCTCTTCTGTGGTAATACGGTACCGAGAAATCGGGAGTGGAATTGGGGAGATTCGGGTTGGTGTTTGAGTTCATGGTAAACCACTAACAGATGACTTTTCTATGTTTAAAAGGTACATTTGGAGTCCGGATTTGATAAGTACATTATAAGTCGTATCTAATTTCGGTTAAAGACTTCTTCCCTTATATAACTGTCTGTATACAAAATTGTGTCCACCTATTCTTGTCCTCCTACGTCGGGCGCCCCCACGTTTGGTCCCCCACCTTTTACTTCGCACAATCTCAGATTTTGCACCCATTTGTGCTATGTATAACTTGAAAGATCTTCAAATGGGAAAGGTGTTTGATGCTGCTTTACTTGGTGAAATATGGTTATTTGATGCGCGGTTGAAGAGTTATACCAAGATGGATTCGCTTAAGAATTCTGGGAAGAATTGTTTCATTTTTGTTCAAGATCCACAGAATACTGATTATTTGATAATACAAAAGGTTCACCCATACACTATATTTTCATCAGGAAGTATTGTGTATTCAAGTATCGAGATTAAGCTTAGTGGGAATGAGTGGCTACATAATGAAACCACCTTTTCTAAAGGTGGACTGGGTTTATATACCAATGAAAGGGCCAATATTTATTGTTTAATGGAACAATTTGCTTATTTATCCCATCTAGGAGTATTGTTATTAATGTCGCTTAACCAATCATTAAAAGCAGCCAAGTCTGGTGAATTGTCCCCCAAGGTCAAAGTAAAACAGTATAACATTAAGAGCGTACTTCCCTATTCTGGTAATATCCAATTTATTGTTAATCCATTGATAATGATGATGAATAAAATAGACCCCGGTGTAGAAGATGAGGATAGTATAGTTAGTGTTGATCCTGCTATTAAAGATCTAGTAGATGGGTATGGAATGGGAGGTCAATCTAATGGATCATCAAGTGCCAATGTACCAGAACAAAGACATTCACTGAGCCAACCTCCACTACAATCCCCTCCATTAGCAAATATGCCCTCTCCACAGTTACACGAACTATCTGGATATAACCACAATACCATTTTACAAGGTATGGCTCCTCTGAACATACCAAGACCACCATCTCCTTTCAGAAGACCCCAAAGTTACTTTCATTTGCAGCCAATTATCACCAAAAATACATCTGCTGGAAAGTTACGTGAATCACATTCTTCAATTCTTAAAGCCATAAGAATTGATGATGTTGCCGGTAAGGAAACAAGTAGATATGGCAATGTTGACACGACCACAATTTACCTAAATAAGTCCAAGTCTGGAAACTCAGACCTGCCAAATCCTGGATTATGAGGAGCTTCCACGCGGAAAATTATTTTCCAGTATATCATGAGTGAAGAAAGTAATATTCTGGAGTATAAGAACATAATCGAAGAAGAAGAAGATACTTATAGAGAGAAAATAAGGAAGATCAATTACGAGTTACGATGCAATATAGATTGTGAGTTAATATTGAAAGATCATTCACCTTTTATAGTGAGTAAGGGAGATTCCATTGAAAAATTAGTTGATATGGCGTTGTATAGGTTAAAGGCTGGGGAACCCGTACTATTGAGTGGTAAATCCAAGAATGTAAACAAAGTTATAAGTATAGTAGAGATTGTTAAGTCTAAATACAAGCATGTCAGACAATATAATCATTTAATGGAACAACAAAGTGTAAAAAATCCAAATTATAGTGAAAAGAAATCAACCAATTCTCAAAAGCAAACCTTCAGTGAAGAAGACATACCAGGTAAATATCGATTACCTATTCTAATGATTTATTTGGTCCCTAATCATTTAGAAATCGATTTGAATTGGACATGTCAATAGTTAATGTAATAAATAATGAGCAATGTCACCCCCATAACCAATGCCTTTAATTGCCAATCCAATCTCTTCTAATTGTTGGCCTCCTAGTTTCGCCACTCTCAAATCTGCTCCCAAATCTGCCACTCTCAAATCCTACGCTTCGAAATCCTCTACTCATATTTTTGCTCATCGCATTTTTGGTTAAGATTATTTCCTGATGCCTTCTAAAAATTCTATTAACAAGCCAAAAGATAAGATTCAGAAGAATAGTCATGCTTCTTCTATTGGTAAGAAGAGAAGAAGTAGAGTAAAGAGCACTACTAGATCGTCCATAGGTCGTTATAACGAAGAATCCACCCCAAAACCAACCGAATCAAAATCTGTTGCATTATATACTGGGAAAATATCTGAAGCCACTTCTGTTACCACCAAAACTTTATCCAACAAAAGAGCTAAGAAGTTGGCTAGAAATCAAAAGTATATCGAAAAAAGATTACAAAAGGATATTGATGAACAAATGCAAGTTGATGACAATAATGCCAATACTAAATTAGTTAAGTCCAAGGCTAAAGAAGAAACTGAAATTGAAAAAATTAGAAAAGCATTATGGAACGCAGTTGGAACAGAAGATTTAAGCGCATTTAAAGTAGCTCCACACCCAGAAGGTACTTCAATTGGGGTTCAATCATTTTAATGGTGTATAATAGGTATTCAAATATATATAAGTGAAAATTTTCACGGGCCGCAGTTTCCACCACGAGCTCTCGGTAAGATCGCGGTAGAGCTCAAGCGGTAACTGTCAGTTAAATCTACGGGATACAGTACACCTACTTTAAGTTTTTCTCTACTTCAGACCTTAAGAAGTCTATTACTTCCTTTTGATCCGGAGCTTTGAACACTGAAGTTCCAGCAACAATGACATTAGCTCCAGCTTTGGCAGCAATTGGAACCGTATCTTTACCTAAACCTCCATCAACTTGAATATTCAAGTTTGGAAATTTTGCTCTCAAATCTTCAACTTTAGACATCATATCTGGCATGAATTTTTGACCTCCAAAACCTGGCTCAACAGTCATAACCAATGCCATATCTAAATCTTCAGCTAATGGATATAATACATCAACTGGTGTACCAGGTTTAACCGCACAAGCTGCTTTCATTCCATGTTGTTTAATAAGTTTAACTAAAGCAACTGGATCCTTGGTAGCCTCATAATGGAAAGTATATTGATCACCACCAGCTTTGGCAATCTCCGGTACCCATTTTTCAGGTTCTGCAACCATCATATGACAATCAAAAAATGACTTTTCACTAGATCTTGGAATTTCTTCCCTTAAATTAGAAATAATTGGTAATCCTAAAGAAATATTTGGTACAAAATGTCCATCCATAACATCAATGTGTAGCCAATCAGCACCAGCGTTATATACCTTATGACAATCACATCCTAAATTAGCAAAATTAGCCGCCAAAATTGAAGGAGCTACAATTGATTTAACCATGGTTAGTTAGTTTTGTAGAAATCAACGCGAATTGATTGCTGGAATTATTTCTCCCCGACAATTCGGAGTCTGGCCCGAAGTACAGCGGATTTTTACCCACCCTATAAATTGAATGATTATATCTAATATTAGATTGTAATTTCCTAGTACTCTTCTACTCTATTTCCAAGTAAAGAAGCCCCTCCACGCCTAAACCTCCAGTTCTCAACAATCGCGAACTGCCGTCATTCAATATGAGTGAAGAAACCGGTGCCTCCCACAGTGAACAAATCCTTGAAGCCGCTAGGAGAAATAATACGGAATTATTGTTACAGATCAAATCTGATTTGGCCAATGATCATGAAAAATTGGCATCTTTAATCAATTCAACTCGGGAAGTTATAACTAATAATACACCACTTCATTTGGCATGTCAATTGGGGAATTGGGAATTTATCGATATAGTTTTAGATATTGAAGGAGTTGAAATCGATCCAAAGAATAGAGATGGCGAGACTCCTTTACATTTGGCGGTTAAATATGCTAATGAAGAGCCAGAGCATGGGTTTTTTGTGGTGGATAATTTAATTGACGCTGGATCAGATCCTAGGATAATTGATAATTTTAAATTAAAGCCTAAAAACTATGTTAGAAATGATACCAAATTACAGGAATTGTTGGAAAGTGCTGAATTTGCCATCAGTTTGGAAGGTCAAGCAAATGAACAGAGTGATGAAGAAGATGATGGACCTTCTGATTCTGATTCTGATTCGGAATAGATTATAGATGTTCGTGAAACAGAGTGTACGACACCAACAACAATACTTGTTTGCTTTTGTAGATTTATCCATTCAGAATATCAGCCTGATATTCATCTTATATATTAACGCATATCGAATATACTTTAACATATGATATCTCTATAAAAATAATTGGAATAAATACTATTGGTTCATTTCGTATTAAGTTCTATGGTGAAATCATCTATACTGGTATCTACCCAATTCCCTAAAATTCCCTTGGCTTTCTTCTTTAATTCTTGTCTCTTTTCTTGTGACAGTTTCATATCCAAATAATTCAAAGTTTTGGGTTGTAAAACGGTTAAACTATCCTTGAAAAGACTATAGTTACATAGAATACTCTCTCCTCCTGTTCTAGGTACTTTGTTTTTAACAAAAGCTCCATTTCTTACGCCATTATTCAAAACCTGAGTAGTATTAGGGTATATGTGAATTAAACTCAAAGGAGAAGGCTCTAATTTATCTGACTTATGATATGCATATGTATCCGACCCGTATGTTATTACTTGAATGCTGTGACCTGTTAATCGAGAAAAGCATCTGTCGAAATCTGAAGCATTAAATTTGTCCCTTCGTATCACCAAATACTTTAAATATATCGGCTCAACAAATTGACTTGTAATTGCGTTATTAAGACCAACCACTTGCTTAAGACAAAGCTTATCAGAGCAGGATTTACTTAAAGTTTCTATCGAATCCAGTCTACCTGGTTTTGTTCGTACAATCCCAAGTTTATTAAAATGACTTCTACCTCTTATTACCTTTCTTCTTTTATGACTATTCTCCTGTTCCAGCTCAGTATCCTCCTCCCACAGATCCTGGCCTTTTCTGATATAGCCCATTGAAGCATCTCCACAAGGCGGTTCAGTAATAAATAAACCAATATCTAGCCCTTCACGAAGTTTGAACTTTTCACCTACCCGTTCCAAATATTCATTATTTCCTTTAGCGTCTTGAATTAAAAACCAATTTAATGCTCGAATTGCAAGTATCTCTGCATGTAAGTCATGTATAATTCTTCCGTTAGAATATTTTCGTACAGTATCTGGTAAAGATTTTACACCAGTAGTAATTGAAATAGGTTTAATTTCTTTACCCTTTATCACAACAATTGAAGCCAAAACTGTCCATTCTTTTACACCATTTGATCGAGTGATAGGTCTACCCGATTTTACTTTCAATGAATTGAACTTTTCAACCACAGTATCAGCAATATCTTGGGCCAATTGACTGTGGGACATGATGAGTCGCACAATTATTAAACTTGTATATTAAAAACAACCAAATAAATAGAGATATAAACAAATTGTCCTTTAATTATGGGTAATGGTAGATTTTAGGAGTTACCCAGGATGACAATAACAACAGAAGAATTTAAAAGTTTATTTGACATTAATCAGATTTTGGGTGTTGATACTTTTTATATTACCTCTTTCTTCTCATCACAGCTCCCATTATTCCTAATCCAACTGCAATCACTCCACCAGCTATTCCAAGACCAATCAACCCTTCTTTGGTGATCTTATCTTCTATTACATTTTTCATGGCTTTTCCTTGACTACTTTCAGGTTCTATTTTAAGTAATTCTTCAATATATTGTCTGGCACTCGTATAATCTCCTAATTTCAAAGATCCCATAGATAAATAATATAAACAATCTTTCCTAAATTCAGGTTCATTCTTATATAATTGTTTTAGTATATCAACACCTTCTTGATGATATCTGTGACCCTTAGATTTAATTAATCCCCAAGCATAATTAAATAATGTTTGATTAGACGGTTCAGGATTTTCCAGTTCAACTTGATTCTTTAATACATTCAATTTTTCTACCGAAATCGTATGTTCAACGTCCTTTAAAGCTGGATATAATAAGTCACTCATGCTATCCTTATCAATTAAATTTGGATGATCTGATACGCGTTTTTTTGCGACAAAATTTTTCCTACCACAGATCGATTCAGTATGGAAACTGATATGAAGACTATTGTACAACTAATTGAGGATCAAAATAGTCCTAATAATGATATCAGAAGATCCGGAGAATTAGAATTTAATCGGTTAGTATCTCAAAATCCTTCTGAAGTTTGTTATACATTGATTCAAGTTCCAATGCTCGACTATGGTATAGATATTATTCAGTCTAGTTTACTTCATTTAAGAAGATTAGTTCCTAAATATTGGTCAATGGCATTTGAATCATTCACCGGTAATCCTATAAATCAAGAATTGAAGCAAATTATTAGACAAAATTTATTAAAGATTGTTACTTCTACCACTAATTCCAAGATATTATCTAGTGCTTCTTATGTCATAGTTCAAATAGCAGTGGCAGATTATCCAGATGAATGGCCTGACTTGTTGAATGTTTTATATCATTATACCAAGAATTTTGATAATCCAGTGGAGATAGAAGGTTCTCTTAGAGTTTTGAATGATTTGTTTGATGATCTTGTTACTGAAGAACAATTCTGGAGTGGTATTGGTGGTGAAATTTTGAATCATATAAGTTCAATTCTATCATCCAAATCTTTAAACTTTAGAATCAAAATTAATTGTATTGCATTATATAAAAATGTGTTAAATTATTTAACCAGCCCAGAAGCTTTCAATGATCCAGAAAGAAAACTGATAGTCTATCAACATATTCCAGTGGCTTGTGACTTATTTTATAGATCACTAGAAACTTCTGTGGCTGCTCCTCAAACTATTGTTGACCCAGCTAATATTGATTTCACCGAGGTAAAATATAGAAGTTCTATCTACTCGGTTTTGGGATCAATTGTTGGTAATTTCAATAAAAAAATATCCATTGATTTCAAGAAACACTGCCTTGCAATGCTTCTACAAGATTTGAAATCTTTTACACCTGCATACTATCAAATTAATAATGGGTTTCAACCTTCTTCTCCTAGTTATTCGGGTGATTATTCAAAGGACATGACAGAATTGTTTAACGAAAATCTTAACTTGCAAATATTAGTCCAACATACCGTTACTTATAAGTCTGTACTTGGAATAGAACCATTAAAATCAACTATTGATGATGCTTTTCAAATAGCTACTTTGCCAGTTGAAGGAAGCTATGATGATGATTTTAACACTTATATAACAGAGAATACCGGATTATCAGGTGCTATAAGCGTCAGAGATACGTTAAACGAGTTTTTCTCAGAGTTAAATGAAGAAGATTCGGTTGAAATATTCAAGCACTTGACCAGCACAGTGCATACATTGGATTCTTGGAATATGGTAGAAGCTGCTTTCTATCTTATGGAAGCAATGTTCCAAAATGAAGATACTGAATTGGAATGCAATGCAACAGAGCTTTACAAGTATTTCCTCAAGATATTAACCGAAGGAAATATCAACTCTTTAGTTATTGGAAGAATTTTCATTTTGTTGCCCAAGTTTTTTGAAAAGTTTGGTAGCCAAATCCAGTCAGAACAGCTTCCACATCAAGACATCCTCGAGTCTTTTAAATTTAATATCCCGGCATTTACATTTTACTATTCCATACACCTAACCCAAAATTCCAATTTGAATGATGAAAATAATTTTATTAAAGCGGCCTTGCTTATCAGTTGTACTAGCTTCAGAGATTTAATTGATTTCGATCAGACTTTCACTTCAGAGAATTCTGAGCTTCTTCAAACGAATCTTTTCAGCATCATACATGGGTTATTGGATGAGAGTGAAGACGACACTTTGCCGGTTTTGTTAGAATCTTTATCTGTCGGCATTGACATCAATCATGCCTCCGCTTCAAAATGTATGGTTTCCAATTATTCTGTCATTGATTTGGTTCTCAATATTGCATTCAAAGATCCTGGAAATATCCAAAGCATTATTGAATCTTCGGATTGCTTGAAGACCTTGCTTCAAAATATTGATTTGAGTCAATATATAGATTTGTGTGAAAGAAGCATACCATCATTATTGAACATTATAGAAGAATCAATTGGTGGATCTGTGGAATACACTCCAAAATTAAATCTTAGTTTAGATTTACTAAGCATAATCATTGGGTCAATCCCCGAAAGTCAAGGGCAAAGAGTGCTACCTGATCAGATCTTTCAATTCGTTTTCCCACACATCAAGAAGTTGATTCTTTCATCCAACGATGATCAAATTTTACAGAGTGGAGGCTCCGTTATTAACGAATTAATACAAAATGCGTCTGGTAGCTTCTTGACCTACACCGAGTCTGATTCACAACCAGGTTTGGAGTCTTTGTTGACCATAGTATCCAAATTTTTGTCAACTGATCTTTCTGATAGTGCAGCCTTGAATTGCGGTACAATTGTCACATCCCTTATTAATAAATTCCAACAACAGCTCGGCGATGATTACTTATCCCAAATATTAACGGCCACTGCTGAAAGACTTTTGATAGCAAAAGAAGTCGTCACAATCGAAAATTTGATTATGTTATTCTGTAACTTGGTTTTATTATCTCCTGAATCCATGATTAATTATTTGGGAAACAGTTTAAGCCTAACTGATCCTAAAACTGGGAAAGATTCATCAAGCTTATCATTGATTTTACCTATTTGGTTCCAATCATTCGAAGTAACAAGAGGCTATGAGAAGATTAAGCAAAATGCATTGGCTTTGGGTAAAATCTTTTCATTGGCGGACGAAAAAGTCGAAAATTTAATTGTAAATGGTGACATCATACCTTATGAAGGGGATTTGATATTGACTAGATCAATGACGAAATCCATGCCCGAAAGATATACTCAAATATCTGCCTCTTTAAAGATATTAAAGCTTTTAATTAGTGAATTAGATTTCCAATGTCAACAACCAAATGCCGAAGACTACTTACCTGATCAAGCTGACGATCAAGATGATGATGGTTGGGAAGATCTAGAAGACATAGGAGTCCCTAACTATGATAAATTAAAGTCTTATATCGATTCAGATGATGAAGAACCAGAAGAATCCAAAGATGACGACTTGAAAAAAATCTTGGTAATGTTCTTTAAAGAGTGCGCTGCCAGGAATCTTGGAAACTTCCTGAAATATTATGAACAACTTAGTGATGAAGAGAAAAAAGTTATTACTGAAAATGTCTTATTTTAATATATCTAATCATTATCTTTTAGATTTTGCAACCATTTGGGGGTCATGTGACCCCGATGCGCATCGCACGTATCTGACTCTCACAAAATTTTCCCTATGGTGTTAAACCTTCAATTTCTTAAATTATTAATTCCTAGAAGATACATGTCATTTAACACAAAAATACTAAAAGTGGATCCTAAAAGTATCATATTTGAGAAAGGGAACGACTTACCTCAAATCAGTGATCCAGAAACCGCAGAAAATCTCAAAATAGCAGCCAAAGAGATCAGTTCGACTGATAACGTAGTAGGGTTTCCAACAGAAACAGTTTATGGATTAGGGGGATCGGCTATTAATGATGAATCTGTATTGAATATTTATAGAGCCAAGAATAGACCTGCTGATAATCCATTAATTGTGCATGTGTCATCGATCAATCAATTAAAGAGAAAATTATTACCATCAAACTATGAAATACCATCAATTTATAATGATCTTCTAGAAAAATCATGGCCTGGTCCTTTGACAATTCTTCTTCCAGTACATCAAGGATCCCCCATATCCAAATATGTTACTGCTAATCAAGACACATTTGCTGTTAGATTACCACTGCATCCAGTAGCAAGAGCTTTAATAGCTATAAGTGATACCCCATTGGCAGCTCCATCTGCGAATGCATCTACCAGACCCAGTCCAACTTTAGCCAGCCATGTATATCATGATCTTAATACCAAAATACCCTATATACTTGATGGGGGAGCCTGTGATGTGGGATTAGAATCAACAGTTGTCAATGGATTAAGTGATCCACCAATGTTATTAAGACCCGGTGGAATCTCACTAGAAGATATAAAAAAGAACGGAGGACCATTATGGGATAACATAATCTTAGCTAAAAAAGTAGCAGGTAAAGATGAAGCTGTTAGAACTCCAGGAATGAAATATAGACATTATTCACCAACTGCAAAAGTTATTTTATTTCTTGATTGTGGAGATGGGAAGAAAGCCATTGATGATTATATAAATGAAAATGGTATAAAAGACAGTAAGATTGGATTGTTAAAATCAAGGAAATTTTTAAGTGGTAGTAAAATTAATAATTTAATAACCGTTGAAAGGGAATTGGGGACTACTGGGAGTGAAATTTCACATAATTTGTTCAAATTATTAAGAGAAGTGGATTCTTTAGGAGTTGATTTGATTATGGTGGAAGGGGTTGATGAAAAAGAAGAAGGTCTTGCCATTATGAATCGTCTTAGTAAAGCAGCTATGACCACCATAGTGAGTAATTATTGAATGTGATGATGATTTATAGATTAATGCATAGTTAAGTTAGAAATACTGTAGGATTGGTAAGATTCCCTACTTTATGGTTGGTATTGACAACATCCAATCACATTGTGGCTCATAATTACGAAGCTCATCAACGTATATAAAAGTCCGAACAATAAGTTTCAATGAGCCGAGATCAACTCAAGATCCTGTACAAAACCACACCTTAAATAGAAGATTTACCTAAAGAATCGTACCAGAATGTATGGAGCACTGGTACACAACACATAAGCTCTAAAAACAGAAACTCATCACCCATTGGATTACCTACTAGTGTATTTTAAGTACTACACGCACTCTCGATCTTATAATAACTCTAAAACTAACATCCAGATGTACTCATAACTAGTCAATTTCTATATGTTTCCCATGAAACATCATTTAACATCATTTTAAACCTTTTAAACATAAATTCAATACGTTTTCACGTCTAAATTACAATTTAATCTCATTACAAGAGGCCACATCGAACGAATTTTTCACCGCGCCCCTAGTTTTTTCACCAAATCAACTATAAACTTAACGTACACGTTATAAAATATAATAAATCATCATATATAGACAAGTCATTAAGGGCAGATCAAATCAAAGTATCAAAGATTGCTCAACTAAATTATTTCCAACATTATTTCGTTCATTAATAATCGTTTATTTTTCATAGTACACGTTAGGAAACATGAGTGAAAATCCCTATATAACGAAAGAATCAATGATTCAATTGGATAATATTAAAACTGCTTCAGATATATATTGTAAAAAATCTATTGAAGAAACGGCGAATGACTTCCAAACTGATTTAAGATTAGGTTTATCAAATACTCAAGATATTCTTAATAGAAGATCTTTACATGGTATAAATGAATTAAATGGTGAAGAAGCAGAAAATCTTGCAATGAAATTCTTATCAGCTTTTTATGAAGATCCATTGATTTTATTATTGATTGGTTCTGCTGTTATAAGTTTTTGGATGAAAAATATTGATGATGCCATTTCTATTTCTTTGGCAATATTTATTGTTGTTTCAGTTGGTTTTGTTCAAGAATATAGATCAGAAAAATCTTTAGAAGCATTAAATAAATTGGTTCCAGCTGAAGCTCATTTAACTAGAGGTGGTAATACTTCAAGTGTTTTAGCTTCAACCTTAGTACCTGGTGATTTGGTTCATTTTAGTCAAGGTGATAGAATTCCAGCTGATATTAGATTAACTGAAGCTGTTCATTTAACAATAGATGAAAGTAATTTAACAGGAGAGAATAGACCAGTGAAAAAATATATTGATCCTTTAAACACTAAAGAGGAGAGTCTCCCAATTAATGAAAAAAATTCCATCGCTTTCATGGGTACTTTGGTACGTGACGGTCATGGAAGTGGTGTTGTTGTAAGTATTGGTTCTAAAACTGAATTCGGGGCTGTTTTTGAAATGATGTCTAGTATTGAAAAACCAAAAACTCCTCTTCAACAAGCTATGGATAAATTAGGTAAAGAATTATCAATGTTTAGTTTTGCAATTATTGGTGTTATTTTCCTTTTAGGTGTAATTCAAGGTAGATCATGGTTAGATATGTTCCAAATCTCCGTTTCTTTAGCAGTGGCGGCTATACCTGAAGGTTTACCAATCATTGTCACTGTTACGCTAGCATTGGGAGTTTTGAGAATGGCCAAAAGAAAAGCAATTGTGAAAAGATTACCCAGTGTTGAAACTTTAGGGAGTGTTAACGTCATCTGTTCTGATAAAACTGGTACTCTTACCCAGAATCATATGACTGTTGTGAAAATTTGGACTTACGATTTCAAAGGAAGCTTTAACAGTCCTTTCTTGATCGTAGATAGATTAGATGATGAAGCTTTACACAACAGATTAACAGAAAATATGAAAAAGACTTTAGAAGTGGGTAACATTTGTAACAATTCCAAGTATTCAACCGAAAATGAAAAATATGTTGGTAATGCTAGTGATATTGCATTGGTAGAGTGTTTACCACATTTCAATTTAGAAGACTTAAGAAACACTAAAGAAAGGTATTATGAATTACCTTTCTCTTCATTAAGAAAATACATGGCTGTGCATGTTCATTCAGGAGATTTAAGCAAGTCTGAAGTGATGGCAAAAGGTGCAACTGAAAAAATCTTATCCGTATCTACTAAATACTATGACTCCACCGGATCTATTAAACAAATGACTGAAGAAGTTAAGTCTGAGATCATGGAAAAATCTAAAAGTTTGGCTGAAGATGGATTAAGAGTTTTGGCATTAGCCAGAAACAATGTAAAAGGACCAGAAAAAATTGATATCCATAGTGAAATTGTTCCAAAAGACTTAATCTTTTGTGGTTTAGTAGGTATGAAAGATCCACCAAGACCTAATGTAGGAAAATCCGTCAGCTTATTAATGAAAGGAGGTGTTCAAGTTGTCATGATTACTGGTGATTCTCCAAGTACTGCTATGAATATTGCTAAACAAATTGGAATTCCAATAATTAATGATCGTTCAGTAATGACAGGAGACCAAATAGATAGTCTAACTGAAGAACAATTATCAGAAGTTATTCAAAATGTGTCAGTCTTTGCTAGAACCACTCCAGAACATAAAGTTACTATTGTTAAAGCATTTCAAAGAAGAGGTGATATAGTGGCAATGACAGGTGATGGAGTCAACGATGCACCTGCTTTAAAATTAGCAGATATTGGTATTGCTATGGGTAAGAATGGAACTGATGTTGCCAAAGAAGCAGCAGACATGGTTTTAACTGATGATGATTTTTCAACCATTCTAAATGCAATTGAAGAAGGGAAAGGTATTTTCTACAATATTCAAAACTTTATTACATTTCAATTATCAACTTCTATTGCAGCATTAACCCTTATTGCATTATCGACATTTTTTGGATTACCAAATCCTTTAAATGCCATGCAAATCTTATGGATCAATATTTTAATGGATGGACCACCAGCTCAATCATTAGGGGTTGAACCAGTTGATCATGAAGTGATGAGTAAACCACCAAGAAAGAGAAATGATAAAATTTTAACCAAAAGTTTATTAAAAAGAGTTGGACAATCAGCCACCATGATAATTATTGGAACTTTATACATATTTGTTAAAGAAATGACTGATAATGAAATTACTGCAAGAGATACTACTATGACATTTACATGTTTTGTATTATTTGATATGTTTAATGCATTATCATGTCGTCATTATTCCAAATCAATTCTTAAGATTGGACTTAATAATCAAATGTTTAATCTTGCAGTAGCTGGATCATTAATTGGACAATTATGTGCAATTTATGTACCATTTTTCCAAGGTATTTTCCAAACTGAAGCATTATATTTTAGTGATATTATTCACTTATTGGTATTATGTAGTACCGTTTTTATTGGAGACGAAATTAGAAAATACTACACCAGAAAGAGATTACCATTTACCAATGTAAATGGAATGCATTCAGTCTAACCAATTAAAATTTATAGCTTAATCGTGTACAATCCAAATTAAGACTCTTTATAAGACTCTTGTTGACTCAGAAGAGACCCTTTGGCTGACAAATTCTCGTGTGCCTAAACCGTTTGCGGCATTTGACATAATTATCTCGGAAATCTTCCTAAATTAGTCACTCATACTTAAGTATAAATATACCACCAGGTACAGGGAATTATCAATGGTTTTTAAATTCACAATTGATAAAATCTTGGATAAATATATCCCAGCCAATCAGGTTTCTCGGTTGCCCAAACCTATAAGTCATTTCTTAGGACACCATCCCGTAGTTCCACGACCCGATTATTTAATATGGTTAGAAATATTGGTTAGTTCCTTTTGTGGTATACTTCTTCTTGAAGGATTATTTAGGAGTCCTAATGTATTTACTGATCATCATCATGCTCCAATAATAATTGCCAGTTATGGAGCTTCGGCTATTTTATGTTTTAATACTAATCAAGCTCCATTAGCTCAACCTCGTAATGTTTTATTTGGACATTTCTTCTCTGCATTAATTGGAATTTGTATTGAAAAGTTATTTTCATTATCTAATTCAGGAATTGATCATTATTATATTGGAGGTGCTTTAAGTGTAGGAGTTTCCTCAGTATTAATGCTGATACTTAATTGTGTTCATCCACCTGCTGGGGCATCTGCATTATTACCATTTGTTGATGAAGAAATAAGAGCCATGGGTTGGTGGGCATTGCCTGTTCATATAATAACTTCTATTTTAATCACCTCAGTGGCATTAATCACGGGTAATATCTTTAGAAAGTATCCGGTTTTTTGGTGGTCTCCTACTTCTCCTAAGGCTAAAGAACCAGAAAAGCCTTTAACTGCTCCAGAGATTTCTCCTGAATCTAGTATTAAGTCAGATCTGGTGGAAATTACTGCCGAAGAAATAAACATTTCTTCTTCTTTGGATTTGAGTGAAGTTGAAATGGAATTTTTAGAATCCATTCAAACCAAATTAAGAGAATTGAAGAGTGACATTAAAAGTGAACCAAGTCAACTTGTTTAATATACATTTAATAGATAATAATATACTTCTTAATTAGATTGAACTAAATCTTCCAATGTAACAATGGTATTGTCTCGGAATAAGTTCCTATATACAGCTTCACAAACTTGATCTGTGGATAAAATTGGTCTAATTATATCATCAACACATGGATTATCAACAACTTGGTCCTTTAACTCATGAATTTTCTTTAATCCATTTACAAACATATATCTATTATCATGTTCATTGGCATCATACATTATCCCTGGTCTAATAATTAACGTATTCAAATCTGATTTGAGAAGTTCCACTTCGGCTTCTCGTTTAGATTTAATATACTCAGGTGAAACCACTACTGGTAAACCTTTATCAGCAGATATATACACAAATTTACCATCTTTCCTCTGCTTTTGGAACGCAGATGCTAATATTAAAGCACTTTGTTTATTAAGTCCTTCAAATGAATTATAAATGGTTTTCTTCATGGGATTGGGCCCCATCAACATGGATTTTAATACTCCCATATCAAATTTTTTGGAGTTTATCTTGTTCTTATATCCATCATCTTCAAAAATCTTCCCAATTGTATGGATTACCGTATCAAATTCATTCAACTGGGATCTATAAGTCTTATCATTAAAAATATCGGCTGATTCCCATTTAACGGCTTTCAATTGTTCATTTAACCTGGAAGGTGGGATACCGGATCTTGAAAACGACGTCACTTTGAATCCATTTTTGATTCCGTATTCACAAAGTTTCTTCCCAAGAAATCCGTTTCCTCCAAAAACTGCTATGGACATTTAGAAATGGTTTTTTACTGGCGCGATTTAGGCTGCAAATATATAGAGTTAGAGATATAGATTTATCGTTAAATAGGAGTTAGTTAGCGTCTAATATATGTCATAAGATTTATTAATTATATATGTTTATTCGTATGCTATCATTAATCATCAGTTTATTGACCGAATTTTTTTCTTAACATAACAAATTCTTCATCTTCTACTTCTTCTATTGATGGATGCTTGTGTAAAGGTGATAATGGAGATGAAGGTGTATCAACTTCGGCATCGGAATTGATTGAATGGGTATCATCAAGATCCATGTCTGGAGTTGAGACGGTGGAGGATTCAGGTGATTCCACTATTGGTTGAGGAGAAGGGCTCTTTTCAATAACTTCTGCTACTGGAGCATCGGCTGGTACTGAAACTTCAGGATCTGAAACCGGTTCATGTTGTTTCTGTCTCTTGTTTGATTCGTTTGGAGTAGCCTCGTTGAAAGGGAATTGGAATGGAGCAAATGGGAATCCGTTAAATTGTTGTGAACCAAATTGTTGTGAACCAAATTGTTGTGGGGTAAAGAAGTTTCCAAATACGGAGGTTAAGAATTCTTCGGCTTTCTTTTGCTGTTCTGCTTTAGCTTTCGATTCTTTAACTTTTCTTAATCTAGCTTCTTTTTCCTTTCTGATTCTTTCTTGTCTTTCCCTTTTTTCAGCTTCTCTTCTTTCAGCCTCTCTTCTTAATTGTTCTTTTCTAGCAGCTTCTCTTCTTTCGGCTTCCTTTCTTAATTGTTCTTTTCTAGCAGCTTCTCTCAATTCTTGCTCTTTTCTTTGTTGTTCCCTTCTGGCTTGTTCTCTCCTTTGAGCTTCCTCTCTTCTGGCCTGTTCCTTTCTTTGTTGTTCCTCTCTTCTAGCTTGTTCCTTTCTTTGTTGCTCCTTAACTTGTTCCGCCCTTTGCTGTCTGTTATCATAACATTCATTTGGACTAACAAATTGATTTAAAAAAGCACCAAAAATATCTTGTGGAGTTCTTTCAACATATTTAGGAATGTTTAAGTTTAAGATAGTTTTATTATAAGTATCTAACTCGAAATTAATCTCATTAATATCAATTTTAGTTAAATTCAATTTAACTGAAACTTTGAAATTATCTGGAATCGAGAAGACTTCCAACAATCCTTGATATTCATTAAGTTTAATTAACTTAAATTCAAAATCATTGAAATTACCATCCATCTTGAAAATTTTAAATTGAACTAATTCATCATCTTCAAGTCTTTTAACTAACTTTGGTTTAGAATATTGTTCAACAAATTGACTATTGTCAAAGAAAGCAGTTGGATAAAATCCTTGATTGTAAAATAATGGGTTGACTAACATAATAATTTGATTTGTAATAAGACTTATAAAAGTTTTAAATTATAGTCAAAAATAGGTAAATCTATAGATATTTATAGATAATTTTGCCATCATTCATAGAATCACGTAGAATTAATTGTTGCAAATTACGAGACTAATTTGGAATATTCTAGAAAAAATCGCTCCAGAATTACCCAAAATGGTAAGTGACCAGAAGGTTCTGGAAGGAATTACCGCGGGCGCGGACGTAGAAGCGGCCCCACGCGGCGGTGGACGGTCACCTCACGGGTCCATCGGGCAAACCCCAATAGTTACAGTCCAACTGCCAAATAAAGTAATATGAACAAATTCATTCAATTGTTCATATTATAGCATAATGTACTAGGAATACGTACGAAAAAGGAAATAGTTGCCGTATGAGAAAATAATTTTACGAAATCTCCCTTGTATTTTCGTAAGTAGATATGACAATTTTTATTTTTGAGAAATCACTATATACGGGCTGCAAATTCTATGCCACTCAAATATACAGACTCAATTCACTCTGTGAACTGCTTTCCTATTTGTTTGAAGAAAAAGCTTCTTTAGACGTATTGCACGAATTTGGAATACTAATTACATCTTATGGACCCACGAATAGTCCAGCCTACGAAGGTAACTCTTGTTAACAGTTGGCGTTGCTTTCGTTTATTTTTTGCATTTCTTTCGGATATAGATCTTCCTGGTGTTAACGGTATGTAAATGCACTTATAAGTCGCTAAAACAACGTCTTACATTTCTTAATTCTGCTTCGTGGGCCTTTTCGCTTCTATTAAATGAAGCATTATCAAAATCAATGATCTTTACTCCATCATCATAAAGTATATGTCTCAATTCTACATCACCGTGTACTACTC